>JBAMBS010000873.1:0-25185 GCA_037044455.1 Zygothrica quintamaculata | reverse complement strand
ACATTAATAACTAAGAACGAATTGTAAAATTAGTCCCAAGATGATACTTGAATAAAGAACATCTAAAATCTTCAACTTCCAAAAATAATTTATATCGGCAAAGGGGCTCTCGTAGTCGGGTATACTCGACGACACTCGACTATACTCGACTACAGACTTCGAGTACAGACTTCAACCGATCAAATTTCTCTTTGGCACACATCATAAATAGACCATTCTTGATCTATGTTGTAAATCTGGGTAAGATTGATCAAAAAACTCGGACGTTATACATCATTAAAAGTACTGTTATGTGGCCTGGGGGGCTTAGTAATGCTCGCAAAATAAAAACTAAAGCAACCAAATTTGAAATCTAGATTCTCTATGTTCGTACGCTTTACAAGTTTGTTTCAGATTTTCGAATTTCCTCCCCTGACCAGCACAATTTGAAAAAATCGATTATAAGGCACAATTTTCAATTATTAAAAATAAAAAGCATTATTAATTCACGTTGTGAATTTCGTTAAGATCAAATAATAAACACGGAAGTTATAGAACATTAAGAATCGTTGCAGTTGCTCTCTTATTATTTTCGCTTTGACGTGCGGAGTAAACAATATTGATTGCTTGTTATCTGGTAGATGCGGTAGTGCAAATGCATTCGTTGCAGGGTTTGGTTGAAATACATTTTATAGGTGTGTTGCAAATATAGATGCTCTGTCTTTGTCGCTGCGTGCCCATTCGCCTGCAGACTTTTTTGTTGGCTTATTAGCTTATTTTTCCGGTGGATGTTGTGTTGGGCGAGCTTTCCATAATGGATATTAGGTGCTAGAGGGTGATATTTTCTCTATGCAGCGGCGTTGGCCGCAGTTCTTTTCTTGATTTAATGAATGGGATAATCTTTGAGAGGCTTCTCTAAGATTTTCTTTAGCGGATTGCGAAATATGGGATTGTCATTCTCGCCTTAAGCGACGTTTTTGTATTAAGAAGTTGCTCTATCTGTGCATTAGACCCTTTTTGCCTAGGCGGTGAGCTTGAAGTCTTAGGAGTTACATTGCGTGCTGCCGTAACGAAAACAGTTTCTAGATGGTGGGTGACATGGTCCACGTCCTCTGTACTGTGGAGCCTTGGATTAAGCGCGATGTGTGAATAAACGTATTTTTAGCCCCTTTGCCTTTTTGTAAAAAAGAAGCAAAGCGGAGCTATTGGAAAAGTGCAAAATCGAAAAGTATGTAACACATAGAAATAATCATCGGTGACACCATAAAGTAAACATATTATTGATCTGGACAACTAGGTGAATCGATCTAGCCCTGTCCATCTGTCTGTCCGTCCATCTGTCCATCTGTCCGTCCGTCCGTCTGTATGAACGCCTGTTTCTCAGAGACTATAAAAGCTAAAGCAACCAAATTTTAAAATTACGTTCGTTATGTTCGTAGGTTATACGAGTTTGTTTTTGATTTTTGAATTTCCTCCCCTGACCACCGCAAATCGAAAAAAACGATTATGAAGCACAATTTTAAAACGGTCAAATTTATTTTTGGTACACATCATTATTAGACCGTTCTTGATCGATGTTGTGAATCTGGGTAAGATTGATCAAAAATCTCGGAAGTTATAGATTATCAAAAGTGGCGTTATGGGCCCCGGGGGAGTTAAGTGTTGCGCGCAAAATAAGAGCTAGAGTAACCAAATTTGAAATCTTGATTCTCTATGTTCCTACGTTATACGAGTTTGTTTTAGATTTTCGAACTTTCTCCCTGAGCCCCGCAATTTGAAAAAATCGATTAAAAATCCGTCCATCCGTCCGTCCGTATGAACGTCTGTTTTTCAGAGACTATAAGAGCTAGAGGAGCCAAACTTTCAATATAGATATTATATTTTCGTACGTTATTCGAGTTTGTTTTAGATTTTGCATTTCCTCCCCTGACCAACGCAATACGAAAAAACGATTTTTAAGCACAATTTTCAAACGATCAATTTTCTTTATCAATTTTTACCCCCTTTGCGTTTTTGTAAAAAAGAAGCAAAGTGGAGCTATTGGAAATGTGCAAAATCGAAAAGTATGTAACACATAGAAATAATCATCGCAGACCCCATAAACTATGTATATTCTGAATCAGGACGACAAGACGAGTTAATCTAGCCGTCTGTCCGTCTGTATGAACGCCTGTTTCTCAGAGAATATAAAAGCTAGAGCAACCAAACTTGAAATCTAGATTCGTTATGTTCGTAGGTTACACGAGTTTGTTTTTGATTTTTGAATTTCCTCCCCTGACCCCCGCAAATCGAATAAAATCGATTATAAGACACATATTGTGAATTTCGTTAAAATTGAACAATAAACACGGAAGTTATAGAACATTAAGTACCGCGCTATGGAGCGTGGGGGGCTAAAAGGTGCGCTCAATGGCTAAGTACGTGCAGAACTGTGTGTATGTTTGAGTATGTGTGTGTATGGCTGTATATGTTGGCAAAGGGGCTCTCGTAGTCGGGTACACTCGACTACAGACTTCTTACTTGTTCGTTAATGGAAATGTGCAAAATCCAAAAGTATGTAACACATAGAAATAATCATCGGAGACCCCATTAAGTATATATATTATTGATCAGGACGACAAGACGAGTTGATCCATGTCTATCAGTCCGTCCGTCCGTCCGTCCGTCCGTCCGTATGAACGCCTGTTTCTCAGAGACTATAAGAGCTAGAGCAACCAAATTTTAAACTTTGATTTGTGATTTTCGTACGCTATACGAATTTTTTTAAATTATTACGATTTTTAAGCACAATTTTCAAATTTCTTTTTAACGCATGTTATAATTACACCATTATTGATCTACCTTGTAAATTTCGTTAAAATTAAACAATAAATACGGAAGTTATACAACATTAAGTATCGTGTAATAGAGCGCGGGGTGATAAAAGGCTCGCGCAATGGCTAAGTACGTGTACAACTGTGTGTATATGTGTGTATGGCTGTGTAGATAGGCAATAATAATAATTTTTACCAAAACCTGGTTAAAGCCTGAAATTTCTGATCTATCTATATTTTGTTGTAGATAAAAACTTGCTTTAGAAGAAACCGTTCACTTGGCTTTGGTGGTGGCGTACTTATTGCCGTTCGTTCAAATCTTTCATCCAAGTTAGCATTCATAGACAGTTCGTCAAATTCTGAATATATAATAATATTAATTAATAATAAATTATATTAACTTATACGTAACTTGCTCTTATATTCCTGATAATTCTGATTCCCCAATTTATTCTGAACATTTGTGCGTCATCCGTTCTATCTTGTCTGAACTATACAGCAATGATTACTAACTTGTTTATGGAGACTTCAATCTGCCAATTCCCTTCAGTCTTCAGTCGTCGGCGAGTGCAGACGTGTTGTCTTTACTGTGAGAAATATTAAATTATTTATCAAATAAAAATAAATAAAAAACCCTAAACACTTATTTCTTCTGTACTGAAGCGGTAATAGCGCTCATAGCGCACAAAACAATGAGCCAAACCGATGTTTGGGCCATGCATTAACATGAACAAGATGAACGCCGTCTCTCTAAACAGCGTATCAAAGCGTATTTTTCGAATGTTTCTACGAAACTCGCGCAAAACGCCGAAATCGCGCTCTTCAAACGTACCAACAACAATCGACAGAGCGCGGTTTTGCTTACCATCAATCCCAACAACTCACGACACGCTAGTGAGCGAACTGCGCACTCTCCTTTGCCAAACCACAACCCGCAACAAGTGCATACGAAAGTATTATGCACTCCAACGGTAACTAGCACTGTAACTCCTCTCTCAAAGACGAGTGCTATAACAACAGAAACTGCAACGGTAACAATTGCTCGCCCGATTGCGTCGTCAGCTACAGCTAAGTCAGCAACGCTCCCAGCATCGTCAACAAAGAAATGTTCTACCATACAGGCTGGCATGGATCGCACATACAAATAAAGCGCAAATTAAGCCCACAAAATTTAGTAATAGGGAAGCCAAAATTAATTGTAAAAACCCAAGTCGGACAACAACCGACAGTAACAGATTTGCCATCCTCGCAGAAGATCAAGATATACCTTCGTCTAACAATCATCTCACTAAAAAGCCCAAACCGACACCTATTTTTTCAGAGAAAATACATCTAATGCTCTTGTCGACAAAATAGTTGAACTGATTGGAAAAGATAACTTCCACGTTATTCCCCTATCTAAAGGCAACATCAAAGAGACTTAAGTCCTAATCAAAACGAAGGATAAATTCAGAACGCTGACCCAATTCCTCTCCGACAACAATCGTAACTTCTATACTTATCAACTCAAAAGTAGCAAAGGCCTGCAAGTGGTTGTAAAAGGTTTAGAACCAGATGTAAGCCCTACTGATTTTTCAGAAGCATTGAAGGTACAAGGCTTCAACACTAAGTCGGTATTCAACATCCTAAATAAAGAAAAAAACCGCAACCAATGTTCAGAATCGCACTCGATTCGGAATCACACGCACTTAAGAAGAACGAGGTGCACCCAATCTACAAAGTCTACTGCACCGCAGAATCACGGTGGAAGAACCGCACAAGAGAAAAGGACCAGTGCTAACTGTCAAGAGTACGGCCATACAAGGTCGTATAGCACGCTTCGCCCTGTATGTACATCATGTGGCAAACTCCACGATTCTGCAAGCTGCTCACTTAATAGGGATGACTCCAGCACCAAGAAGTGTGGTAACTCTGGAGGTAACCATACAGCAAACTAAATCAACGTATATATTCAGCACCTCTTGAAAGAAATTGGAGTAACAAGACGTCATGCGCAATCAAAATCTTTTGATGCAATTGCATCCCAATAACTCAAATAATGGCTCCTCTTAGACTGGGCCTGTGGAACGCTAATGGCGTAACACAACACAAATTAGAAATTACTCTAATTTTTCATAACGAGCACATCGACGTAATGTTACTTGCTGAAACACACCTTACTAACAAGTACAATTTCCAGAATCAGGACTACACCTTCTATGGCATAAACCACCCAGACGGGAAAGTACACGGTGGTACTGGAATCCTAATTGGGAATCGCATAAAACACGCCTTTCCTGATGACTATGCCACAGACTACCTGCAAGCAACATCTGTTGACATACTCGCGCCCAACTGCAATGTAACTCTAGCCGCGGTATACTGACCGCTTCGATAAACAATTTCTGAGGACGAATTTATGAATTATTTCAACACTCTGGGCGAACGTTTCATAGCAGCAGGTGACTACAACGCCAAGCACACACACTGGGGATCTCGGCTCGTGACCCCTAAAGGTAAACAGGTGTATAACGAAATTACAAAAGCTAGAAACAAACTAGATTTTACTTCCCCGGGACGACCTACATACTGGCCAACAGACCCGAAAAAATTTGCCGGACCTGATCGACTCCGCAATTACAAAAAATATTTCTCGGTATCAGATATCAGCATAATCTCTTATAGATTTATCATCGGACTACTCACCTGTTCTGTTAAACCTTTCCCAACGCACTGAGATTGAGGACAAACCGCAAACATTGACACCCAGTAGAGCTATCTGTATTAAATTTAAACAAGTTAGAAATTTGCTGTCGAGTGTACCCGACTACGAGAGCCCCTTTGCCAACATATACAGCAATACACACACATACTCACATATACACACAGCTGTGCGAGTTTGTGTTAGATGGTGCCAAGAAGCAGTTGTGTTTTTTCTGGGGTGCTGCCGGCAGCCCCCTGCATGGCGATCGCCCTGTAATAATTAAGCAGAGGAGTACATTACAAAAAGTGTCAATAAGTTACTGACACTGCCCAGGTGAAAGGACGGCGCTCCTCAACCTCTGGAGCCTCCAATGCTGATCCCAGCCAGGCCAAACTTAGAAGTCGCTCAAGCCTAAGAAGCGGTTTTGAGTGGAAATTGTCGCAATTTTTCGGCTCAAGCATCCCACACAACATGCGCCACCGGACAGCTGATATATCTTTCAGTCTTACCGGACCAGGATTGTTTGGAATTATCAGTATTTTTGCAACACTGCGTGGGCGCTAAGCTTAAATACTGAAGATAGTGCAAATTTCCAAACATAGATGGCGCCACCGGATAAAGAAACTGATGCATACCTTCAGGTAACCCCATCCGTTACAACATTCAAATCGCACACCAAACACACAATTCCCAGAAACCCACTCCGCGTCTGACTCACAGTGAGCGGCGTAGTGGTCTGCGTCTGTGTCGTATCGGCCGGCAGCTTTTTCCATTTCCGGTGTGGGTAGGAAAATATAACACATGGGCAGTAGGTAAAATGCACCATTATAAAAAAAGACAAGAATGTCGAGGAATGGCAATATTACTCCGGGTGGCAACTACAAATGTGGAAATCCACCCGTGGGTACAACCACGGCTAGGGCACGGATTCTGGAGTCCCGAACTCCTATTCCCCCATGCACTGTTACGCCGGTGGCACACTTGGCCGACGTAATAAGTAAGGCTACGAGCACAAGCAAAATGGAACACGTTGTGACAATTTTAAAAGTAGCAGTGTTTGCTGAAGCACCCAGGTTGGGTCGGTCTCTGCCGGCTCCCTCGACTGCTATGGGAAACACTGATCGCCAAGCTCATTTTGCCATCCAAGAATTCGGTGATGTAGAGAGCACCCCCAAAAGAGCCCGAGATATTGCTAGCCTAACGCCTAGCCCAAAGAAGCAACACAAGAGGACCAAGACCTGCACTGGATTCATCACTGAATTAGGAACAATTCTTGATGAATTTCTATATCAGGTGAATGAAAAGGAGCCATTACAACGCTCACTAAACTCCAGCCATAAAAACATGCTAGCAAGGATGAAGGAGCTACAAATCATGGTGGCCGCACAACTAAAGACTACACTGGAAAAGGAGAAAGTCACCACGCAGACGACGCCACCAAAATCAGAGAGACCAGAGCCAACGCGGGAACCAAAGAACGCAACTACAAATAAGCTGAAGCCAAAACCGGTAGTCAATAGTCAATAAGCAAAGAGGCCAAATGGGAACGCTACATCCAGCCCCAACGGAAAATCAAATAGTTCCTCTGACACATGGAAAACAATTCCAATGGACGAAAATTCAAAATAAAAAACGAACAAGGCAAAAACACAGTCGTCCAGATGCCATCATTGTAAAATGCTCTGATGATGCATCATACGCGGATATGCTCAAGCTGGTCAAGGCGGACCCAACGATGCAAAACCGCAAAGACAGCGTCCATGGGATTAGGAAGACTGCATCTGGCGACCCCGCATGCAGAGGAACGCTGATCCCTCTACACACCAAGTGCACAGCGCGATAAAAGAGGCGCTGAATGTCAAGTCCAAAGTCAAGGAAGCGAACGAGAAGCTGCTGGTTGAAGTGCATGACATCGAGGGAGACAGCACGTACCAGGAGGTGATCGACGCGTTATCGGCGAGCCTAGAGAGCAAAATAGGGGCAACCTCCAATATGAGGAGAGCGTATGGGGATACACAAATCGCCTTTATTATGCTGTAGTCCAAAGCAGCAGCAAAACTGAGAGATATGCGTAAATTACGCATTGGATGGGCGATCTGCCGAATCAAGGCAAAGGTGGAGCCTATTCGGTGCTATAAATGTATGGGCTACGGGCACACAGCCACCAGATGCAGAAGCAAGCATCCTGTGCCACACGGAACTTGCTACAAGTGCGGCCAATCTGGCCATAGCAGCAAAGAGTGCCAAAATCAGCCAGCATGAAAAAATATCGAAGGCAAATCGGCAGCGCATTCTATATTGAGCAGAATGTGCCCCGAATACATAAGAGCGCTAAAAATAATAAAAAATGGTTAAGTTCCTGCAACTTAGCCTAAATTATTGCAGGGCGGCTCAAGATCTGCTGGAGCAGACAGTCATAAAAGAAAGGATAGACTTATATGCGAACAGTATACGTCCAAACATGAGGGCATCTGGCTCGCAAACACTGCTGGGAACACAGCTATATGGAGTTGTGGACAACCACCGGGTCAGCTTTCGCGCCGAGCTACGGGTAGGGGGTACGTAAGAGCGGTTTGTGATGGAGTCACAGTATATAGCTGTTATATAGCCCCAAGCATACCCCTGACCGAATTCGAAGACATCGCACAATGTATTGCCCATGATGCGCGCGACAAAAGCCCCTGCATAATAGCTGACTTCAACGCTTGGGCAACAAACTGGGGAAGTAGCAGAACGACCCAGCGTGGCACAGCACTACTAGATGCTTTTGCCACACTCAACGTTTGCTTGCTCAACACCGGCAGCCAGAGCACGTACTGGCACGTAAAAGGCAGCAAAGTAAAATGCTTTAGAGATCTCTGCAACGCAGCCAACGGTCAGCCATTCGGATTGGCGTACAAACTAGTAATGGGGAAACTTGCCAGACAGCCAACTCCAAAGTGTCCACATATGCTGGAAAATATAGTACGAACTCTATTTCCCAACCAGATAGTCAACAACGCAGAACACCCATACGACGACTACAATCATTTGGACACCATAGAGCCGATCACAGTTGCCGAGGTGTTGTAAATAGCAGCCAAGCTAAAAAATGACAAATCACCTGGAACTGATAACGTACCAAACCGCGCGCTCAAACTAGTCGTTGCCGCACTCTCAGATCTGTTCGTAGATACCTTCAATCGGTGCCTAACTGAAGGTGTGGTACCAAACAGATCAAAGGTACAGAAACTGGTACTCATACCAAAGCCAGGGAAGGACATTGAAAACCCATCCTCATACCGCCCACTCGGCATGCTAGACACCACGGGGAAAATCCTTGAGAGAATCCTCTGAAACCGGCTGGATAGGGAGCTGACAGGCAACCGAGGGCTATCCGACTACCAGTACGGATTCCGGAAGGGCAGAAGCACTCCACAAGCCATCGCGGAAGTAACGGCAATAGGTAGCAGTGCAAATAAAGGAACGCGGTGGGCAGGCGGTGACAAAAAATACTGCCTGATATGCACGCTTGACGTGAAAAACGCGTTCAACACAGCCAACTGGGGAAAAATATTGGATGCGCTGGACGCCCGCGGAGTGTCCAACTACCTGATGCGAACCATTAAAAGCTACCTCAGCAACAGGATACTAACGTTCGCAACAAGCAGAGGACAGCACCAACACATCGTCACGGCAGGAGTATCACAAGGGTCAGTACTTGGGCCCTTACTATGGAACGTCATGTATGATGATGTATTGCGACTAAGTCTACCGGAACGGTGCCAGTTGACCGGCTTTGCCGATGGCTAAAATGGTAACGGCGGCTAAAATGCTTAACAACGCCAGCACAAAATGCGCCTCAGCAATTGATACCATTATTCAGTGGATGAACGAGAACGGCCTTACCTTGGCAGAAGAACAAACCGAAGCAGTGCTGGTCAGCAGCCGCAAGAAGGTAGAAACGGCAACCATACGAGTGGGCTCTACGTCGATCACATCAAAACCACCAATCAAGTACCTGGGTGTGATGCTGGACCATCGGCTTACATATAAGCACCATCTAGAATATGCCGGCAGGAAAGCGGAAGTCGCAACTGTTGGCAACCATTAGCAGAATGCTGGCAAACACGCATGGCCCGAAATAAGCAAGTAGGCGACTCATAGCTGGAGTAGTGAGATCGACACTATTGTATAACTGCGAAGTAAGGGCTGCGGCCATGGAAGTTCCAACTTACGGTCGGAGCTGCAGATCAACATACAGACGATGCGCCCTTAGGGTCGCTTGCTGCTATCGAACCGTATCCGAGGAAGCGGCACTAGTGGTCGCCGGCATGACCCCACTGCAGCTACTAACAATTCGACCGCAAGCCGGTACAGTAGGCAGAGCCCACCTGCGACTAGCAACTGTAAACAGATGGCAACAAATATGGTGTGGTGCAACTAGTGGCAAATGGACCAGGAGGCTCATACGAAATTTGGTCCCCTGGATACTAAGGAAATATGGGCAGGTAGACTTCTATACTGACCAACTTATGACTGGTCATGGGTGCATTAGAAGCTACCTCTACCGCTTCAAGCTGGAGAGTAGCCCACTCTGCGACCACTGTGGTGACGCAATTGAAGATGCTGAGCATGCCTTTTTTCAATGCCCACTATACGAAGGTGTACGGGCCCAACATGGACGGCTGACCCCAGAGAATATAGTTGGCAAAATGCTTGACAGCCAAGAGAACTGGGATGCAGTTGCCAACTTTGCGGCAACAGTAACGAAGGGCTTGCGCCGCAGAAAAAGACTGCGCCGATCAGAGGATCTGTTGGTGTAATGCCAACAACACACATTTCTTCATCCACTCCCCACCAGATCGTGAAGTATAGCCTGACGGCAGTCCCGCGGTCTGCCCGCCTGCTCCCCCCCCTCAATCAACCAATGATATTTATTTTCCTACTGTACACTTTATTTTTTATCTTTTCTACTAGGTACTTACTTTTTATCATGTAAATTGCTTTTCCTCCTGTATACCCTAATTCTAAATAAAAAATAATTCTATTGGTGGTGGCGTACTTATTGCCGTTCGTTCAAATCTTTCATCCAAGTTAGCATTCATAGACAGTTCGTCGAATTCTGAATATATAATAATATTAATTAATAATAAATTATATTAACTTATACGTAACTTGCTCTTATATTCCTGATAATTCTGATTCCCCAATTTATTCTGAACATTTGTGCGTCATCCGTTCTATCTTGTCTGAACTATACAGCAATGATTACTAACTTGTTTATGGAGACTTCAATCTGCCAATTCCCTTCAGTCTTCAGTCGTCGGCGAGTGCAGACGTGTTGTCTTTACTGTGAGAAATATTAAATTATTTATCAAATAAAAATAAATAAAAAACCCTAAACACTTATTTCTTCTGTACTGAAGCGGTAATAGCGCTCATAGCGCACAAAACAATGAGCCAAACCGATGTTTGGGCCATGCATTAACATGATCAAGATGAACGCCGTCTCTCTAAACAGCGTATCAAAGCGTATTTTTCGAATGTTTCTACGAAACTCGCGCAAAACGCCGAAATCGCGCTCTTCAAACGTACCAACAACAATCGACAGAGCGCGGTTTTGCTTACCATCAATCCCACCAACTCACGACACGCTAGTGAGTGAACAGCGCACTCTCCTTTGCCAAACCACATCCCGCAACAAGTGCATACGAAAGTATTATGCACTCCAACGGTAACTAGCACTGTAACTCCTCTCTCAAAGACGAGTGCTATAACAACAGAAACTGCAACGGTAACAATTGCTCGCCCGATTGCATCGTCAGCTACAGCTAAGTCAGCAACGCTCCCAGCATCGTCAACAAAGAAATGTTCTACCATACAGGCTGGCATGGATCGCACATACAAATAAAGCGCAAATTAAGCCCACAAAATTTAGTAATAGGGAACCAAGCCAAAATTAATTGTAAAAACCCAAGTCGGACAACAACCGACGGTAACAGATTTGCCATCCTCGCAGAAAATCAAGATATACCTTCGTCTAACAATCATCTCACTAAAAAGCCCAAACCGACACCTATTTTTTTCAGAGAAAATACATCTAATGCTCTTGTCGACAAAATAGTTGAACTGATTGGAAAAGATAACTTCCACGTTATTCCCCTATCTAAAGGCAACATCAAAGAGACTTAAGTCCTAATCAAAACGGAGGATAACTTCAGAACGCTGATCCAATTCCTCTCCGACAACAATCGTAACTTCTATACTTATCAACTCAAAAGTAGTAAGGGCCTGCAAGTGGTTGTAAAAGGTATAGAACCAGATGTAAGCCCTACTGATTTTTCAGAAGCATTGAAGGTACAAGGCTTCAACACTAAGTCGGTATTCAACATCCTAAATAAAGAAAAAAACCGCAACCAATATTCAGAGTCGAACTCGAACCGGAATCACACACACTTAAGAAGAACGAGGTGCACCCAATCTACAAAGTCTACTGCACCGCAGAATCACGGTGGAAGAACCGCACAAGAGAAAAGGACCAGTGCTAACTGTCAAGAGTACGGCCATACAAGGTCGTATAGCACGCTTCGCCCTGTATGTACATCATGTGGCGATCTCCACGATTCTGCAAGCTGCTCACTTAATAGGGATGACTCTAGCACCAAGAAGTGTGGTAACTGTGGAGGTAACCATACAGAAAACTACCGAGGTTGTCCGGTGTACAAAGAATTAAATTGCCGCCTTAATCAACTTATTTCTTCAGCACCTCTTGAAAGAAATTGGAGTAACAAGACGTCATGCGCAATCAAAATCTTTTGATGCAATTGCATCCCAATAACTCAAATAATGGCTCCTCTTAGATTGGGCCTGTGGAACGCCAATGACGTAACACAACACAAATTAGAAATTACTCTAATTTTTCATAACGAGCACATCGACGTAATGTTACTTGCTGGAACACACCTTACTAACAAGTACAATTTCCGGAAACAGGACTACCCTTCTATGGCACAAACCACCCAGACGGGAAAGTACACGGTGGTACTGGAATCCTAATTGGGAATCGCATAAAACACGCCTTTCCTGATGACTATGCCACAGACTACCTGCAAGCAACATCTGTTGACATACTCGCGCCCAACTGCAATGTAACTCTAGCCGCGGTATACTGACCGCTTCGATAAACAATTTCTGAGGACGAATTTATGAATTATTTCAACACTCTGGGCGAACGTTTCATAGCAGCAGGTGACTACAACGCCAAGCACACACACTGGGGATCTCGGCTCGTGACCCCTAAAGGTAAACAGGTGTATAACGAAATTACAAAAGCTAGAAACAAACTAGATTTTACTTCCCCGGGACGACCTACATACTGGCCAACAGACCCGAAAAAATTTGCCGGACCTGATCGACTCCGCAATTACAAAAAATATTTCTCGGTATCAGATATCAGCATAATCTCTTATAGATTTATCATCGGACTACTCACCTGTTCTGTTAAACCTTTCCCAACGCACTGAGATTGAGGACAAACCGCAAACATTGACATCCAGTAGAGCTATCTGTATTAAATTTAAACAAGTTAGAAATTTGCTGTCGAGTGTACCCGACTACGAGAGCCCCTTTGCCAACATATACAGCAATACACACACATACTCACATATACACACAGCTGTGCGAGTTTGTGTTAGATGGTGCCAAGAAGCAGTTGTGTTTTTTCTGGGGTGCTGCCGGCAGCCCCCTGCATGGCGATCGCCCTGTAATAATTAAGCAGAGGAGTACATTACAAAAAGTGTCAATAAGTTACTGACACTGCCCAGGTGAAAGGACGGCGCTCCTCAACCGCTGGAGCCTCCAATGCTGATCCCAGCCAGGCCAAACTTAGAAGTCGCTCAAGCCTAAGAAGCGGTTTTGAGTGGAAATTGTCGCAATTTTTCGGCTCAAGCATCCCACACAACATGCGCCACCGGACAGCTGATATATCTTTCAGCCTTACCGGCCATCCAAACATGGCGCCACCGGATAAAGAAACTGATGCATACCTTCAGGTAACCCCATCCGTTACAACATTCAAATCGCACACCAAACACACAATTCCCAGAAACCCACTCCGCGTCTCACTCACAGTGAGCGGCGTAGTGGTCTGCGTCTGTGTCGTATCGGCCGGCAGCTTTTTTCATTTCCGGTGTGGGTAGGAAAATATAACACATGGGCAGTAGGTAAAATGCACCATTATAAAAAAAGACAAGAATGTCGAGGAATGACAATATTACTCCAGGTGGCAACCAGAAATGTGGAAATCCACCCGTGGGTACAACCACGGCTAGCGTACGGATCCTGGAGGCCCTAACTCCCATTCCCCCATGCACTGTTACGCCGGTGGCACACTTGGCCGACGTAATAAGTAAGGCTACGAGCACAAGCAAAATGGCACAGGTTGTGACAATTTTAAAAGCAGCAGTGTTCGCTGAAGCACCCAGGTTGGGTCGGTCTCTGCCGGCTCCCTCGACTGCTATGGGAAACACTGATCGCCAAGCTCATTTTGCCATCCAAGAATTCGGTGATGTAGAGAGCACCCCCAAAAGAGCCCGAGATATTGCTAGCCTAACGCCTAGCCCAAAGAAGCAACACAAGAGGACCAAGACCTGCACTGGATTCATCACTGAATTAGGAACAATTCTTGATGAATTTCTATATCAGGTGAATGAAAAGGAGCCATTACAACGCTCACTAAACTCCAGCCATAAAAACATGCTAGCAAGGATAAAGGAGCTACAAATCATGGTGGCCGCACAACTAAAGACTACACTGGAAAAGGAGAAAGTCACCACGCAGACGATGCCACCAAAATCAGAGAGACCAGAGCCAACGCGGGAACCAAAGAACGCAACTACAAATAAGCTGAAGCCAAAACCGGTAGTCAATAGTCAATAAGCAAAGAGGCCAAATGGGAACGCTACATCCAGCCCCAACGGAAAATCAAATAGTTCCTCCGACACATGGAAAACAATTCCAATGGACGAAAATTCAAAATAAAAAACGAACAAGGCAAAAACACAGTCGTCCAGATGCCATCATTGTAAAATGCTCTGATGATGCATCATACGCGGATATGCTCAAGCTGGTCAAGGCGGACCCAACGATGCAAAACCGCAAAGACAGCGTCCATGGGATTAGGAAGACTGCATCTGGCGACCCCGCATGCAGAGGAACGCTGATCCCTCTACACACCAAGTGCACAGCGCGATAAAAGAGGCGCTGAATGTCAAGTCCAAAGTCAAGGAAGCGAACGAGAAGCTGCTGGTTGAAGTGCATGACATCGAGGGAGATAGCACGTACCAGGAGGTGATCGACGCGTTATCGGCGAGCCTAGAGAGCAAAATAGGGGCAACCTCCAATATGAGGAGAGCGTATGGGGATACACAAATCGCCTTTATTATGCTGTAGTCCAAAGCAGCAGCAAAACTGAGAGATATGCGTAAATTACGCATTGGATGGGCGATCTGCCGAATCAAGGCAAAGGTGGAGCCTATTCGGTGCTATAAATGTATGGGCTACGGGCACACAGCCACCAGATGCAGAAGCAAGCATCCTGTGCCACACGGAACTTGCTACAAGTGCGGCCAATCTGGCCATAGCAGCAAAGAGTGCCAAAATCAGCCAGCATGAAAAAATATCGAAGGCAAATCGGCAGCGCATTCTATATTGAGCAGAATGTGCCCCGAATACATAAGAGCGCTAAAAATAATAAAAAATGGTTAAGTTCCTGCAACTTAGCCTAAATTATTGCAGGGCGGCTCAAGATCTGCTGGAGCAGACAGTCATAAAAGAAAGGATAGACTTATATGCGAACAGTATACGTCCAAACATGAGGGCATCTGGCACGCAAACACTGCTGGGAACGCAGCTATATGGAGTTGTGGACAACCACCGGGCCAGCTATCGCGCCGAGCTACGGGTAGGGGGTACGTAAGAGCGGTTTGTGATGGAGTCACAGTATATAGCTGTTATACAGCCCCAAGCATACCCCTGACCGAATTCGAAGACATCGCACAATGTATTGCCCATGATGCGCGCGACAAAAGCCCCTGCATAATAGCTGACTTCAACGCTTGGGCAACGAACTGGGGAAGTAGCAGAACGACCCAGCGTGGCACAGCACTACTAGATGCTTTTGCCACAGTCAACGTTTGCTTGCTCAACACCGGCAGCCAGAGCACGTACTGGCACGTAAAAGGCAGCAAAGTAAAATGCTTTAGAGATCTCTGCAACGCAGCCGACGCTCAGCCATTCGGATTGGCGTACAAACTAGTAATGGGGAAACTTGCCAGACAGCCAACTATTTCCCAACCAGATAGTCAACAACGCAGAACACCCATACGACGACTACAATCATTTGGACACCATAGAGCCGATCACAGTTGCCGAGGTGTTGTAAATAGCAGCCAAGCTAAAAAATGACAAATCACCTGGACCTGATAACGTACCAAACCGCGCGCTCAAACTAGTCGTTGCCGCACTCTCAGATCTGTTCGTAGATACCTTCAATCGGTGCCTAACTGAAGGTGTGGTACCATACAGATCAAAGGTACAGAATCTGGTACTCATACCAAAGCCAGGGAAGGACATTGAAAACCCATCCTCATACCGCCCACTCGGCATGCTAGACACCACGGGGAAAATCCTTGAGAGAATCCTCTGAAACCGGCTGGATAGGGAGCTGACAGGCAACCGAGGGCTATCCGACTACCAGTACGGATTCCGGAAGGGCAGAAGCACTCCACAAGCCATCGCGGAAGTAACGGCAATAGGTAGCAGTGCAAATAAAGGAACGCGGTGGGCAGGCGGTGACAAAAAATACTGCCTGATATGCACGCTTGACGTGAAAAACGCGTTCAACACAGCCAACTGGGGAAAAATATTGGATGCGCTGGACGCCCGCGGAGTGTCCAACTACCTGATGCGAACCATTAAAAGCTACCTCAGCAACAGGATACTAACGTTCGCAACAAGCAGAGGACAGCACCAACACATCGTCACGGCAGGAGTATCACAAGGGTCAGTACTTGGGCCCTTACTATGGAACGTCATGTATGATGACGTATTGCGACTAAGTCTACCGGAACGGTGCCAGTTGACCGGTTTTGCCGATGGCTAAAATGGTAACGGTGGCTAAAATGCTTAACAACGCCAGCACAAAATGCGCCTCAGCAATTGATACCATTATTCAGTGGATGAACGAGAACGGCCTTACCTTGGCAGAAGAACAAACCGAAGCAGTGCTGGTCAGCAGCCGCAAGAAGGTAGAAACGGCAACCATACGAGTGGGCTCTACGTCGATCACATCAAAACCAGCAATCAAGTACCTGGGTGTGATGCTGGACTATCGGCTTACATATAAGCACCATCTGGAATATGCCGGCAGGAAAGCGGAAGTCGCAATTGTTGGAAACCATTAGCAGAATGCTGGCAAACACGCATGGCCCGAAATAAGCAAGTAGGCGACTCATAGCTGGAGTAGTGAGATCGACACTATTGTATAACTGCGAAGTAAGGGCTGCGGCCATGGAAGTTCCAACTTACGGTCGGAGCTGCAGATCAACATACAGACGATGCGCCCTTAGGGTCGCTTGCTGCTATCGAACCGTATCCGAGGAAGCGGCACTAGTGGTCGCCGGCATGACCCCACTGCAGCTACTAACAATTCGACCGCAAGCCGGTACAGTAGGCAGAGCCCACCTGTGAACTGTAAACAGATGGCAACAAATATGGTGTGGTGCAACTAGTGGCAAATGGACCAGGAGGCTCATACGAAATTTAGTCCCCTGGATACTAAGTAAATATGGGCAGGTAGACTTCTATACTGACCAACTTATGACTGGTCATGGGTGCATTAGAAGCTACCTCTACCGCTTCAAGCTGGAGAGTAGCCCACTCTGCGACCACTGTGGTGACGCAATTGAAGATGATGAGCATGCCTTTTTTCAATGCCCACTATACGAAGGTGTACGGGCCCAACATGGACGGCTGACCCCAGAGAATATAGTTGGCAAAATGCTTGACAGCCAAGAGAACTGGGATGCAGTTGCCAACTTTGCGGCAACAGTAACGAAGGACTTGCGCCGCAGAAAAAGACTGCGCCGATCAGAGGATCTGTTGGTGTCATACCAACAACACACATTTCTTCATCCACCCCCCACCAGATCGTGAAGTATAGCCTGACGGCAGTCCCGCGGTCTGCCTGCCTGCTCCCCCCCACCATCAAACAATGATATTTCTTCTCCTACTGTACACTTTATTTTTTATCTTTTCTTCTAGGTACTTACTTTTTATCATGTAAATTGCTTTTCCTCCTGTATACCCTAATTCTAAATAAAAAATAAAAAAAGAAAACACACACAGTTCTGCACGTACTTGGCTATTGCGCGCGCCTTTTAGCCCCCACGCTCTATAGTGCGATACTTAATGTTGTTTAACTTCCGTGTTTATTGTTATGTTAATCTTAACGAAATTTACAACGTAGGTCAGGAATAGTTCAATAATATGTGTGCGAAAAAGAAATTGAAAATTTGTGCCTTATATGTGTGTATGTGTGTGTCTGACTGTGCATATATGCAAGTAAGAAATCTGTAGTCGAGTGTACCCGAGTACGAGAGCCCCTTTGCCTACATATACAGCTGTACAAACAGTTCTGCACGTACTTTGCCATTGCGCGCACCTTTTAGCCCCCCACGCTCTATAGCGCGGTACTTAATGTTGTCTAACTTCCGTGTTTATTGCTCAAATTTAACGAAATTCATAACGTAGATAAAAAATGGTCTACTTAATATGTGCGTAAAAGAAATTTGATCGGCTAAAAATTGTATCTGAAATTCGATTTTTTAAAATTGCGGGTGTCAGGGGAGGAAATTCGAAAATCTAAAATAAACTCGTATAGAGTACAAACATAAAACATCTACGTTCCAAATTTTGTTGCTCTAGCTCTTATTATGCGCGAACTACTATACCCCCCCGGGGACCATAACGCCACTTTTGCTGATCTGTAACTTCCGAGATTTTTGATAAATCTCACCCAGATTCACAATATGGATGAAGAGCGGTCTAGTTATGATGTGTGCCAAAAATAAATAAATGGTTTAAAATTTGGTTGCTCTAGCTCTTATAGTCTCTGAGAAACAGGCGTTCATACGGACGGACGGACAGACAGACGGACAGGGCTCGATCGACTCGTCTTGTCGTCCTAATTCAGAATATATATACTTTATGGGGTCTCCGATGATTATTTCTATGTGTTACATACTTTTGGATTTTGCATATTTCCAATAGCTCCGCTTTGCTCTTTTTTACAAAAAGGCAAAGGGGCTAAAAAAAACAAGTAAGAAATCTGTAGTCGAGTGTACCCGAGTACGAGAGCCCCTTTGCCTATATATACAGCTATACACACAGTTCTGCACGTACTTTGCCACTGCGCGCGCCTTTTCGACCCCGTCACTCTAAATCGCGATACTTAATGTTCTATAACTTCCGTGTTTATTGTTCAATCTTAACGAAGATTAGGAATGGTCTAATTAATATGACTACCAAAAAAATTTGATCCGTTGGAAATTGTGTCTTATAATCGATTTTTCGAATTGCAGTGGTCAGGGGAGGAAATTCGAAAATCTAAAACAAACTCGTATAGCGTACAAACATATCCAATCTAGTATCAAAATTTCGTTGCTCTAACTCTTATTTTGCGCGCACTCCTATAACAGGGCACAATAACGCCACTTTGATGATGTATAATTTCCGAGCTTTTAGATCAATCTTATCCAGATTCAGAACATAGATCAAGAATGGTCTAATTATGATGTGTGCCATAAAGAAATTTGATCACTTGAAAATTGTGCTTAATAATCCTTTTTTTTCAACTTGCGGTGGTCAGGGGAGGAAATTGAAAAATCAAAAACAAACTTGTACAGCGTAGGAAAATGATAAATCTAGGTTTAAAATTTGGTTGCTCTAGCTCTTATAGTCTCTGACAAAACAAAAAGGCAAAGGGCTAAAAACCTAAACACTTATTTCTTCTGTGCTGAAGCGGTAATAGCGCTCATAGCGCACAAAACAATGAGCCAAAACGATGTTTGGGCCATGCATTAACATGAACAAGATGAACGCCGTCTCTCTAAACAGCGTATCAAAGCGTATTTTTCGAATGTTTCTACTAAACTCGCGCAAAACGCCGAAATCGCGCTTTTTAAACGTACCAACAACGATCGACAGAGCGCAGTCTTGCTCACCGTCAATCCCAACAACTAACGACATGATAGTGAGCGAACAGCGCACTCTCCCTTGCCTAACCGCAAGCCCGCATTAAGTACATACGAAAGTATTACGGCACTGTAACTCCTCTCTCAAAGACGAGTGCTATAACAACAGAAACTGCAACGGTAACAATTGCTCGCCCGATTGCATCGTCAGCTACAGCTAAGTCAGCAACGCTCCCAGCATCGTCAACAAAGAAAGGTTCTACCATACAGACTGGCATGGATCGCTAAATACAAATAAAGCGCAAATTAAGCCCACAAAATTTAGTAATAGGGAACCAATCGGTGCCTAACTGAAGGTGTGGTACCAAACAGATCAAAGGTACAGAAACTGGTACTCATACCAAAGCCAGGGAAGGACATTGAAAACCCATCCTCATACCGCCCACTCGGCATGCTAGACACCACGGGGAAAATCCTTGAGAGAATCCTCTGAAACCGGCTGGATAGGGAGCTGACAGGCAACCGAGGGCTATCCGACTACCAGTACGGATTCTGGAAGGGCAGAAGCACTCCACAAGCCATCGCGGAAGTAACGGCAATAGGTAGCAGTGCAAATAAAGGAACGCGGTGGGCAGGCGGTGACAAAAAATACTGCCTGATATGCACGCTTGACGTGAAAAACGCGTTCAACACAGCCAACTGGGGAAAAATATTGGATGCGCTGGACGCCCGCGGAGTGTCCAACTACCTGATGCGAACCATTAAAAGCTACCTCAGCAACAGGATACTAACGTTCGCAACAAGCAGAGGACAGCACCAACACATCGTCACGGCAGGAGTATCACAAGGGTCAGTACTTGGGCCCTTACTATGGAACGTCATGTGTGATGACGTATTGCGACTAAGTCTACCGGAACGGTGCCAGTTGACCGGTTTTGCCGATGGCTAAAATGGTAACGGTGGCTAAAATGCTTAACAACGCCAGCACAAAATGCGCCTCAGCAATTGATACCATTATTCAGTGGATGAACGAGAACGGCCTTACCTTGGCAGAAGAAACAAGTAAGAAGTCTGTAGTCGAGTGTACCCGACTACGAGAGCCCCTTTGCCTACATATACAGCCATACACACATACTCATACATACACACAGTTCTGCACGTACTTGGCCATTGCGCGCGCCTTTTAGCCCCCCACGCTCTACAGCGCGGTACTTATTGTTGTATAACTTCCGTGTTTTCGTTCAATTTTAACGAAACTCACAACGTAGATGAAGAATAGTCTACTTAATATGTGTGCGAAAAAGAAATCTTATCGGCTAAAAATTGTACCTTATAATCGTTTTTTTCGATTTGCGGGGGTCAGGGGAGGAAATTTAAAAATCAAAAACAAACTCGTATAGCGTACGAACATAACAAATCTACGTTCCAAATTTTGTTGCTGTAGCTCTTATTTTGCGCGCGCTACATTACCCCGGGGCCCATAACACCACTTTTGTTGATGTATAACTTCCGAGATTATTGACCAATCTTACCAGATTCACAACATCGATCAAGAATGGTCTAATTATGATGTGTGCCAAAAATAAATTTGATCGGTTGAAAATTGTGCTTAATAATCGTTTTTTTCGATTTGCGGGGGTCAGGGGAGGAAATTGAAAAATCCAAAACAAACTTGTATAGCGTACGAACATAACGAATCTAGATGCCAAATTTCGTTGCTGTAGTTCTTGTTTTGCGCGCGCTATTATACCCCCCCTGGGGCCAATAACACCACTTTTGATGATCTATAACTTCCGAGATTTTTGATCAATCTTACCCAGATTTACAACATCGATCAAGAATGGTCTAATTATGATGTGTGCCAAAAATAAATTTGATCAGTTGAAAATTGTGCTTAATAATCGTTTTTTTCGATTTGCGGGGGTCAGGGGAGGAAATTCAAAAATCAAAAACAAACTCGTATAGCGTACAAACATAACGAATCTACGTTCCAAATTTCGTTGCTCTAGCTCTTATTTTGCGCGTGCTACATTACCCCCCGGGGCCCATAACGCCACTTTTGATGATCTATAACTTCCGAGATTTTTGATCAATCTTACCCAGATTTACAACATCGATCAAGAATGGTCTAATTATGATGTGTGCCAAAAATAAATTTGATCGGTTGAAAATTGTGCTTAATAATCGTTTTTTTCGATTTGCGGGGGTCAGGGGAGGAAATTGAAAAATCAAAAACAAACTCGTACAGCGTACGAACATAACGAATCTAGATTTCAAGTTTGGTTGCTCTAGCTCTTATAGTCTCTGAGAAACAGGCGTTCATACGGTCGGACCGTCGGACGGACAGACAGACGGACAGGGCTAGATGAACTCGTCTTGTCGTCCTGATTCAGAATATATATACTCTACGGGGTCTCCGATGATTATTTCTATGTGTTACATACTTTTGGATTTTGCACATTTCCAATAGCTCCGCTTTGCTCATTTTTTACAAAAAGGCAAAGGGGCTAACAAGTAAGAAGTCTGCAGTCGAATGTACCCGACTACGAGAGCCCCTTTGCCTACATATACAGCAATAAAGACACATACTGCATACATACACACAGTTCTGCACGTACTTAGCCATTGCGCGCACCTTTTTGCCCCCCACGACCTATATCGCGGTAATTAATGTTGTATTCCTTCCGTGTTTATTGTCCAATTTTAACGAAATTCACAACGTGGATGAAACGGCGTTCATACGGACGGACGGACGGACGGACGGACGGACGGACGGACGGACGGACAGACAGACGGACAGGGCTAGATCAACTCCGCTCCTTGTCGTCCTGACTTCAAGAATATATATACTTTATGGGTTCTCCGATGATTATTTCTATGTGTTACATACTTTTGGATTTTGCATATTTCCAATAGCTCCGCAATCGACACCATCATACAGTGGATGTACGAGAACGGCCTTAGTTTGGCAGAAGAAAAAACCGAAGCAGTGCTGGTCAGCAGCCGGAATAAGGTAGAAACGGCAATCATACGAGTAGGCTCTACTTCGGTCACATCAAAACCAGCAATCAAGTACCTGGGTGTGATGCTGGACCATCGGCTTACATATAAGCACCACCTTGAATATGCCGGCAGGAAAGCGGAAGTCGCAACTGTTGCCATTAGCAGAATGCTGGCAAACACGCATGACCCGAAACAAGCAAGTAGGCGACTCATAGCTGGAGTAGTGAGATTGACACTCTTGTATGGTTGCGCAGTTTGGGCTGCGGCCATGGATGTCCCAACTTACGATCGGAGCTGCAGATCAACATACAGACGATGCGCCCTTAGGGTCGCTTGCTGCTATCGAACCGTATCCGAGGAAGCGGCACTAGTGGTCGCCGGCATGACCCCACTGCAGCTACTAACAATTCGACCGCAAGCCGGTACAGTAGGCAGAGCCCACCTGTGACTAGAAACTGTAAACAGATGGCAACAAATATGGTGTGGTGCAACTAGTGGCAAATGGACCAGGAGGCTCATACGAAATTTAGTCCCCTGGATACTAAGGAAATATGGGCAGGTAGACTTCTACAAAATGTATTTCAACCAAACCCTGCAACGAATGCATTTGCACTACCGCATCTACCAGATGACAAGCAGAGGACGCATTCTTCAATCTTGTTTACTCCGCAACTGCAACGATTCTTAATGTTCTATAACCTCCGTGTTTATTATTTGATCTTAACGAAATTCACAACGTGAATTAATAATGCTTTTTATTTTAATAATTGAAAATTGTGCCTTATAATCGATTTTTTCAAGTTGTGCTGGTCAGGGGAGGAAATTCGAAAATCTGAAACAAACTTGTAAAGCGTACGAACATAGAGAATCTAGATTTCAAATTTGGTTGCTTTAGTTCTTATTTTGCGCGCATTACTAAGCCCCCCGGGCCACATAACACTACTTTTAATGATGTATAACGTCCGAGTTTTTTGATCAATCTTACCCAGATTTACAACATAGATCAAGAATGGTCTATTTATGATGTGTGCCAAAGAGAAATTTGATCGGATGAAGTCTGTAGTCCAGTGTAGTTGAGTGTACCCGACTACGAGAGCCCCTTTGCCGATATAAATTATTTTTGGAAGTTGAAGATTTTAGATGTTCTTTATTCATGTATCATCTTAGGACTAATTTTACAATTCGTTCTTAGTTATTAATGTAACTACGGTTTGGTGGCAGGGACGCTGGCTTTGGGAGCAGCGACGTTTATTTGACAGTTTTATTGGCCTCTTGATTCGGTAGCGCTGGCGGATACCTGGGTTATTGGAATCTTATGAAATATCCACTTGTGGCGGATGTCTGTGGGTCATTTTGTTTAGCCTAGCACTTAGCCATTTTGCTTAGCCTAGCACTTGGTTGTCAACTACAGCATTGCAACGATGGTTTCAGATATCAGCAACAATGTTGCAGTACTTGACCAATATAAATAACAATGTAACTGTAGCTAACTCTCTCACCTCAAAATCCTGCTTGTCCTCAAGCAGGCGTTAGAAATATGGGATATCGTTAAACAATAGTTATACTGGTCTAGCTAATGTTTCTTTATTGGTTTCATTATTATTGTGTGACATCGCCATGGAAATCGTTTAACAAGATTATGCTTTTGTCTATTTCCTCGATCTCCGGTATGTGCACGGAGTTGCTATAACTGCATTCTTCAATCTTGTTTACTCCGCACGTCATAGCGAAAATAATAAGAAAGCAACTGCAACCCAAGAAGACACCAGGATACGAACATATTAATCAAAAAACAAGTAAGAAATTTGTAGTCGAGTGTACCCGACTACGAGAGCCCCTTTGCTTACATATACAGCCCTACACACACATACTCATGCATACACTCAGTTCTGCACGTAATTGGACATTGCGCGCGCGCTCTATAGCGCGATTCTTAATGTTCTATAACTTCCGTGCTTATTATTTGATCTTAACGAAATTCACAACGTGAATTAATAATGCTTTTTTTTGAATAATTGAAAATTGTGCCTTATAATCGATTTTTTCAAATTGTGCTGGTCAGGGGAGGAAATTCGAAAATCTGAAACAAACTTGTAAAGCGTACGAACATAACGAATTTAGATTCCAAATTTGGTTGCTCTAGCTCTTATTTTGCGCGCACTACTAAACCTTCCTAAAACAACTTTTAATGATGTATAACGTCCGAGTTTTTTGGTCAATCTTACCCAGATTTACAACATAGATCAAGAATGGTCTATTTATGATGTGTGCCAAAGAGAAATTTAATCGGTTGAAGTCAGTAGTCCAGTGTAGTTGAGTGTACCCGACTACGAGAGCCCCTTTGCCTACAGAAGTTGAAAATTTTAGATGTTCTTTATTCATGTATCATCTTAGGACTAATTTTACAATTCGTTCTTAGTTATTAATGTAACTACGGTTTGGTGGCAGCGACGATGGCTTTGGGAGCAGCGAC
>JBAMBS010000872.1:0-51399 GCA_037044455.1 Zygothrica quintamaculata | reverse complement strand
CAACCTGGCTCTTGCCGCAGCACTAGAGCTGGCTCCATGTTCCATTGAGTTATTCGGCGATCGTCCACGTGGGACTTTTCGCTTGATTTCACCAGGTTCAAGAGAGGAGCTGCGATTGTCTGAATCGCTGGATGAGGGCTCACTCATTTTTTTTACCATCAATTTTACCCTTTTTTCCGGCAGATTTGGTTGCTTTAACAGCAACAGGATTAGATGGCAGTTGCCAGTCCATCCCGATGGTGAGTAGGGTGCAAGGGTTAAATAACTAATAAACAAATAAATAAATAAGTAAATGGCTGGCTGACTGCAGCCAGCCCACACGTGTTTATTGATTTCTACAACTGCTGTAGTTGTTGTTGTGTACACTGATTAGTTGTGATAACACAGCAACGGCCGTGAATATGTATTAGTGATCACGCGATACTGCTTGACCAAACAGAACACGTGTGGGTGAAGCACGCGATCGGCTAAGCCAATAGTCGCGCGCGTAGTGAGAACGTTCGCTCAGAGAGCGCAAAAAGAATAGCTATGCGTTAGATAAACGTCCGCTAAAAGAATAAGCACGTCTTTACTTAATGAGTGATCGATCGCGAATGTTGGCGGACGAAACATAAACGGACTTAGAGAAAGATGATTTAAAAATAACTCGTTCTATTCGCGAGCGAAGGTAGTCGTCGATCCAATTTACAAGGTCTTAAGGAAATCCCATCAAACTTAACTTATTAATTAAGAGAGTGTGATTTACAGAGTCAAAAGCCTTACTGAAATCCGTGTAAATAACATCAGTCTGCATTTTATTCTGAAATCCTTTGATAACAGAAGAGCTAAATTCAAGTAAGTTAGTGGTTGTAGATCGTGCTTTCACAAAACCATGTTGGCTAGGTGATATAATCAAACTACAAAAGTGCTGAAGCTGAGACGTTATCAATTTCTCAAGCACTTTAGGAATAGCGGACAACTTGGATATACCCCTATAGTTCATAACATCCGACCTAGAACCACTCTTATGAAGAGGAATTATATATGATTCCTTCCAAACAGTCGGAAATGAACTGGATTTAACGGACAACTCAAATAATTTATATAAAGGTTTACAAAGAGAACCAGCACAGTATTTGAGTACACATGCGGGAACTCCATCGGGCCCAGGTGAATAATTTGGGTTAATAATATTAAGTTCACTTAATAGCGAACTTTCGAGGATAACAGGATTAAAAATGTAGTTAGATGAATAGGAGAATTTTCTGTCAAATAATTGTTTTGACGTTTAGTAGCTTTGGTACTTATTGGCCAATATTGAACCAAAACAAGTAAGAAGTCTGTGGTCGAGTGTACCCGACTACGAAAGCCCCTTTGCCAACATATACAGCCATAAACACACATACTCATACATACAGACAGTTCTGCACGTACTTATCCATTGCGCGCACCTTTCAGCCCCTCACGCTCTATATCGCGGTAATTAATTTTGTATAACTTCCGTGTTTATTGTTAAATTTTAACCAAATTCACAACGTAGATGAAAAATGGTCTACTTAATATGTGTGCGTAAAAGAAATTTGATCGGTTAAAAATTTTATCTGAAAATCGATTTATTCAAATTGCGGTGGTCAGGGGAGGAAATTGAAAAATCTAAAACAAACTCGTATAGCGTACGAACATAACAAATCTACGTTCCAAATTTCGTTGCTCTAGCTCTTATTTTGCGTGCACTACTATACCCCCCCGGGGCCCATAACGCCACATTTGCTGATCTATAACTTCCGAGATTTTTGATCAATCTTACCCAGATTCACAACATCGATCAAGAATGGTCTAATTAAAATGTGTGCCGAAAATAAATTTGATCGGTTGAAAATTATGCTTAATATTCGTTTTTTTCGATTTGCGGGGGTCAGGGGAGTATGTAATTATGTGTTACATACTTTTGGATTTTGCATATTTCCAATAGTTCCGCTTTGCTCTTCTTTTACAAAAAGGCAAAGGGGCTAAAAATGAATAAATATCGTTGTTGTCTGTATGTTTTTTTTTTAAACTGATAAAAAATTAAAGTAAGCTAAATGAAAACTGAAATATGCTATGAACTAGAGCCCAAATTTATAATTTGAAATATGCCAGATCTAGCATATTATATGCTAAGTTGAAAACTACATTGCAAACGATCACGTTCCAATAACCTTTACTATTGGCGACCAAGCTCAGAGACGAACTGCCCCCATAATGCCACATAAGCCATCTTGCCGCGCAACTAACGGAAACCTGCAATGCTAGTTTTGCAAAAACAAAAGAATTTAGGCGACATCATGTACCCACCTATTGGTGGAATGACCACATTGCTAACGCGAGAGATGGGTGTCTCCGCAGCAGAAGGCGCTACCAACGGTCACATGGTCGTGCCACAATCACTGCCAGACAACAGAAGTATAGCTTAAAAAGGCGTCAGCTAAAACTAGCAATTCGCAATTCGCAAGCCAGAACATTTTATGAATTTAGGTGAGATTGATCAAACACCTCGAAAGTTATACATCATAAAATACCGCGAAAAAGGACGAGGGGGGCTAAAAAATCGATTATTAAGCACAATTTTCAACCGATCAAATTTATTTTTGGCGCACATCATAATTTCAACATTCGTGATTTGAATTGTAAATGGATATGTGCCAAAAAGTAATTCGAAAGATCGGTTGAAAATAGTGCTTAATAATCGTGTATTTCGCACTGCGTGGGTCAGGGGAGGAAATTCAAAAATCTAAAAAAAACTTGTATAGCGTACGAAATTAACGAATCTAGATTTCAAATTTGCTCTAGCTCTTACAGTTTCTGAGCAACAGGCGATCATACGGAAGATCGGACAGGAAGACGTACATGGCTAGATCGATAGATAGTCGTCCTGATGAAGAATAAATATACTTTGAGGGGGTCTCACATGATTTTTTCTACCTGTTACATGCTTTTTGATTTTGGACATTACCATTAGCTCCCTTTTAACCTTTTTAAAGGCAAAGGGGTCAAAAATTAATTATTATCGAGAGGATCAAAATGTATAAATATTTTACACTTTAACGAAATTATTTTAAGGGAACGTCTGTTAAGAATAATTGCGATTTTTGATTTACTGGGATATAAAAAAAAGTTATTTATAAATATAGCTTGCATTTAAATTTTTAATAATTTGATAATAATAATAAATTATCATACACGAAAACTGATAAAACTTTTATTATTATTAAAGATAACTAATGTTGATACTAAAGTTATATATTTACATAACATAAATTTCTATCTTTATTCAGAGGTCTATAAAGGATTTAACAAATTCCGTTAAATATTCCAAATTAAAATCAAACGGTCAAATTATTTTCACAAAACATGTCTATTCTAAGAAAACTTACCGCGCCGAAACGTTCGCTAAGTACATTATTTTCTCGCTGGGAGCGCTCCAGTGCTTGTAATGTGGTCTGTAAAAATCATCAAGCAGTTTAGAAATGTATTAAATATAACTGCGGTATTTATTTGCAAGGAAATTTTGTATCACTTATAGATTGCTATCAATACTCTATGTACAAAAGAAAAGCTGTGCAATAGAAAGTTGCTAATAGATAAATTAGTTTAATCACTTCAAAAATTACGCTGTAGAAATAACGATATAAATCAATTAAGCATTGGAAAACCACGATTTGATGTTGTTTAAAGATTGTATATTTAGCCCCTTTACCTTTTGTAAACAAGTAAGAAATCTGTAGTCAAGTGTACCCGACTACGAGAGCCCCTTTGCTTACATATACAGCTATACACACATATACACACAGTTCTGCACGTACTTAGCCATTGCGCACACCTTTTAGCCCCCCCGCTCTATAGCGCGGTACTTAATGTTGTATAACTTCCGTGTTTATTGTTAAATTTTAACGAAACTCACAACGTAGATGAAGAATGCTCTACTTAATATGTGTGCGTAAAAGAAAATTGCTCGGCTAAAAATTGTATCTGAAAATCGATTTTTTCAAATTGCGGGGGTCAGGGAAGGAAATTGAAAATTCTAAAACAAACTCGTATAGCGTACGAACATAACAAATCTACGTTCCAAATTTCGTTGCTCTAGCTCTTATTTTGCGCGCACTACAATACCCCCCCGGGGCCCATAACGCCACTTTTGCTGATCTATAACTTCCGAGATTTTTGATCAATCTTACCCAGATTCACAACATCGATCAAAAATCTCGGAAGTTATAGATCAGCAAGCTAGAGTAACGATATTTGGAACGTAGATTTGTTATGTTCGTACGCTATACGAGTTTGTTTTAGATTTTCGAATTTCCTCCCCTGACCCCCGCAATTTGAAAAAATCGATTTTCAGATACAATTTTTATCCGATCCTTTTACGCACACATATTAAGTAGACCATTTTTCATCTACGTTTTGAATTTCGTTAAAATTTAACAATAAACACGGAAGTTATACAACATTAAGTACCGTGATATAGAGGGGGGGGGGGGGGCTAACAGGCGCGAGCAATGGCTAAGTACGTGCAAAACTGTGTGTATGTGTAAGTATGTGTATATATTTTTTTTTTTTTTTTTCCTTTCTACTCCTCCTGGGAGCTTAGGGCTTCTTCTACAAGGGCTTTCCACCGGACTCTATTCGGCGCTGTTTGTTTTTGCTGTTGCAAAAATGGCAGTCATCGGTTTGGGGGGGGGGGGGTGGTTTATTTCTTCATTCCTTGTATTAGTTCCTGTAATCGGTTAATTTCAGTTGGTCCAGTGATTAGCCGGGTGCGACCTATTCCGGAGATGGGGCTGCCATCTGACGACGTCCGGGAATGCCGTTTTTCTAACATGATATGTGTAATGGGTCCAGAAAAATTCCATTAAACATATTATGCCGAAAAAATGTCGGGTCATGAAAAACTTCCATGAGTGGGGTTCGAACCCACGACCCCACGCTTAGTGAGCAGTTACACTACCCACTAGGCTATGGAGCCCCCATATATTTATATATATATATATGCAAAGGGGCTCTCGTAGTCGGGTACACTCGACTACAGATTTCTTACTTGTTTTAAATTGAAATATACGTGATAATGTATTATTTTGTTGTTACTTCTATTATAATTTACCTCTAATTTTGTTTCTTGCTCGCGAGCATGTCGCTCCAGCATATGAATTCTATCAGACGCTTCTTCTAACGATGAAGTAAGACTCTCCTTTTCGTCTTGGGCATGTTGCAGACGACGCTCTAGTTCCTGACGTTTACATGTTGTGAGGTTAAGTTCGGTTTTTATAGATTCTAAGCTGTTGACGTGATCCTAAAACCAAATCTCTTTAGTTAATAAGTTTTTAAATGTGTGAATACCTTCAGTAACCTGTAAGCTGCTATTCCGATAGTGGTACTGATCTTTGAGCTCCTGTATCTGTGCACTTAGTTTCATTTCAGTGGCATGCGCCTCCTGTATCTGCTCAGTAAGACGGGTATTCTGATGCTGTAGCTCATCGATCAGTACTGTTTTTTCTTTTTCTGCTTGCCGTATAGCCACATCCTGTGTTTGCAATTTGTCTTTCAAGTCATTAAGATCAGACTGCAGCTCAAGAACACGCTGATCGTTTTCATCTTCTGCTATGGCGAGTTTCTGGCGTAACACATGTTTCTCTTGTTCGAGTTTCTGCAAGCAAATAATGGAAAAGTTAACTTAATGAACAGTGATAATAACTTATTGTATGTTCTATGACTCATCACTAATTACGGCTAATAATTAGCAAGACAATGAAAGTAAGTAAATAAAGCTTAAAAACAAGTAAGAAATCTGCAGTCGAGTGTACCCGACTACGAGAGCCGCTTTGTTTATATACACAGCCTTACATATACTCCCACATACATACAGTTGTTCACGTACTTAGCCATTGCACGCGCCTTTTAGCCCCCTGTGCACAATAGCGCTATACTTAATGTTGTATAGCTTCCTTGTTTATTGTTCATTCTTAACGTAATTTTCAATGTAGATCAAGAATGGTCTAGTTATCATGTGACCCAACAATATATTCAGTTGTTTGAAAATTGTGCTTGATAATCGTTTTTTCTAATTGCGGGGGTCAGAGGAGGAAATTCAAAAATCTAAAGCAAACTCGTATAGCGTAGAAAATAATGAATCTACGCTTAAAACAAGTAAGAAATCAGTAGTCGGGTGTACCCGACTACGAGAGCCCCTTTGCCTACATATACAACAATACACACATACACACAGTTCTGCACGTACTTTCCCATTGCGCGCGCCTTGTAGGTCCCCGCGCTCCATATCACGGTACTTAATGTTGTATAAATTCCGTGTTTATTGTTCAATGTAAACAAAATTTGCAAGGTAGATCAGGAACAATCTTTTTAATATGATTGCCAAAAAAGAATTTTGATTGGTTAAAAATTGTGCATTATAATCGCTTTTCAAATTGCGGTGATCAGGGGAGATAATTTGAAAATCTAAAATAGACTCGTATAACGTACATTCATAACGAATCTATATTCCAAATTTCGTTGCTCTAGCTCTTATTTTGCGCGCACTACTAGACCCCCTCGGGCCCTATAACATTACTTTTAATGATGAATAACTTCCGAGTTTTTTGAATAATCCTACCCAGATTTACAACATAGGTCAAGAATCGCCTTATCATGATGTGTGCCAAAAAGAAAAACAAACTTGTATAGCGTACGAAATAACAAATCTAACTTTTAAAGTTAGTTGCTCTAGCTCTTATAGTCGCTGAGAGACAGGCGTTCATACGGACGGACGGACAGACAGACAGACAGGGCTAGATCGATTCAGCTATTCGTCCTGATCAAGAATATATATACTTTATGGGGTCTCTGATTATTATTTCTATGTGTTACATACTTTTGGATTTTGCACATTTCCAATAGCTCTTCTTTGTTTCTTTTTTACAAAAAGGCAAAGGGGCTAGTTAGGTGACTGTAGCTCTTGTAGTCTCTGAGAAACAGGCGTTCATACGAACATATGGACAGACGATCGGACAGACAGACGGATAGGGCTAGATCAACTCGTTGTCCTGATTTAAAATATATGTACTTAATCGGCTCTACGATGATTATTTCTACCTGTTACATACTTTTGGATTTTGCACATTTCCATTAGCTCCGCTTTGCTTTTTTTAATGGCAAAGGGGATAAAAATTATTAGTTCTTATTTTCGTTATAGTCTTAAGGTGGCCAAAAATATTTACAAATTGTTATATATTGTAAAATTCAAATATACATATAAAATATTTAACACATTGTAATTAACAGCTATACGCTATTTGAATAACTGTTTAGTAAAGTCTTAAGGATGGAAAAGGGACAGAAGGGAAAGCGTTTTTGGATCAAGGCTTGTGGTGACATTGTAAATTGCATGCAAAGTTAAATCGATATTTGAAGCTTCACATGGCATAGAGTGAACGCAAAGTATACGCTGGTAAAGAAAATATTTATGAACACAATTTTTATACATTTATTTATAAATTTATATTTACATAAGTCAAAACGAGAGCCCCTTTGCCTCTATATACAGCCATACACACACATACTCATACATACACACAGTTCTGCACGTACTTAGCCATTGCGCGCACCTTTTAGCCCCCCACGATCAATATCGCGGTACTTAATGTTGTATAACTTCCGGGTTGTTCAATTTGAAAATAACGATTATTAAGCACAACTTTCAACCGATTGAATTTTTTTTGACACACATAATAATTTGGCGATTTTTTATCTATGTTGTAAATCTGGGTAGAATTGATCAAAAAACTCGGAAGTTATACATCAATAAAAGTGGTGTTATTTGTCACGGGGGGGTCTAGTAGCGCGCGCAAAATAAGAGCTAGAGCAACGAAATTCGGAATGTTGATTTGTTATGTTTGTACAATATACAAGTATGTTTTAGATTTTGAAATTTGTTCTCCTGACCCCCGCAATTCAAAAAAATCGATTATAAGGCACAATTTTCAACCGATCAAATTTCGTTTTGGCACCCATATTAAAAGGATTGTTTCTAATTTACGTTGCGAGTTTCGTTAAGATTGAACAATAAACACGGAAGTCGGGTACACTCGAGTACAGATTTCTTACTTGTTTACAAAAAGGCAAAGGGGCTAAAAAGAATAAAAATTATTGTACATACTTTCTCTGTTTCTATTTTACGCTCAATGAAATGTGATGATGATGGCCTTTGCCGACGATGGCGTGTGCAACTCGTGTTGAGTTCAAAATCAGCTAACAACACATACGACGCATTTAAAGTAAATTTTTGAACTGTATTTTATATGAATATATATATACAACAGGATGAGCTTAATATTATCGTGTTGATGGCCAGTTTTAATTTACACTTTACTTTATGACATATATAAATATTTTTTTTCGTGTAGGCATTGTACATGTATGTACTGCTTGTATATTGCAGCAGGTAATTGCATTGCATGATCACACATCACGAGTTGTAATTGGCTTTGACGCCGCAACACTGAGACACATTAACACACAGATATTTACGATAGATGTTTCTTTTCTGCTGCGTGTTGCACTCAAATACCACGTAATGTGACCCACATAAGTGTTGTGCGATTACCTATTTGGTTTTGTTAAAGCACAAAAACAAAAATATATTAAGCAAATAAGAAGTCTGTAGTCGAGTGTACACGACTACGAGAGTCCCTTTGCCTACATATACAGCCATACACACACATACTCAAACATACACACAGATCTTCACGTACTTGGCCATTGCGCGCGCCTTTTAGCTTCCCACGCTCTATAGCGCGGTACTTAATGTTGTATAACTTCCGTGTTTTTGGTTCAATCTAAATGAAATTCACAACGTAGATTAAAAATTGTCAAAATTTAACTAGAATCAAAAAGAAATATGATCGGTTGAAAATTGTGCTTATTAATAGTTTCTTTTTCGATTTGCGCTAGTCAGGGGCGGAAATTCAATAATTTAAAACAAACTCGTATAGCGTACGAAAATAACGAATCTAAGTTAAAAATTTGGTTGCCCTAGCTCTTATAGTCTTTGAGAAAAAGGCGTTCATATAGACGGACGGGCGGACGGACGGACGGATACACGAACAGGGCTAGTGCAGGGCAGTCTAGTGTACACGACTACGAGAGCCCCTTTGCCTACATATACAGCCATACACACACATACTCAAACATACACACAGATCTTCACGTACTTGGCCATTGCGCGCGACTTTTAGCCCCCCACGCTCTATAGCGCGGTACTTAATGTTGTATAACTTCCGTGTTTTTGGTTCAATCTAAATGAAATTCACAACGTAGATTAAAAATTGTCAAAATTTAACTAGAATCAAAAAGAAATATGATCGGTTGAAAATTGTGCTTATTAATAGTTTCTTTTCGATTTGCGCTGGTCAGGGGCGGAAATTCAATAATTTAAAACAAACTCGTATAGCGTACGAAAATAACGTATCTAAGTTAAAAATTTGGTTGCTCTAGCTCTTATAGTCTTTGAGAAACAGGCGTTCATACAGACGGACGGGCGGACGGACGGACGGATACACGAACAGGGCTAGATCGATTCAGCTAGTCGTCCCGATCAAGAATATATATACTTTATGGGATTCCGATGATTATTTCTATGTGTTACATACTTTTTGATTTTGCACATTTCCAATAGCTCCGCTTTGCTCTTTTTTTACAAAAAGGCAAAGGGGTTAAAAATAACAAGTAAGAAGTCTGTAGTCGAGTGTACCCGACTACGAGAGCCCCTTTGCTTACATATACAGCTATACACACATATACACACAGTTCTGCACGTACTTAGCCATTGCGCCTTTTAGCCGCCCGCGCTCTATAGCGCGGTGCCTAATGTTGGATACTTTCCGTGTTTATTGTTTAATCTTATCGAAATTAACAATGTAGATCAGGAATGGTCTTATTAGTACGTGTGAGAATTTAGATAAGTTGAAAATTGTGTCTTATAATCGATTTTTTCGATTTGCGGGGGTCAGGAAATTCGAAAATCTAAAACAAACTTGTATAGCGTATAGCTATGTATAGCTATGTTAGAACATAGCAAATCTATATTCCAAATTTCGTTGCTCTAGCTCTTATTTTGCGCGCACTACTATACCCCCCCCCCTGGGTCCAATAACGCCACTTTTGATGATGTATACCTTCCGAGTTTTTAGATCAATCTTACCCAGAATCACATCATCGATCAAGAATGGCCTAATTATGATGTGTGCCGAAAATAAATTTGATCGGTTGAAAATTGTGCCTAATAATCGATTTTTTTTCGAATTGTGGGGGCCAAGGAAGGAAATTGAAAAATCAAAAGCAAACTTGTACAGCGTACGAAAATGATAAATCTAGGTTTAAAATTTGGTTGCTCTAGCTCTTATAGTCTCTGAGAAACAGGCGTTCATACGGACGGACGGACGGACGGACGGGCAGACAGACGGACAGGGCTAGATCGATTCAGCTAGTCGTCCTGATCAAGAATATATATACTTTATGGGGTCTCCGATGATTATTTCTATGTGTTACATACTTTTGGATTTTGCATATTTCCAATAGCTCTGCTTTGCTTCTCTTTTACAAAAAGGCAAAGGGGCTAACAAATAAGACATCTGTAGTCGAGTGTACGCGACTACGAGAGCCCCTTTGCCTATATATACAACTATAGACACACATACTAACACATACACACAGTTATACAACTATAGACACACATACTAACGCACACACACAGTTCTGCACGTACTTACCCATTGCGCGCGCCTTTTAGTTCCCCGCGCTCCATGTCACGGTACTTAATGTTGTATAACTTCCGTGTCTATTGTTCAATGTTAACGAAATTTGCAACGTAGATCAACAACAGAACAATCTTTTTAATATGATTGCTAAAAAAAAATTTTGATCGGTTAAAAATTGTGCTTAATAATCGATATTTTTTGAATTGCGGAGGTCAGGGGAGGAAATTTGAAAAACCAAAACAAATTCGAAAAAACGGCATTCCCGGACGTTGTCAGATGGCAGCCCCATCTCTGGGATAGGTTGCACCCGGCTAATCTCTGGATCGACTGAAATTAACCGATTACAGAAACTAATACAAGATATGAAGAAACAAACCACCCCCCCCCACAGCCCGATGACGACCATTCGCATGATGAAACGGACACGAATTGGACAATGGAACGTGAGGACTTTAATGGAGCCAACCAGACTGGCGCAGTTTGAAGGAGAAATGGAGAAAATGCAGATCGCAATTGCAAGCATCAGTGAAATGAGATGGAGAGGGAATGGGACAACAACAACATCAACTGGCAACCTAGTGATGCACAGCGGGAGCAACGATGGTGGCAGGAGCGGAGTGGGGATTTATGTGTCCAAACAGTTCAAACAGACACTAATCTCCTAGAACCCAATATCCGACCGAATCATCAGTGCCAGATTCCGATGCAATGCTAGGCACATCACCATCGTGCAATGCTATGCCCCCACAGAAGACGCCAGCGATGACATCAAAGACGACTTCTATAACGCCCTCACATCTTCACTCACCAGGATCGGTAGAGGAGACATCAAACTACTCATGGGAGAGTTCAACGCAAAAATCGGCCCTGATAACAATAGATTGGAAGCAATCATGGGACAACATGGCGTTGGCTCACGCAGCAATAACGGCGATAGATTTATCGACTTATGCCAGACATTCCAACTGGTCATTGGTGGTACTGTATTCCCACACAAGGAAGTCCATAAATACACGTGGACATCCCCAAATGGGCATACACGCAACCAAATTGACCACATCTGCATAAGTAGAAAATGGAGACGCTCACTGATGGATGTACGTAATAGGAGGAGCGCATCAATCGACAGTGACCACGAATTGGTAGTCGGGGAGCTCGATATAAAGCTCAGCCGTAACCACAACATTGTCACAAGGACCACACGAAGATCGCCCCCTTTTAACTTACATCGACTTGGAGACCCCACTCTACCCGCCAGAATGGCAACAACGCTACGTGAGCAACTAGGGCCGCTTGAGCGATCATGGGAGTCGACCTGCAGAATACTGAGGAGTACAGCGGAGGAGATGCTTGGCACCCGACAACACAGACAAGTGAACTGGATATCGACCCACACATGGGACCTTATCAGAAGACGGAACAACCTCAAGTCGAGAGCTGACCAAGACTGCAGAGATCGTGTTGATTACATCGATCTATGCAAATTGGTGAAAAAATCAGCTAAAAGCGATAAGAGGAAATTACTGGACAGGCTTGCTGAAAATGCAGAAAGCGCAGCAAACACAAACAATTTGCGCAAACTGTACCAGATAATTGGACAATTATCCGGAAAAGGTCAAAGGCAAAAAAACCCAACCAGTGCGAGATTAATCCGGAAACCTCCTTACAAAGGATGAGGCACAAATCCAAAGATGGCGACAACATTTCATGGAGATCAGCCGCACAGAACAACCTAGCAGCAAACAACATCAGGATATCACCCACCGCACCAACAGTAAGAGAAATCAAGGATGCAATCAGGAAACTTAAAAACAACAAAGCGGCTGGAGACGACGGCATACCGGCCGAGCTTCTCCAGATAGACTCGCAACTAATAGCCGAAACATTGCATCCACATTTCAACAACATATGGGAAAGTGAGGGAATCCCAACATCCTGAAAAAAGGAATCATCAAACTACCAAAGAAAGGTGACCTCAGTGACTGCAACAACTGGCGAGGAATTACCCTGTTGAACACAAGTTATAAAATACTTGCCCCCCTATTGAACGAACGTCTTCAGGAAATAATCGAGACAACATTGCGAGACGAACAAGGAGGATTCAGACCACACAGGAGCTGCGTAGATCAGGCAAACACACTACGTGCAATTACCGAACAAGCTGTGGAATGGCGTTTACCATTGTACCTCCTGTTCATCGACTTCCAAAAGGCATTCGATTCAATAGGCAGAGCAACAATATGGCGGGCTCTTGCAAGAAAGGGAGTGCCAGTAAAGATCATTAGCATAGTGAAAGCTATGTACGATGAAGCGGATCTGGCCGTACTGCACAACGGGAAAATAAGTGCACCCTTCCAGACAAAAGCTGGAGTAAAGCAAGGATGCCCCCTATCGCCACTTCTGTTCAATCTGGTCAATCGAAGTTATGAGAGAAGTATGCAAACTCAGGCGCGGAATCACATGGAGCTTCACCCGACATCTTGAAGACCTGGATTACGCGGATGACATCTGCCTGCTCGCTCATAAATTCGAAGACATCCAAGCCAAAGCAAATGACCTCGAGACCCGAGCCAACTCAATAGGACTGAAAATCAATGCATCACAAACAAAGGCGATGCGCATCAATAATTCCAGCCAAAACAACATAACCATTGGAAGTAAAACCATCGATTTCGTTGACAGTTTTAATTACCTGGGATGTGTCATAACAGCCAATGGTGGAGTGGAAAGTGATGTAGACAGTCGATTGAGCAAAGCAAGATCTGCATTTGGTGGACTACACTGAGTATGGAGAAATCAGCAAATAAGTAGGACAACAAAGCTACGCATCTTCAACTCGTGTGTTAAATCCATACTGCTGTACGGAGCGGAGACGTGGCTGACCACACAAAGATTGCTGATGAAATTACAATCATTCATCAACAAGTGCCTAAGAATAATATGTGGTATATTCTGGCCTACTAGAATATCCAATGAAGACTTGAGGCACTGCACAGGTGAGGTCCCAATCCACCAACAGTTAAAGAAAAGAAAGTGGAAATGGATTGGCCACGCACTTAGAAAGGAGCCAGGAAGTATCGTCAGGATGGCGTTAGAATGGAACCTTCAGGGGAGCAGAAGAGTGGGACGCCCCAAGATGACCTGGCGCCGTACAGCACTCCGTGAATTGTCCATAAGGAAAATCACATGGGACACAGCAAAACGAACAGCGCCGAATAGAGTCCGGTGGAAAGCCCTTGTAGAAGCCCTAAGCTCCCAGGCGGAGTAAAAAGGAAAAAAAAAAAAAAAATTCGTATAGCGTACGAACATAACAAATCTACGTTCCGAACTTTGTTGCTCTAGATTTTATTTTGCGCGCAGTACTATACCCCCTAGGGGCCCATAACACCACTTTAAATGATGTATAACTTCCGAGTTGTTGATCAATCTTTTCCAGATTTACAACATAGATCAAAAATGATATAATCATGATGTGTGTCAAAAAGAAATTCAATCGGTTGAAAATTGTGCTTAATAGTTGTTGCGGGGGTCAGGCGAGGAAATTCAAAAACAAACTTGTATAGCGTACGAAAATAACAAATCTAGGTTTAAAATTTGGATGCTCTAGCTCTTATAGTCTCTGAGAAACAGACAGACGGACTGGGCTAGATCGATTTAGCTAGTCGTCCTGATCAAGAATATATTTACTTTATGGGGTCTCCGATAATTATTTCTATGTGTTACATACTTTTCGATTTTGCACAGACGGACGGACGGACGGACAGACGGACAGACAGACGGACAGACAGACGGACAGGGCTAGGTCGATTCAGCTAGTCGTCCTGATCAAGAATAAATATATTTTATGGGGTCTCCGATGATTATTTGTATGTGTTACATACTTTTCGATTTTGCACATTTCCAATAGGTCCGCTTGGCTTCTTTTTTATAAAAAGGCAAAGGGGCTAAAAACTACAACAGTAAAAAACTTGGTACATTGAGCGTAAGTGCAGCTTAAGTAAATAATACGTTAGTATATTATAAAATAACTGATAGCTGTTCTAAATCAAGGTAACTTTAATGAGAGCCAAAATACAGAGTCAAAATTATTAGGCCATAAATTTCAAGAAGTTGCGGCAAACCGACACGACCACTGCGCATGTGCAGTGCTCTGAGACGGGCTGTAAAGAGCTGGCAGCCACTAGTCCAACTGGAGCTAAATTGTTAGATTTATTTACAGCGCATGAAGACCCAGACATCTTTTACATTTGTTAAAAGTGCGTAAGTTTCACTATTGTTAAAGCCGTAACAAAGCGCAAAAGCTGCACAGAACGTTACAGAAAATCTTAGAGAGATGATGGTCCCAAAGTTTTAGTTTTTGAATGACTTCACAATAGAAGCTAAAGGCAGGTGACGCTACAATTAGTCACTGTTGAAGGTAAAATGCTCTGAAGCAAACAAGAGAAGCATAATAAAGCACCAAGGTTTAGAAGAGAAGTTATAATATACATAATAGAAGATAATAACTAAATACTAAATACAACTAAATACATTTATTGCTGTTCTTTGGTACAGTGCCTTTAACATCTACATCACATATCTATATATATCATGAGAGAATGAGTCCTAACTTTGTTTTGAAAATTTTAAATTTATTTTAAATTTATTTTTTTAGTTTTCTATAATTATATAATTATATATATATATATGATGCTTTGGCAGCTAGTAGTAATGGAACGTGTTGTATTCATTGCAAGGTTTATTTTTATCGTGTTTCCCCCCTTATGAGTACACAATATCTAGTCACATTTTCTCATATGTCTTAAACAATTGATTAAAAGTTGCAAAACCAAACAATATGATGTTGTTTAACTTTGACTACCAAATGGAGGCTTTCCGACAGCAATTCTATTATGTTGCTCAATGAAAAAGACTTGAAACCATTAAAAACTTAAGACCCCCTCTTTTTAGCATCATTTTAATTATGTTGCCCGCACTAATGATGCACTACTAAAAGCATGATGAAAATTTAATATGGTAAAACATACCTATAAAGTATATAAACTCTGTTAACAAAAAAAAAAAATTAGTAAATAAATAAAATATAAACAAGTAAGAAGTCTGTAGTCGAGTGTACCCGACTACGAGAGCCTCTTTCCCGACATATACAACCATAAGTACACATACACACAGTTCTGCACATACTTTAAGCCGGAGACCCCATAAAGTATATAAATTCTATATATATATACTTCTTACTTGTTAATTATGTATAGGTTCCGTATTTTTGAACAATCTAAACGAGAATTACTACGTAGATCAAGAATAGTCTATTTATTATGTGTACCAAAAAGAAATTCAATCGGTTGAAAATTGTGCTTAGTAATCGTTTTTTAGCCCCTTTGCCTTTTTGTAACGCTCTATAGAGCGCGGGCGGCTAAAAGGCGCAATGGCTAAGTACGTGCAGAACTGTGTGTATGTATGAGTATGTGTGTGTATACCTGTATATGTAGGTAAAGGGGCTCTCGTAGTCGGGTACACTCGACTACAGATTTCTTACTTGTTCAAATTGCGATGGTCAGGGGAGAAAATTCAAAAATCTATAACAAACTCGTATAGCGTATGAAAATAACGAATCTAAGATTTAAATTTGGTTGCTCTAGCTCTTATAGTCTCTGAGAAACAGGCGTTCATACGGACGGATGGACAGATGGACAGACGGACGGACAGATTGACAGACAGACGGACATGGCTAGATAAACTCGTCTTGTCGTCCTTATCAAGAATATATATATTCTTTATGGGGTCTAGGATGATTATTTGTATGTGTTACATACTTTTGGACTTTGCACATTTCCAATAGATCCGCTTTGCTTCTTTTTTACAAAAAGGCAAAGGGGCTAAAAATGGACAAAAAAAATTATAATTATACTAGAAATTTTAATGTTTCTTCTGAATTAGTTATATCATATTGTGAATCGATTAGTTAAAGCATGGCAAAAGAGAAATGTAATCACATCCACAGTACACATTGATTTGTTTTGCACAAAATGTTTGTCTCTATTAAATCATATTTCACCCCAAATAGTTGTTAAGCTGCTGATTACAAAATATTTTCATATTTAAATGGCATATAGCAATTAGATAAACATGTTCATCTATGCGCTATATATATATATATATATATATATACAGATCCCCTAACAGCTATGTAATTAACCAATATCTATGGGATACCCATTCGAATTCAAACTACACAGCAAATAATATTTAGGTTAGAGGGGTGCATAAATTACAAGTCATTGGCACTGGGAGGCAGAAAGGGAATAAGACACCAAATTAAATTAAGCACACAAAGTATACTGAGAAAAGACTTAATGCCTCCATACTATTTGGTGGCTGCTTTAGGCCACTTTTCTATCAGATTTTGCGTAAGCAAGGCAAAGCGGAACTAATGGATTTGTGCAAAATCGAAAAGTATGTAACATATAGAAGCAAGTAAGAAAACTGTAGTCGAGTGTACCCGACTACAAGAGCCCCTTTGCCTACATATACAATTATAGACACTCATACTAACACATACACACAGTTCTGCACGTACTTACCCATTGCGCGCGCCTTTTAGCTCCCCGCGCTCCATATCACGGTACTTAATGTTGTATAACTTCCGTGCCTATTGTTCAATGTTAACGAAATTTGCAACGTGGATCAGGAACAATCTTTTTAATATGATTGCCAAAAAAAATTTTGATCGGTTAAAAATTGTGCTTAATAATCGTTTTTTTTTTTTTTTTAAATTGCGGGGGTCAGGGGAGGAAATTCAAAAATCTAAGACATAATTGTATAGCGTACGAAAATAACAAATCTAAGTTTAAAATTTGGTAGGTCTAGCTCTTATAGTCTCTGAGAAACAGGCGTTAATATGGACGGACGGACGGACGGACGGACGGACGGACGGACGGACGGACGGACGGACAGACAGATCAACTCGTCTTGTCGTCCTGATTCAGAATATATATACTTTATGGGGTCTCCGATGATTATTTCTATGTGTTACATACTTTTGGATTTTGCACATTTCCAGTAGCTTCACTTTGCTTCTTTTTTACAAAAAGGCAAAGGGGCTAATAAGCATCGGGGACCCCATAAAGTATATATAATCTTGATCAGGCGAGCCGATCAAGCCATGTCCGACTGTCCGTACGTCTGTCCGTCCGTATGAACACCTGTGAATAGGGTTGCCAACTTTTTTTTCTAGAAAAACAGTATATTTTGATAAAAAACTAATTTTGAGTATTTTAGAAAAACAAACAGTATCTTATTTATTTAATTTTTTAAATACATACTTTTCAGAGTTTTTAGCATAGTTTAATAATTTATAATCTTTTTTAAAAATTTCATATACTTCTGTACAACTATAATTCAAATTTACACAAATAAGGATACTTTTGTTTAATTTCATCGTGCAATCCTGGCTATTATATGATAAGTTGTGCTTTACAGTGTGAAATGTAAAAGCTAACTCGGCTGCAGTTACATTGTTGTGTTCATTTGAAGCAGAAGAAATGCCAGAAGCAGAAACAGAAGTCTTTGGGAAAAACTTTTCCAATAGGCCACTAGATTTTTGATTTTGCGACTTAGTGTTAAGAACTTGATTGTTGAAATCAGAAAAAAACAGTATTTTTGGATACTGTTTTTATGTTCAACAGTATAAAGTATAATTTACTCGAGAACAGTATAATACTGTTTTAAACAGTATGGTTGGTAACCCTACCTGTGAACTAGAGTAAATCTAGAATCAATATTTTTGTAGGCTAGACCAGCTTGTTTAAGATTTTAGAATTTCCACCGCTGAGCCGCGCAATGCGAAAAACGATTATTAACCAGAATTTACAACTGATCTAATTTCTTTTTTGGACATATAATAATTTGACCATTCTTGATTTACGTTGTGAATTTCGTTAAGATTAAACAATAAACACGGAAGTTATACAACATGAAGTATCGTGATAAAGAGCGCGGGGGTTAAAAGGCGCGCGCAATGGCAAAGTACATGTACAACTATGTGTATGTGTGAGTATATTTGTGTATGGCTGGCGGTGGTCAGGGAAGGAAATTCAAAAATCTAAAACAAACAAATAACGAATGTAAGTTTAAAATTTGGTTGCTCTAGCTCTTATAAACAAGCGTTCATACAGACGGACGGACGGACAGACAGGCATGGCTACATTGAGTCGTCCTGTCTTCCTGATCAAGAATATATACTCTTTCTGGGGTCTCCGATGATTATTTCTATGTGTTACATACTTTTGGAATTTGCACTTTTTCCATTAGCTCCGCTTTGCTTCTTTTTTATGGCAAAGGGGCTAACAAGTAAGAAATCTATAGTCGAGTGTACGCAACTACGAGAGACCCTTTGCCAACAGACACAGCCATACGCACACATACGCACATATACACGCAGCTCTACATGCAGTTCAAGCAATTTTACGCGCCTTTTAGCCCCCTGCCCTCCATTATACGATACTTAATGGTGTATAACTTCCGTGTTTTTCATCCAATCTTAACGAGATTCACAAAAATGGTCCAATTATTATGTGTGCCAAAAAGAAATTGACTTGGTTGAAAATTGTGCTAAATAATAGTTTTTTTTTTTCGTATTGTGGTGGTCAGGGGAGAAATAGTGCGCGCAAAATAAGAGCTAGAGCAACGAAATTTTGAATATAGGTTTGCTATGTTAGTACGCTGTACAAGTTTGTTTTAGATTTTAGAATTTCATTCCCTGACCCCCGCAATTTGAAAAAATCGATTATAAGGTACAATTTTTAACCGATCAAATTTCTTTCTCGCACACATATTAAGTAGACCATTCCTAATCTATGTTGTGCATTTCGTTAAAATTGAACAATAAACACGGAAGTTGTACAACATTAAGTACAACATTTAGGCAAAGGGGCTCTCGTAGTCGGGTACACTCGACTACAGACTTCTTACTCGTTTTGAATTGCGGAGGTCAGTGGAGAAAATTAAAAAATTTTAACAGACTCGTACAGCGTACAAACAACCGAATCTAAGTTTAAAATTTGGTTGCTCTAGCTCTTATTATCTCTGAGAAACAGGCGTTCATACGGTCCGACGGACGGACGGCCGGACGGACGGCCGGACGGACAGACAGACGGACAGGGCTAGATTGATTCAGCTAGTCGTTCTGATCAATAATATATGTACTTTATGGGGTCTGCGATGATTATTTCTATGTGTTACATACTTTTCGATTTTGTATATTTCCAATAGCTCCGCTTTGCTTCTTTTTTACAAAAAGGCAAAGGGGCTAGAAAACGATGTTCTTTTTGGTACACATCATAATTAGATAATTTTTGATCTACGTTAAACAAGAAATACGGAAGTTATACAACATTAAGTATCGTGCTATAGAGCGCGAATGCTAATAGGCGCGCGCAATGGCTAAGTACATGCAGAACTGTATGTATGTGTGAGTATGTGTGTGTATGTCTGTTTATGTTGCAATGGGGCTCTCGTAGTCGGGTACTTTTGACTACAGATTTCTTACTTGTTTTAAATTAAATCAATATTAAAATAATTGTATCATAATTTGAACCGGACATGCAGCATCATTGGTATTTTACTTCCTGTAAAATGCCTACTATAACATGGAAATATGGTATGAATTTGCTTATAATTATTTAGATACAGTTATAAATTTGCTTATAATTATTTAGATACAGTTGATCATGAATGATGAATCAAAGCTGAAGGTCCATACTGAAGATCTTAAGTTCGTAATAGGCAACAAGGCACACACTGTGTGAAAATTAATTGAACCTAATTTGTACATATAAACCTGATAGAATTTGTACGCATAAGTGGTCACTTATCATTTTACACTTATTAATTAGTCGTTAATTATGATACAAGAAATAGCATCTCCTTGCTTTTGTGTTTAACAAGTATATAAATTATTATAATACATTCTCTTCTGATTTTGAGATAAGTTTACTAAATAAAATATTCAGGTTATTGACAGCAGTTCCGATACAATGACCTATCTTATAAACGTAGAGATAACGCAAGTTAAACGCAGTTGTTTTACAAGCCAAAGAATAGTCTGCGTTACATTTAAAAAATCATATAGATTATATATATATATATATATATATATATATATATATATATATCGCTGTAAAAAACAACAAGTATATATTTTTCAAAACTTTTTTTTAACCATTTCGTAAACCGCAAACCTTCTACTAAATATCTGACACACTGACAATCACATTCGAAATGTCATAGTCAAAATTATCGATAGGTCAAAAAGCAAACGCTAGATGGCTAGATCAACTCGTCTTGTCGTCCTGATCAAGAAAATATATACTTTATGGAGTGTCCGATGATTATTTCTATGTGTCACATACTTTGGATTTTGCACATTTCCATTAGATCCGCTTTACTTTTCTTTTTATGACAAATGGGCAAAAAATATAATCGGCACACATAATAAAAAGACCCTTTTTAATCTATGTTGAGAATTAAGTTAAGATTGAACAATAATGACGGAAGGTATACAACATTTGGTGTTGTGCTATTGAGCGCGGGGGGGATAAAAGGAACACGCAATAGCTAAGTTCGTGTACAACTGTGTATATGTGTGTGTATGGCTGTGTATGTATGGCAAAGGGGCTCTCGTAGTCGGGTACACTCAACTGCCGATTTCTTACTTGTTAAAACTGGTTATTAACAACTGGAGCTTTAAGCTTAAACAGTCATATGCAAATGATTTAATTTTTAAATTTTGCTACCTTGTTTTTGATTCTCGAATTTGTCTGTAAATTGTAACTACAAAGACAATTTGTCGATGACTTCATCCCAATGTTTGTAAAGCGTACGTGAGCCGAGTTCTTGAATTTTGTTAGTACATAGAAAATAAATTCGATAAAATACAAATAGTCTTGAATTAAGAATTCTTCCCTAACGAATATATTTTGGGTTTTAACATTAAAATTTGGTCAATTAAAAGACATTATTCAAACTTATTTGCATGCATACATATATACATATATTTGAATAATTGGGGGCAGTTTTTGTCCACGAAATAAAAACGATTTGTTTAAAGAAAAGACGTTAAACATCAGCCTACTTGATGCGGTCAGCGAGTGGGTAATTTTTTTTGGTGGGCAAAAAATGAATAAAAATTCTTATATCAGAAAAAAACAAGATATTCAGCCACATGTTCTATTATAAGTTATGATTCACAATTTTGAATTTCATTAACTTGTTGTTTATAGTCCCTTTGCCAAAAACGGAGCTAATGCAAATGTGCAAAATCCAAAAGTATGTAACATGTAGAAATATTCATCGGAGACCCCATAAAGTATATATATTCTTGATCAGGACGACAAGACGAGTTGATCTAGCATACATCAGAATTCGATCATTCTTGATCTACGTTGTCAATATCGTTAAGATTAATCAAAAAACTCGGAAGTTATACATCATTATAAGTGGTGCTATGTAGTTGGAGGGGGCTATGTGGTGCGTGCAAAATAAGAGCTAGAGCAACCAAATTTGTAATCTGGATTCGTTATGTTCGTACGCTAAACGAATTGTTTTAGATTTTTGAATTACAAGAAGAGAACTGCAGCCAACGTCGCTACATAGAGAAAATATCTCCCTCTAGCACTAAATACCCATTGTGGAAAGCTCACTCAGCACTACACCTAATGGTAGAAGCTATTAAGCCAATAAGAAAATCTGCAGGCGAATGGGCACGAAGCGATAAAGACAGAGCATCAGTATTTGCCAAGCACCTACAAAATGCATTTCAACTAAGCCCTGCAACGAATGCATTTGCATTTACCACGTCTACCAGATGACAGCCAGAGGACGCATTCTTCAATCTTGTTTAGTCCGCACGTCATAGCGAAAATAATAAGAGAGCAACTGCAACCCAAGAAGTCACCAGTATACAACGATATTAATAAAAAAACAAGTAAGAAGTCTGTAGTCGAGTGTACCCGACTACGAGAGCCCCTTTGCCTACATATACAGCCATACACACACATACTCATACATACACACAGTTCTGCACGTACTTAGCCATTGCGCGCACCTTTTAACCCCCCACGCTCTATATCGCGGTACTTAATGTTGTATAACTTCCGTGTTTATAGTTAAATTTTAACGAAATTCACAACTTAGATGAAGAATGGACTACTTAATATGTGTGCGTAAAAAAAATTTGATCGGCTAAAAATTGTATCTGAAAATCGATTTTTTCAAATTGCGGGGGTCAGGGGAGGAAATTAAAAAATCTAAAACAAACTCGTATAGCGTACAAATATAACAAATATACGTTCCAAATTTCGTTGCTCTAGTTCTTATTTTGCGCGCACTACATTACCCCCCCGGGGCCCATAGCACCACTTTTGCTGATCTATAACTTCCGAGATTTTTGATCAATCTTACTCAGATTCACAACATCGATCAAGAGCGGTCTAATTATGATGTGTGCCAAAAATAATATTGATCGGTGGAAAATTGTGCTTAATATTCGATTTTTTCGAATTGCGGCGGTCAGGGGAGGAAATTCAAAAATCAAAAACAAACTTGTACAGCGTACAAACATAACGAATCTAGATTTCAAGTTTGGTTGCTCTAGCTCTTATAGTCTCTGAGAAACAGGCGTTCATACGGACGGACGGACGGACGGACAGACAGACGGACAGGGCTATATGAACTCGTCTTGTCGTCCTGATTCAGAATATATATACCTTATGGGGTCTCCGATGATTATTTCTATGTGTTACATACTTTTGGATTTTGCATATTTCCAATAGCTCCGCTTTGCTCTTTTTTTACAAAAAAGGCAAAGGGGCTAACAAGTAAGCAAATCTGTAGTCGAGTGTACCCGACTACAGAGCCCCTTTGCCTACATATACAGCCATACACACACATACTCATACATACACACAGTTCTGCACGTACTTGGACATTGCCCGCGCCTTTTAGACCCGCTTGCTCTATAGCGTGATACTTAATGTTCTATAACTTCCGTGTTTATTGTTCAATCTTAACGAAACTCACAACGTAAATTAAAAATCGTCTTCTTAATATATGTGCGAAAAAGAAATTTGATCGGTTAAAAATACCATATAATCGATTTTTTCAAATTGCGGGGGTCAGGGGGGGAAATTTTAAAATCAAAAACAAACTCGTATAGCGTACGAAAATAACAAGTTTTAGTTTAAAATTTGGTTGCTCTAGCTCTTATAGTCTCTAAGAAACAGACGTTCATACAGACGGACGGACGGACAGACGGACATGTCTAAATCAACTCGTCTTGTCGTCCTGACCAAGACCACCTTTTAGCCTCCCGCGCTCCATAGCGCGGTACTATATGTTGTATAACTTCCTTGTTTATTGTTCAATTTTAACGAAATTCACAATGTAGATAAAGAATGGTGTACTTATTATGTGTGCGAAAAAGAAATTTGATCGGTTAAAAATTGTACCTTATAATCGATTTTTTCAAATTGCGGGGGTCAGGGGAGGAAATTCGAAAATCTAAAACAAACTTGTATAGCGTACAAACATAACAAATCTACATTCCAAATTTCGTTGCTCTAGCTCTTATTTTGCGCGTCCTACTATACCCCCCCGGGGCCAATTAACACCACATTTGATAATGTATATCTATAGATTTTTGATCAATCTTACCTAGATTCACAAGATAGATCAAGAATGGTCCAATTATGATGTGTGCCAAAAATAAGTTTGATCGGTTGAAAATTGTGCTTAATAATCGTTTTTATCGAACTGCGGGGGTCAGGAGAGGAAATTGAAAAATCCAAAACAAACTCGTATAACCTACGAACATAACGAATCTAGATTTCAAGCTTGGTTGCTCTAGCTCTTATAGTCTCTGAGAAACAGGTGTTTATACAGACGGTCAGATGGACAGACGGACAGACGGACAGACAGACAGACGGACAGGGCTAGATGAAGTCGTCTTGTCGTCCTGATTCAGAATATATATACTTTATGGGGTCTCCGATGATCATTTCTGTGTGTTACATACTTTTGGATTTTGCACATTTCCAATAGCTCCACTTTGCTTCTTTTTAGCCCCTTTGCGTTTTTGTAAAAAAAGAGCAAAGCGGAGCTATTGGAAATGTGCAAAATCCAAAAGTATGTAACACATAGAAATAATCATCGGAGACCCCATAAAGTATATATATTCTGAATCAGGACGACAAGACGAGTTCATCTAGCCCTGTCCGTCTGTCTGTCTGTCCGTCTGTCCGTCTGTCCGTCTGACCGTCTGTCCGTCTGTCCGTCTGTATGAACGCCTGTTTCTCAGAGACTATAAGAGCTAGAGCAACCAAGCTTGAAATCTAGATTCGTTATGTTCGTAGGTTATACGAGTTTGTTTTTGATTTTTGAATTTCCTCCCCTGACCCCCGCAAATTGAAAAAAACGAATATTAAGCATAATTTTCAACCGATCAAATTTATTTTTGGTACACATCATAATTAGACCATTCTTGATCGATGTTGTAAGTCTGGTTAAGATTGATTAAAAATCTCGGAAGTTATAGATCATCAAAAGTGGCGTTATCGGCTCCGGGGGGGTATAGTCGTGCGCGCAAAATAAAAGCTAGAGCAACGAAATTTGGAACGTAGATTTGTTATGTTCGTACGTTATACAAGTTTGTTTTTGATTTTTCAATTTCCTCCCCTGACCCCCGCAAATCGAAAAAATCGATTATAAGGTACAATTTTTAACCGATAAGATTTCTTTTTCGCACACATATTAAGAAGACCATTCTTCATCTACGTTGTGAGTTTCGTTAAAATTGAACGAAACACACGGAAGTTATACAACAATAAGTACCGCGCTATAGAGCGTGGGGGGCTAAAAGGCGCGCGCAATGGCCAAGTACGTGCAGAACTTTGTGTATGTATGAGTATGTGTGTATGGCTGTATATGTAGGCAAAGGGGCTCTCGTAGTCGGGTACACTCGACTACAGACTTCTCACTTGTTTAAAAATGGCAAAGGGGCTGTCCGTCTGATCGACTGTCCGTCTGTCCGTCTGTATGACCGCCTGTTTCTCAGAGACTATAAGAGCTTAACTTGTTTAGCGTACGAAAATAACAAATCTAAGTTTAAAATTTGGTTGCTCTAGCTCTTATAGTCTCTGAAAAACAGGCGTTCATACGGACGGACGGACGGACGGACAGACGGACGGACAGACGGACAGGGCTAGATCGATTCAGCTAGTCGTCCTGATCAATAATATATATACTTTATGGGGTCTGCGATGATTATTTCTATGTGTTACATACTTTTTGATTTTGAACATTTCCAATAGCTCCGCTTTGCCATTTTTAATAAATAATATGGCACACATAATAAAAAGACCATTCTTAATCTACGCTAAAAAAAACTATTATTAAGCGCAGTTCTCAACCGATAAAATTTCTTTTTCTGATAGTAAGAAATCTGTAGTCGAGTGTACCCGATTACGAGAGCCACTTTGCCAACATATACAGCCGTACACACATACTCACACATACACACAGTTCTGAACGTACTTTAAGCCATTGTGCGCGCCTTTTAACCCCCGCGCTCTATTGCGTGATACTTAATGTCGTATAACTTCCGTGTTTATTGTTCAATCCTAATGAAATTCGCAAAGTATATCAAAAATGCTTTTATTATTATGTCTCTGAGAAACAGGCGTTCATACAGACGGTCAGACGGATAGACGGTGAGACGGACAGACGGACTGACGGACGGACAGATGGACATGGCTAGATCAACTTGTCTTGGCTTCCTGATCAAGAATATATATACTTTATTTGGTATCCAATGAATATTTCTATCTGTTACAAACATTTCGATTTACACAAATCCATTAGTTCCCTATTGCTCTCTTTTAAGGCAAAGGGACTAAAAAGAAGCCGATAAAGTTCAAAAGGTGCACAACGAAAAGACACGAACTGATGCGATTGTTATAGCAGCAATAGGCGAGCTGAGCTACAATCTGCTGAAGGTGAGAGCGGATGAAAAACTGAAAACACTTGGAGATGCCGTTTCGAAAATACGGAGAACCCAGAAAGGCGAATCATGGTGTAGCTGAATAAATCAGGAGAACAGACAGCTGCATTCAAGACCCATCCAAATTTCGTTTCGCGGCTGGAGGACTTTAGACTGGCCAAGCGACCGCTTAAGCAATAAATAAAGACTAGTAAAGTCGAATGTTTTAAGAGCATATGCGAGGATGCAAATGTTGATCCGTGGGACACTTACGAAGGCACTTTGAAGCCAGGAGGCGCTTAGAGTGACTTGGCCAAAATTGCTGAGCATTATAGTCACGGCGCTATTCCCTCAGCATACTTACCTACACGAGAGAGCCCCTGGCGTTGACTATGTACACTGGCACTTAGTTAGCGAGGACGAGGTGATTGCAGGAAAACAGCTCGGCGATAAGAAAGCTCCCGGCCCAGATGGCATTCCCAATAGTGCTCTCAAGCTTTCAATTTTTACTACACCAGCTGTGAATGCTAATACGTTCAACAAATGCCAAGTAGAAGGAGTTTTTCCAAGCGATAGAAACGGCAGTGCCTTATCCTTCTCTCCAAGGGAAATAAGCCCATAAAAAGACCTTCAAGATACCGGCCAATCTGTCTGCTGGCCACGATTGGGAAGGTCCTGGTAAAGATAATTTATGGTGGGCTGTAGACAGTAATCGAGGAAACCAAATCGCTATCTGAGTCCCAGTATAGATGACGCCGTACAGGTTGGAAGCAACGGTTTCCGAATGCTGCACTTGTCCTTACAGGTATGATCCCAGTGGACATACTAGCCAGTAGAATGCAGGCAATATACAAGGCTCGCACTCAAAACGGAAACACAATACCCGTAGAGTCTATTCGGAGGAGAGGCAAAACTCTGTGTCTACATAGCAAACGAAGTGGGAAGCTGGGACCAAACGATGATTTACATTCCGGCTAATATCCTGCATTGATATCTGGCTAAGACGACGATTGGTCAAATTTTACCTGACCCAATCCCTGACAGGCCATGGCGTTTATAGGACGTATCTGCACAGGTTAATGTACAAGAATATCCCCGATTGCCCAACCTGTCCGAGTAGCATAGAAGACCTAGAGCATGTGCTGTATTATTGCACCAGATACGATGATAACCGAGGAGATCTGCCAACAGTAGAGGGACTGATAGCATTTATAATGGAGAGGAATGAAAAGACCGACGTGTGGCGGAGAGTGCATAATTTGCGTAAGCCGCAGAGTAGCGCAAGATCTTCTAGCGCACAATGTTCGGGAGCTTGTAATCGATCTTGCCATCCTAAGCGAATAAGGATGATGGTATCTGCACTACAGTTCACAGTGATCGCGTATGCTACTGGTTACGTACGGGCTTAGTTGTATGGCAAATGTATTAAAAGCTGCTACATAGCCCCAAACGCTTGCATCGAAGATTTTACCACATGTGTAAATGCCATGATTGACGATGCGTTGAGCCACTCTCCAGTAGTAATAGCTGGAGATTTAATACATAGGCTGTCGAGTAGAGGAATGGAGGACATCACCCAAAAGCAGGGTCATGTTAGAAAGCGTGGCATCACTCAATGTGATCCTGCTTAATGATGGCACAGAGCACACCTAGCAAGGGGAACGACGTTGTGAGTGTCTATCATATACACCCACAGCGACCACCTGGCTATAATGTTCACTGTGACGCTGCAATGGCAATGCCAACGACTATAGCAACACAATCACACACGCTGGTCCCAAAAACCACTAAATGAGCAAGCCCTCAGAGTGCCCATAAACTTAGATTGAGCCTAGCACAGACCCGGACACATACTCCGACAACGTGGCCGCTATGCTAGCTAATGCATGTGACGCATCTATGTCCAGGTGACGCACTGGTAGGACCAGACGAAAACCAGTGTACTGGTGAAACCAGGATGTAGCGGCAGGCAGGAGGGAGCGTATACGAGAGAGGAGACTGGTGAAACGCTCACGCGGCAGACTCAACTTTAATCTCCATCTAGAAGTCTTTCGCAACAAGAAACGCACACTTGCAAAAACAATAAAAAGTAGCCAGAATCGGAGCTGGAAAGACCTAATGAAATAGAATTTCAAACATATGGATCTGCGCACATAAAAATCATGAAAAGACTATGTAGACGCCCGATACCAGTCGATCCAATTCAGTTAAACTTCATAGTGGAAGCGCTATTTCCGAGGCAACCAACACAGCCAAAGTTATAGTGAAATATATAGACCTGAGGGAAATCACAGATGCAGTAAAGCGAATTCAAAACGGGAAAGCTTTAGGACGCGATGAAATGTTGTCTCAAGCCGTGAGAACCTTTGCAGTCATGAAGGCAGCAGTGCTCGCTGACTTTTCAATGTGGGTATATGGAAACGGGTATACCGAAAAGGGGAAAGTTACAGAGGCTGGTACTGCTTCCGAAAAACGATAAACCACCGAAGAATCTATCAGCATACGGACCCTTCTGTATGCTAGACGTTACCGGTAAATTGTTTGATCGGATCATCAGCAACAGACTCGCAATAGAGCTGGAAAACCGGCAAGGACTCTCAAACTGGTAGTTTCCAAAATAAGTAGTATTGCCTGGACTCCAGATGTCAAAAAAAGATTCAATTCCGCAAATTGGCACCAGTGCATTAAAACAGCTAGTTGTACCAGAGTACTTGAGGAGCTTAATTTGTAGATATCTCACGGACAGAGTACTGCCTTTTAAGTACGACGTAGAGTACGCTGCTGAAAAAGCAGCAGCAGCACTCGGTCGACTAATGGCGATCTCAATCATACATAGGCAGCTGGACAAGAACAATTATTCCGGACGTAGGACGGTAGTTAAGTAGGGAACATGGACAGATGAACTTCTATGCATGGACAATTGAAGATGCGGAACATGTCCTTTATGTCTGTCCACGATTTATTGCAGAATGGGAGGAGCTAAGCCTAACCATTGGGAGCCCCTTCATAGTCACTGACTTTTAAGACATCCTTCTTAGGTTAGAAAATAATTGGCTAGCGATTAGCAACCCTTGTGCAGTAATCATTACGTCGCTGCGCCGCGCTGATAGACAGCGCAACTTTAACATCAGACTGCAGACTTTTTCTAGACGAGGCTTTCATGCCATCCCTCCCTCGTCAAGACATACCTATCGGTTCAGTTATTCGAGACGGAACGGGGAGTAGGGTTAGGTTTTAGTAGGTGCACACTCCGGCTTTAAAGGGCTTCCCCCTAAACACAAAATAAAACAAGTAAGAAGTCTGTAGTCGAGTGTACCCGACTACGAGAGCCCCTTTGTCTTCATATACAGGCATACACACACATACTCACAGATACACACAGTTCTGCACGTATATAAAGCCTTTTAGTCCCCGCGCTCTATTCCGCGATACTTAATGTTCTGTAACTTCCGTGTTTATTGTTCAATCTTAACGAAATTCAGAAGGTTGATCAATAATTTTTACATAGTATATGTGCCAAAAAGAAATTTGAATAGTTGAAAATTGTGCCTTATAATCGATTTTTTTAAATTGAGCGTGTAAGGGAAGGAAATTTGAAAATCTAAAACACACTTGAAAAGCGTACGAACATTCAGAATCTAGATTCCAAATTTGGTTGCTCTAGCTCTTATTTTGCGCGCACCACTTAACACCCTCGGGCTCCATAACGGCACATTTAATGATGTTTATCTTCCAATCTGATCAATCTTACCCAGATTCACAATGTAGATCAAAAATGATCTATGATGTGTTCCGAAAAGAAATTCAATCGGTTGAAAATTGTGCTTAATAATTGTTTTTTTTTTTCGAAAAGCGGGGGTCAAGGAAGGAAACTCAACAAGTAAGAAGTCTGTAGTCGAGTGTACCCGACTACGAGAGCCCCTTTGCCTACATATACAGCCCTACACACACATACACATACATACACACAGTTCTGCACGTACTTAGCCATTGCGCGCACCTTTTAGCCCCTCACGCAATATTGCGCGGTACTTAATGTTGTATAACTTCCGTGTTTATTGTTCAAATTTAACGAAATTTACGACGTATATGAAGAATGGCCTACTTAATATGTTTGCAAAAATGATCGGTTAAAAATTGTGTCTTATAATCGATTTTTTCAAATTGCGGGGGTTAGGGGAAAAACTCGAAAATCTAAAATTAACTTGTATAGCGTACAAACATAACAAATCTACGTTCCAAATTTCGTTGCTCTAGCTCTTATTTTGCGCGCACTACTATACCCCCCCGGGACCAATAACGCCAATTTTGATGATTTATAACTTCCGAGATTTTTGATCAATCTTACACAGATTCACAGCTGGGTTAAAAACTGGTCTAGTTATGATGTGTTCCAAAAATAAATTTGATCGGTTGAAAATTGTGCTTAATAACCGTTTTTTTTTCGAATTGCGGCGGTCAGGTGAGGAAATTTAAAAATCAAAAACAAACTTGTATAGCGTACGAAAATAACAAATCTAGGTTTTAAATTTGGTTGCTCTAGCTCTTATAGTTTCTGAGAAACAGACGTTCATACAGATGGACGGACGGACAGACGGTCGGACGGACAGACGGACGGACGGACGGACAGACGGACGGGCGGACAGATGGACAGACGGACATGGCTAGATCGACTCGTCATGTCGTCCTGATCAAGAATATATATACTTTATGGGGTCTCCGATGATTATTTCTATGTGTTACATACTTTTGGATTTTGCACAAATCGATTAGCTCCGCTTTGATTCTTTTTTACAAAAAGGCAAAGGGGCTAAAAAACGATTATTAACGACAATTTTCAACCGATTGAAATTCTTTTTGGCACACATCATAATTAGACCATTCTTGATCTATATTGTGCATCTCGGTAAGATTGATTTAAAAATTCGGAAGTTATACATAATCAGAAATGGTGTTATGGAGTGCGGAGTGGTTAAGAGCTGCGCGCAAAATATGAGCTATACGCTATACGAGTATTTTTTGAATTTTTGAATTCTTTCCCCTGACTCCCGTAATATAAAACAAGTAAGAAGTCTGTAGTCGAGTGTACCCGACTACGAGAGCCCCGTTGCCTATATATACAGCCATACACACACATACTCATACATACACACAGTTCTGCGCGTACTTAGCCATTGCGCATTTTAGCCGCCCACGATCTGTAGCGCGGTGCCTAATGTTGTATAACTTCCGTGTTTATTGTTTAATCTTAACGAAATTTACAATGATAGTCTTATTAGTATGTGTGCAAAAAAGAATTTTGATCGGTTGAAAATTGTGTCTTATAATCGATTTTTTTGATTTGCGGGGGTCAGGGGAGTAAATTTGATAATCTAAAACAAACTTGTACGCTATACGAGTTTATTTTAGATTTTCAAATTTCTTCCCCTGACCCCTGCAATTTGAAAAAATCGATTATAAGGTACAATTTTCAACTGATCAAATTTTATTTTTCGCACACATATTGAGTAGACCATTCTTCATCTACTTTGTAAGTTGGTAACATTCATATAATTATGGTTTAGTTCTCTTTAGTGGCCTTCATAATTTCATTTAATAAAGATGAAGTCATATCATTTAAGTAAACCAATAACAAATATTTCACCCTTGCATGACAAGGCAACACATAATACCCATACGCAGCAAAAATTCAAGTTCAACGTATTATTCTATCCTCACTGTGTATGTGTGTATATTATTCTACCTGTTTGCCTGAGGGTTACTGACACCTAAGGGCGCTACACCTAATTTTCTAGAGCACAGCGCATACGATATTAAATAAAAATTCAGCTTTATAAGTGCCATTCGCATTAAAGTAAAAATTTTCATGACAAATAGTTGCCCCATTCATACCAATATAATTGATAAGAAAACAGTGTCCCTTAAACAAAACAAATTAAAGTAACCATTGCCATTAGACTAACTACTTTTTTGTGGTAGTTAGTGCGCAGGAGACAAATAATATGCTAATCAATTACCACGAACTTGAGCTGGAAATTCAAAATGCCTTGAACCAGAACATTGTCCTTTAACTTCAACTGAATTGAGTGATGAGTGATTATTTAAAGGTTGGTGTTGGATACTACCTGTAAAATATATAATGTATTACCATTGGTATTTGTGTGTGTGTGTGTGTGTGTGTGTACGTTAGTATAAACAGGTGCAGGTATAAACATCACCCACTATGGTTCAAGGTTAAAACAAAAAGACATTGATAAAAGACAAACAAACAAACTGGTGACTGTTTCTCTTTGTCTATGTCTGTTGACGTTATCACACAACAGCTAAGCGCGTGTTGGGCTGATAAAAGAGAAATACGGAACGGTAAAGCTGGTAGTTGTTGATTGGTGGAATATAGCTAATATCTAGCTAACACAGGCATGAAAAATCTATAGTTTTACGTAGTAGTAGTATAAATATTGTATACTTAGTAAGTATTACTTACAATAATTTTATATATTTAACTAAATTATTGCGCAATTTTTTGTCCCTTTCCCTTAAAAATATCAAAAGGGAGCTAATGGAAATGTGCACAATCAAAAGTATGTTATAGGCTGAAATATTTATTGGAGACCCCATTAACGTATATATATTCTGAATCAGGACGACAAGACGAGTTGATCTAGCCCTGTCCGTCTGTCTGTCTGTCCGTCTGTATGAACGCCTGTTTCTCAGAGAGTATAAGAGCTAGAGCAACAAAATTTTAAACCATGATTCGTTATTTTCGTACGCTATACGAGTTTGTTTTAGATTTTAGATACGAAAAAAACGATTATTAAGCACAATTTTAAATTTTTTTCTTTTTGACACACGTCATAATTAGATCATTCTTGATCAACGTTGTCAATCTCGTTAAGATTGATCAAAAAGCTCTGAATTTATACATCATTAAACGTGGTGTTATGGTGAGCGGGGGGTATAGTGCAGCGCGCAAAAGAAGAGCTAAAGCAGCCAAATGGAATCTAGATTTGTTACTTTGGTACACTACACGAGTTTGTTTTAGATTTTGTAATTTCTTCCCCTGACCATTGTAGTTCGAAAAAAAAACAATTATTATTTTCGTACGCTATAAGAGTTTATTTTAGATATTTGAATTTCCTCTCCTGACCACCGCAATTCGAAAAAAAACCGATTAATTAGCAAAATTTTCAAGCAATGGAATTTCTTTTAGGTACAAATAATAATTGAACCATTCTTGATCTATGTTGTGAATCTGGGTAAGAATGATTAAAAAACTCGGAAGTTATACATCATTGAAAGTGGTGTTATGGTGCGCGGGGGACTATAGTGGTGCGCGCAAAACAAGAGCTAGAGCAACCAAATTTGGAATCTGGATTCGTTATTGCGGATTTTTGACTATTTTCCCCCGAGTGTACCCGACTACGAGAGCCCCTTTGCCTACATATACAGCTATACACACATATACACACAGTTCTGCACGTACTTAGCCATTGCTCCTTTTAGCCGCCCGCGCTCTATGGCGTAGTGCCTAATGTTGTATAACTTCCGTGTTTATTGTTTAATCTTAACGAAATTTACAACGTAGATCAGGAATGATCTTATTAGTACGTGTGCAAAAAATTTTGATCGGTTGAAAATTGTGTCATATAATCGATTTGTTCGATTTGCGGGGGTCAGGGGAGGAAATTCAAAAATCAAAAACAAACTTGTACAGCGTACGATTATGATAAATCTTGGATTAAATTTTGGTTGCGCTAGCTCTTATAGTCTCTGAGAAACAGGCGTTCATACGGACGGACGGACGGACGGACGGACAGACGGACGGACGGACGGACAGACAGACGGGCAGGGCTAGATCAACTCGTCCTGATTCAGAATATATATACTTTATGGGGTCTCCGATGATTATTTCTATGTGTTACATACTTTTGGATTTTGCACATTTCCAATAGCTCCGCTTTGCTTCTTTTTTACAAAAAGGCAAAGGGGCAAAGGAAATTGAAAAATCAAAAACAAACTTGTACAACGTACGAAAATGATAAATCTAGGATTAAAATTTGGTTGCTCTAGCTCTTATAGTCTCTGAGAAACAGGCGTTCATACGGACGGACGGACGGACGGACAGACGGACAGGGCTAGATCAACTCGTCTTGTCGTCCTGATTCAGAATATATATACCTTATGGGGTCTCCGATGGTTATTTCTATGTGTTACATACTTTTGGATTTTGCATATTTCCAATAGCTCCGCTTTGCTCTTTTTTACAAAAAGGCAAAGGGACTAAAAAAACGATTATTAAGCAAAATTTTCAACGAACTGAATTTTTCATTATTAGACCACTCTTGATCTGCATTGTGAATTTCGATAAAATTTATCAATAAACACGAAAGTTATACAACATTAAGTATAGCATAATAGAGCGCGGGGGGTTAAAAGGCACGCGCAAGGGCTTAAAGTACTTGCAGAACTGTGTGTATGTGTGAGTATGTATGTGTATAGCTGTATATATAGCCAAAGGGGCTCTCGTAGTCGGGTTCACTCGACTACAGACTTCTTACTTGTTTATACAACGTACTTTCGTATAACCCATAATTGCTTAAAAGGAAATATTCCATAAATGCAAAAAATTTTCTGTATTATGGGTTTTTCATATAAGCGGTATATACTGTACTAGTATTTAAAATTTTTTACTTTATTTTAGCATTTAAAAATTCGAGTAAATTTACCTCAATTTTTCCAGAGTATTCCTCAATTAGTTTTTCCTGCTGTTTGACCAGTTCATCATTTTTTTCTAGCAATGCCTTGCCCAGTTCAGCGGCCAAGAGTATATCTGAATCCTTTTGTTGTAATTGTGCCCACACATCCGGCTCGTTATCATTGCGTCGTGCCTCCATAGCGTGGATGTAATGTTCTATATCAATTGCAGCGTCAATTAATGGTGTGCAGTGCGAACGCTGTTCGTACGAATATAAAGGGGATGACGAATTGAGTGAATGTTCGTTAGCTGTTGTTGCTGCTGCTATGCCAACGGCTGTTGCAGGTTTGCTGAATTGTCGTGAGCGTTTTGATTTGTCGTTTGATATGGATGAGGCAATACCGGCAGCAGTTATAGGATTTACTAGCTTTGGTTTATGCATGATCGTTAGCAGCAGGCAGAAAGTAGGGTGGTATTACAAGCAAAAAAAAAAAAAAAGAAACGGAAACACATACATACTTAATACAAATTATATACTTCTTTATTTGGCTTTGTACAGGCGATAGAGCGGTTATTAATTGCGATTCTGTCTTTTAGTTTTTTTTTTTAATTATTATTATTAGGTTAGGTTTTCAGAAGCAAGATTGCGCCTTGATGTGCCTTATGATGAAGTTGTAGTAGTAGAAGTCGCTATTGTTGTTGCTCTTGTGGTTGTTTTTACTGGGCGTCGGTGATGACAAACCTAAACCACATGATATTTCCATGGTGTCTGAAGCTCAATAGCCGCCCAGCATACGCTTCGTATGAGAGACCAAACACCCGAACGACAATTTAAATGTTTATTTTTTTTTTTTTTTTTTTTTTTAAGTATTTAAGATGGTAAGTATGTAGCAATAGCAAAAAACTCTAGCTGAATTTGTAGAATGGCGTGTGGAAATATAACAATTGAGGTACCCAAAAAGCGGGCAAATGTTTATGCAGGCACACTTTTGGTTAAAGTTGGGGTTCGATATGAAGGCACTTGTTCTAATTATTATTTTTAGCCCCTTTGTCAAAAAAAAGAGCAAAGCGGAGCTAATGGAAATGTGCAAAATCCAAAAGTATGTAACACATAGAAATAATCATCGCAGACCCCAAAAGTATAGATATTCTTGATCAGGACGACAAGACGAAAATCTAAAACAAACTCGTATAGAGTACGAAACTAACAAATCTAGATTCCAAAGTTTGTTGTTCTAGCTTTTATTTTTCGCGCACCACTTTACCCACGCGGTCCATAGCACCACTTTTAATGATGTATAACTTCCGAGTTTGTTGCTCAATCTTAACTAGATTCACAAAATCTCATTATGATCTATGCTAAAAAGAAATTCAATGTGTTGAAAATTGTGCTTAATAATCCTTTTTGTTTTGAATTGGAAAAGAAAATTTAAAAATCTTAAATATATTCCTATAGCGTACGAAAATAACAAATCTAGGTTTAATATTTGGTTGGTCTAGCCTTTATAGTCTCTGAGAAGCAGGTGTTCGGACGGACGGACGGACAGACATACGGACATGGCTAGATCGACTCGTCTTGTCGTCCTGATTAAAATTATATATATTCTATGGGGTCTCCGATGATTATTTCTACCTGTTACATACTTTTGCATTTTTCACATTTTCTTTGCTCTTTTTAATGGCAATAGGGCTATATATATTTATATGTTGATGACGTATAAATACTGTTAAGGTAAAAGTAAAATGAACGTTTACATAAGCTGAATGAAACTGTATATTTAATATTAGGCCATACAGGGATTAAGATATAGATGTGGCTAATTTCGGAGCCGAAAAACATATCAACAAATTTAGATAACAATGTTTAAGGAATATCTTTGATGTTGTTGACAGGTTTTTGAATTATTATCTATTAGGTAATTAATTTATTTAGATTTTCTTCTTTTTATAGCGTATACATTTCAAAGATTCTTAAACCAATTTTTAGCCGCTTTGCCTTTTGAAAAAAGAGCAAAGCCCAACTAATGTATTTCTGCAAAATCGAAAAGTATGTAACAGATGGAAATAATCATCGGAGACCCCATAATGTATATATATTCTTATTCAGGACGACAAGACAAGTGGATTCCTGTGCGTCCGTCTGTCTGTCAGTCTATCCGTCAATCCAAATTTTAAACCTAAATTCTCTATTTTCGTAAGTTAAAAGAGTTTGTTTTAGATTTTTAAATTTGCTCCCCTGACCCCCGCAATACGAAAAAAACGAATATTAAGCACAATTTTTAACCGATCAAATTTCTTTTTGACACACATCATAATTAGTTCATTCTTCATCTACTTTGTGAATCTCGTTAAGATTCATCAAAAAACTTGGAAGTTATACAACAATAAGTTCCGTGCTATTGAGCGTGGTGGCTAAAAAGTGCGCTTAATGGCTTAAAGTACGTGCAGAACTGTGTGTATATATGACTATGTATGACTAATGTCATAACTAATGTCATTGCGCCCACCTTTTAGCCACCACGCTCTATAAAATGGTACTTAATGTTATATAACTTCCGCGTTCTTTGTTCGATCTTAACGAAACTCACAACGTAGATTAAGAATAGTCTAATTAATACGTGTGCGAAAAAGAAATTTGATCGGTTGAAAATTGTGCCATATAATCGATTTTTTTCAAGTTCAGGGGAAGAAATTTGAAAATCTAAAGAAAACTTGTACAGCGTACGAAGATAACAAATCTAAATTCCAAATTTGGTTGTTCTAGCTCTTACTTTGCACGCACTACCCCTTTGTCTATATATACAGCCATACACACAGTTCAACACGTACTTAGCCATTGCGCAAGCCTTTAAGTCCCCCGCGCTTTATAGCCCCATACTTAATGTTGTATAACTTCCGTGTTTATTGTTTAATCTTAACAATTCACAAAGTAGATTAAAAATGGTCTACTTATGATGTGTGCCAAAAAGAAATTCAATCGGTTTAAAATTGTGCTTAATAATCGTTTTTTTCGAATTGCGTGGGTCAGGGGTTGGTTGCTCGAGCTCTTATAGTCTCTGAGAAACAGGCGTTCATACGGACGGACGGACAGACATACGAACGGACGGACGGACAGGGCTAGATCGACTTGTCTTGTTGTCCTGATTAAGAATATATATACTTTATGGGGTCTCCGATGAATATTTCCACCTGTTACATACTTCTGGGTTTTGCACATTTCTATTAGCTCCGCTTTGCTCTTTTTTTTTGGCAAAGGGGCTAAAAATTGCTTAGTTGCTATTATTGTATTGTTGTGATTGACTACATATAAGTACTTCCGTTATTTGTGTCAGTCTCGTTGATAAGTATATGACTACTTCGATATTATAAGTAGAGTCTGGTTCTCAAGTCAGATTGACAAAACAACAAAAAAAAGCGCTTAGTGTTTGTTTCGCTCTAAGATCGGAAGGTATTTATGAGATACTTTCCACTTTCGCAACAAGCTAGCTACCTCTTTACTTATGTAGAATTATATGAACGGGTATATTATAGCAGACAAAAACGTCGGTCACGACAACAACAGGCCACAAGAATTTCCGAGTTAAACTCCGAAAACGCGACGTTTGAACTTAGTTTTGAGATTTTTTTTGGTCGTGGTTTTATTGACTTTAAGCTGTTATTATGGGCACACAACGTCTGTTTGGCGGGAGTGTTCAGTGTTAACTGAAACTGAAAAAGCTACAAAAATTGGCAAAACAAATGAGTAACCAAGACAACTTAGTAACTTGGCAACAATAACTAAACAAACGGCTAAAGCGTCCGCTCTCTTAAGACTGCGTTGGCGTTAACAAAGAGAGAGAGAGAGAGAGATAGGTATTCAGGGTTGTCAGCTCTTACTAAAAGAGACTCTTTTAGTTGCAATTTACTGAAATACAAATAAAATTTTCAATTAAAAAAAAAGTTTAAATTGTACAGTGTAATTACAATAAATAGTTAAATAGTTTTTTTGAAATAAACAAAAATTTTCAAGATTTATAATTTTTTATCTTGCATTTTATTATATTTAAATTTATTATTTAAAATACATTATAATTCCAATGTACTCTAATTATGCTACAAAAAAAACATTATTAAAGAATATATGGAATAGTCAATCCATGTTACATAATATTCTTACATTATCTATCGAATACATGGCACATCCGCAGATGTAACAGATACTTTTTACCAAAATTTGTATTTATTTCTCTCTGTGATTTTTTTTGGCAACACTTCTTAAAATATGAGCGGCTTGGTCTCCCTAAAAATTCATTCTTTTTACTTAAAAGCAAACTTGTTACTGGCAATACCTGTGCACGCTCTTTAACTTGCCATCAGTTGTACTTTGCTCTCTTTTATTTTTGTATCGCTTGAAAGTGAACTATAATAGAACCCAACGCTATGCATACACGTATAATACCCAGGAGGAAGTCAAGTCGGTTGCCAAAGATAAATCTGAACTTTCCAGCATACCTATTATTTAAATGAACATTGCGCGTATTTCAATAAAAACCAAATAAACATACGGCTATAGGCCACACTAAACAAGGTGAAAAGGAAAGCAACATAAAGAAGAAACACAACAATAGGCCACATAAAAGCAACAATAACAATAGGGCTCAGATACTTATAATGAGGTCTAGTGTCTGGTACTAGCTGTGTTGCCAGTTTAGCATGTAATATGCTAGATCTGTCATATTTCAAAGTGGTATAGCTTATAAATGTGCGCTCTACTTAAAAGCTTATGTATATTATATTTTTTTCAAGGGTGGGACCTCTTTTTAGGACTTTTTTATGCAAAAGGAAACTAATGGATTTGTGCAAAATCCTAAATTATGTAATATAAAAATATAATCATCGAAGACCATATATTCTTTATCAGGACGACTAGCTGAGTCGATCAAGCCATGTCCGTCCGTCTGTATTCTCTGTCTCAGAGACTATAAGACCTAGAGCAACCAAACTTGAAATCTAGATTCGTTATTTCGTACGCTATACGAGTTTGTTTTAGATTTTTCAATTTCCTCCCCTGACCATCGCAATTCGAAAAAGACGATTATTAGTCACTATTTTCCACTGCTCAAATTTTTTTGGGCACACATAATAATTAGACTATTCTTGATCTTTATTGTGGATTTCGTTAAGATCGAACAAAATACATGAAAATTGTACAACATTAAGTATCACGGTATAAAGCGTGGATGGTAGGGGGGGGGGGGGGGGGGGAGGATAGCCTATGTGTATGTTATAAGAGGTAGACCAACCAAATTTTAAAATTTAAATTATAACTTTCCTACGCTATATGAGTTTCGTTTAGATTTTTGAATTTCCTCCCCAGACCCCCGAAGCACGAAAAAATCGATAATTTAGCACAATTTTTAACCGATCGAATCCTTATTAGCCTCCTTTTGTAAAAAAAGAAGCAAAGCGGAGCTATTAGAAATGTAAAAAATCGAAAAGTATGTAACACATAGAAATAATCAGCGGAGACCCCATAAAGTATATATATTCTTGATCAGGACGACAAGACGAGTTGATCTCTTTGTAAATGTGGGTAAGATTTGATAAGTTATACATCAATAAAAGTGCTGTTATGGAGCCCAAATTTGGAGTCTAGATTCTAATGTTCGTACGCTTTACACGTTTGTTTTAGATTTCCGAATTTCCTCTCTTGACCCAAGCAATTCGAAAAAATCGATTATAAGGCACAATTTTCAACTATTGAAATTTATTTTTGGCAAATATATTATCTAAAGCATTCTTGATCTAAGTTGTGAATTTGGTTAAGATTAAACAATAAACACGGAAGTTACAGATTATTAAGTATAGCGCAATAGAGCGCGGGGGCTAAAAGGCTTAAAGTACGTGCAGAACTGTGTGTATGGTTGTGTATGTAGACAAAGGGGCTCTCGTAGTCGGATACACTCGACTACAGACTTTTTACTTGTTACATACTTCAAGCCTGGCAACACTGGATACTAGACAAGTCTCAAGAAACCCTATCCTACTTTTAAATAGGCAAACAACATTCACAATAAGCGCCTTAAGCAGCTACTGAAGCCACTGAAGACGAATTAAGCTCTATTGTTGTGCATGGCTCATTATACTAGAAGATCCGGTAGCGGACCTCCAATCTCCGTTAGCCATCTGCTTCATGATTCTCATAATATCTATTGCATAACCTTTTGTTCATGTTCTGGGCTCCTGTTGTTTGCTGCTGGCTACTGTTTTAATATATACCAAACTTAGCTTTTCGTTATAAGCGTCTGTGGTTACTTTGAAATCATGCATGCGTATTTAACAGAGCCTCCAGAATTTATGTTCATTTTCTAATTTCTATTCTTTGCCCCTTTGCCATAAAAAAGAACAAAGCGGAGCTAATGAAAATGTGCAAAATTTAAAAGTATGTAACACATAGAAATAATCATCGGAGACCCCAAAAGCCTGTTTCGTAAAAACTATAAGAGCTAGAGTAACCAAATTTTAAATCTAGATTCGTTATTTTTGTACGCTATACGAGTTCATCTTATATTTTTAAATTTTCTCCTCAGACCCCAGCAATCCGAAAAAAACGATTATTATGCACAATTTTAAACCCATCAAATTTCTTTTTGGTGCACATCATAATTTCAACATTCGTGATCTGCATTGTGAATTTTGTTAAAATTGATCAAAAAACACGGAAGTTATACACCATTAAGTATCGAGATATGGAGCGCGGTGGGCTAAAAAGCGCGCGAAATGGCTAGGTATATGTACAACTGTGTGTATGTATGGCTGTATATGAAGGCAAAGGGGCGCTTATAGGCGGGTAGACTCGACTACAGATTTCTTACTTCTTTGAGATAAACTTCCGCGCTTCCGTTGATGGTGTTAAGGTTGTTTTTAATCCCAAACTCAAAATGCCTTTGAAACCATTGTCTTTCTTTATGTACTAACCTACATTTGTCTTTAAGTTTGTGCGATCTCCAGTCAATTGTAACGATGTGTGTTCTTGGACTGCTTAAAAAGTAGTGTACTCTCGATCTTATGGCAGTCGCTTTAAAGGCCCCCATAAATCTAGCCGAGGACAAACTGGTTTTGCTATTGATATTGCTTCACAGCATATAGTACAATTGTGTTTAACTCTTTGTTCAGATACTCTATTGCCTAATGTTTTATCGGGTATTTGTAGTAAAATTGTAAAATGTCATTTAAAATAATCAGCTGAAAGTACATTTAAATATATTGCACAAGCGAGAATATATTTTTAGCCCCTTTGCCTTTTTATAAAAAAGAAGCAAAACGGAGCTATTGGAAATGTGCAAATTCGAAAAGTATGTAACACATAGAATCGACAGTAGTGTAGTGCGCTAAAAATAAGAGCTAGAGCAACGAAATTTGGAATCTAGATTCGTTATGTTGCTGAGCTATACGAGTTTATTTTAGATTTTTGAATTTCCTTCCCTGACCAACGCAATTTTACCGATCTTTTTCGCACACATATTAAGTAGACCATTCCTAATCTACGTTGTGAATTTCGTTAAAATTGAACAATAAACACGGAAGTAATACAACATTAAGTACCGCGATATAGAGCGTGGGGGGCTAAAAGGTGCGCGCAATGGCTTAAAGTACGTGCAGAACTGTGTGTATGTATGAGTATGTGTGTGTATGGCTGTATATGTAGGCAAAGGGGCTCTCGTAGTCGGGTACACTCAACTACAGACTTCTTACTTGTTTACAAAAAGGCAAAGGGGCTACTAAAATACTGACAATGATCCTATTTAATTTGAACTTTTTTTAGCCACTTTGCCATAAAAAGGAGCAAAGCGGAGCTAATGGAAATGTGAAATACAAATAATTATTGAAGACCCCATAAAGTATATATATTCTTGATCAGGACGACAAGACGAGTTGATCTAGCAATGTCCGTCCGCCTATATGAACGCCTGTTTCTCAGAGACTATAAGAGCAAGAGTAACGAAGTGTCAAACTTAGATTTGTTATTTTCGTACGTTATACGAAGTTTTTTCAAATTTTTGAATTTCCTCCGCTGACCGCAATATGAAACAAGTAAGAAATCTGTAGTCGAGTGTACCCGACTACGAGACCCTCTTTGCCGCGATTTTTTCGAATTTCGGGGGGTCATGGGAGGAAATTCGGAAATCTAAAACAAACGTGTAAAGCGTGCAAGCATTTAGAATCTAGATTCCAAAATTCGTTGCTCTAGCTCTTATTTTGCGCGCACAAATTTACCCCCCGGGCTCCATAACAGCACTTTCTGAGATTTTTGATCAATCTTACCCAGATTTACAACATAGATTAAGAATGGTCTAATTATGATGAGTGCCAAAAAGATATTCGATCGGTTGAAAATTGTGCTTAATAATCGTTTTTTTCGAATTGCGATTGTTAGGGGAGGACATTCAAAAATCAAAAACAAACTTGTATAGCGAACGAAAATAACAAATCTAAGTTTAAAATTTGGTTGCTCTAGCTCTTATAGTCTCTGAGAAACAGGCGTTCATACAGACGGACGGACGGGCAGACAGACGGACATTGCTAGATCGACCCGTCTCGTCGTCCTGACTCAGAATATATATACTTTATGGGGTCTCCGATGATTATTTCTACCTGCTGCATACTTTTCGATTTTGCACAAATCCATTATATCGCTATTGCTGTTTTTTACAAAAATGCAAATGGGCTAAGAAGGTTATAAGATGGGCGAAGACCATTTGACATGAGAAACACAATGTGAACGGTTCCTTTCAGACTTTTACTTCAAAAAGTCTACGAGTGAAACTTATTTTCTGACACTTTGATTGTCTCAACTGTTAACTAACCAGCCAGTGGCAAGAAAGCTGTGGTCAGTCAGCCTTTTTGTTAGTTATTGGATATGTGTGCCAATGTCAGTTAAGGATCTGAGAAACAACTTGACGGACGCATGCAGAGTGTATCGTATAGATTTGCAGATACACATTAAATTCATTATGTAGCATTCTTAGAGCCTTGAACTGTGTCTCTTAACCCAGAAACCAGTCTATTTTAAAATAATACTGAATAACATTTAACAGCAGCGTTACAACAGAACAGAACAGAACAAAACCCAAGGCTTGACCAAAATACCGTAAAAAGGTCAAAACTAGGCGTGAGAATTGAAAACGTACCAGCTTCGGACATTTAAAAAAATACTAAACAAATAAGAAATCTGTAGTCAAGTGTACCCAACTATGAGAGCCCCTTTGCCTACAGACCCAGCCAAACACACATACGCACACATACACATAGTTCTATACGCTCATTAAGCTATTTCGGGCGCGGGGGGCTTTGCCACTCCATAACACGATACTAAATATTGTATAAATTCCGTGTTTTTGTTCAATCTTAACGAAGTTCACATCGTAGATCAAGAATGGTCTGATTATTATATGCACAAAAAAAAAACAAGTAAGAAATCTGTAGTCGAGTGTACCCGACTACGAGAGCCCCTTTGCCTACATATACAGCCATACACACACATACTCACACATACACTCAGTTCTGCATGTACTTTAAGTCATTGTGCACGCCTTGTAGTCCCAGCGCTCCATTATGCGATACTTAATGTTCTGTAACTTCCGTGTTTATTTTTGAATCTTAGCGAAATTCAAAAATAAATTTGAGTAGTTGAAAATTGTGCCCTATAATTGATTTTTTCAAATTGCGGTGGTCAGGGGAGAAAATTCGGATATCTAAAACAAACTCGTAAAGCGTACGAACATAAAGAATATAGATTCCAAATTTGGTTGCTCTAGCTCTTATTGTGCGCGCACCACTTAGCCCCCCGGGCTCCATAGCAACACATTTAAGAATGTATAACTTCCGAGTTTTTTAATTAATCTTACCCAGATTTACAGCATAGATCAAGAATGGTGTAATTATAATGTGTGCCATAAAGAAATTCGATCGGTTGAAAATTGTCCTTAATAATCGTTTTTTTCGAATTGCGGTGGTCAGGGGAGGAAATTCGAAAATCAAAAACAAACTTGTATAGCGTACGAAAATAAGGAATCTATGTTTAAAATTCGGTTGCTCTAGCTTTAATAGTCTCTGAACACGCGTTCATACGGACGGACGGACCGACGGACGGACGGACGGATGGACAGACGGACAGGGTTAGGTCGACTCGTCTTGTCGTCTTGATTAGGAATATATGTACTTTATGGGGTCTCCGATGATTATTTCTATGTGTTACATACTTTTGGATTTTGCACATTTCCAATAGCTCCTCTTTGCTTCTTTTTTACAAAAAGGCAAAGGGGCTAATAAGGATTCGATCGGTTAAAAATTGTGCTAAATAATAGATTTTTTCGTGCTTCGGGGGTCTGGGGAAGAAATTAAAAAATTAAAACAAACTCGTATAGCGTACGAAAATAAGGAAGCTAGTTTTCAAGTTTGCTTGCTCTACCTCTTATAGTCTCTGAGGATCAGGCGTTCATATAGATGGACGGACGGATGGACAGACAGACAGACAGACGGACGGACAGACAGACAGGCGAAAAGACGGACAGACCGCTGTTCGTCCTAATCAAGAATATATATACTTTATGGGGTCTCCGATGATTATTTTTGTGTTTTACATACTTTTCGATTTTGCACTAATCCATTAGTTCCATTTTGCTTTTTTTTAAAAGCAACGGATCTAAAAAACTAGTAAAAATCTGTAGTGGAGTGTTCCCAACTACGAGTCCCTTTGCTTACAGACACACCCATACAAACACAAACGCACAGTTCTACACCCACTTTAAACCATTTCAAGTGCCCTTTAGCCCCCCTTACCAGTAATCCATAATGCGATACTTAATCATGTATAACTTATATATGTTTTATTTTTGTTCAATCTTAACGAGATTCACAACGTAGATCAAGAATGGTCTAATTATTAGGTGCGCCAATAGGAAATTTGATCAGTTAAAAATTATGCTTAATAATTGTTTTTTTCGTATTGCGAGGGTTAGCGGAGGAAATTCAAAAATCAAAAATAAACTCGATTTTGTCTCAGGGACTATGTGGTAAGACTTAAATTAGCTTTGGGTTGGGTTAAAGGGCAATGAAATAGATTTCCAAACGTCACATCGAAAATTATTTTAAAATTAAATTGTGGATATAGGAAGGAGGATGGAATGGTGATAGGTTTTATTATTCTGTGACCATCATGACTTGTCGTCGGCTGGTGTAATAATTTTTAAGTACATTGCAGTCGTTGTTAATGCTGTTACTGTAAAATAGCAGCATTCAGATTTTATGTTGTTCTTGTTTATATTGTAGCCAGCGTTGCGTTTGTTAAGGAGGAGCACACAATTGAGTGTAAAAATAACTAAAGAGAAGTACGCGCGCTCCTAAAACTAAGCTCCGCAGGTTAAGAGCAGAACGATGTTCATTGGCAATCAAAACAAAAGCAATTTAGAAGCATATACATGTAGGGAATACATGTAACACACACATAATCACCTATTCGCACAGTTCTGCACGTACTTTAGGCTTTCAGCCCCCGCGATCTATTGAACGATTCTTAATATTCTGTAACATCCGTGTTTATTTTTCAATCTTAACGAAATTCACAACGTAGATCAAGAATGCTTTAATTAATATGTGCGCCAAAAAGAAATTTGAATAGTTGAAAATTGTGCCTTATAATCAATCTTTTCAAATTGCGGGGGTCAGGAGAGGAAATTCGAAAATCTAAAACAAACTCGTAAAGCGCACGAACATAAAGAATCTAGATTTAAAATTTGGTTCGCGCACCACTTAACACCCCCCGGACTACATAACACACTTTGAATAATGTATAACTTCTGAGTTTTTTAATCAATCTTATCTAGATTCAAATAATGGATCAAGAATGGTCTAATTATGATATGTGTCAAAAAGAAATTCAATCCGTTGAAAATTGTGCTTAATAATCGTTTTTTTTTCGAATTGCGTGGGTCAGGGGAGGAAATAGAATATTCAAAAACAAACTTATATAGCGTACGAAAATAACAAATCTAAGTTTAAAATTTTGTTGCTCTAGCTCTTATCGTTTCTGAGAAACAGGCGTTCACACGGACTGACGGACAGACAGACAGAAAGACAGGGCTAGATCGACTCGTCTTATCGTCTTGATTAGGAATATATGTACTTTATGGGGTCTCCGATGATTATATCTATCTGTTACATACTTTTCGATTTTGCACATATTCAATAGCTCCGCTTTGCTTCTTTTTTACAAAAAGGCAAAGGGGCTAAAAGCTTTCTGTGGCTAACTTAACATAAATACTGCACGATTGATTACTTATGTTAACTACTCCCCCATCAAATTTAAAACCGCCTTCGGCCCATTCCAATCCAGCAATGACGTCCGTTGGTTATTTAGAGGCCTTCTGGTTTTCTTCCACTTGCCGACAAAATATGCTGACGCAGATGACCGTGCAGTATACGCTCCAGTTTCCATTGCTTTATATCCTGTCTTCTCCAGACTGACTTCCTTCTTGAATTCCTGACTTGCCTTCACCTTACTTTCAGTTAGGCATTGAAATTAATTGAGACTAAGAATATCTTCATGTTCTTGTAAGCATGCACTCCTGCGTCTTTATCATAAATGCTTATTGATAAAAACCAAATTGCTAACGACTTAAAGCCTGGACAAAACAGATCTCTAATTGGAGTGTTTGTTGGCTTCTCTAGCCAAACCGATTTCAAGTCTGTCAAGCGTTATCCCACCACCGACAACGTTCAACGCAAAGCTATGTCTTGCGGGCAGCAAACTCTTCTAAAGTACGGATTGAGGGCGTCTCCATTCAAGTTGTGCTTGTGGACCACCATCCCTTTAATGAGGACCGTGGTTCCCAGGTCTGCTTCTATGATCTTCTCCTCGCACAAGGGTGTGAGCTCTCCTATAAATTATGGAATTGGAGCTTCACCAATTTCCTGTTTTCTTGGGTGTCTGTCATACTTGGCCCTCGCGTAAGTCTTACAGTTATCAACAATTTTATTCGCTAACTTCGCCTTTTTTTTTTCCTCTGCGAGGACTTGTTTCACGTTCTCATGTGCTGACCTGTGAGCCCTGTTATGCTCCATGGTAAGGATCTCTCTCCTTTCCCCAATGCCAAAAACGTCTGAACGCGATTTATGCAGTAGTGAAACTTAGTGGCTGGGAATCTCCTAACCACATCGTCTTGTATCATTGCAAGGGTATGCAGGTCACAGTGAAAGGCATTTACGCCTTTTGGCACTATCACGTCCATCAGTTCATCGAGCAGAGACTCCTTGCATGTGAAACTGATAGAGTGACGCCTTTTGTTCCCCAAATAGAAAAAAAGCTGCGTTTCAATGGAAATCGGGCTTCATCCAAGACTATTTGGTTTTGAAAACAGTTTAACGGTTTTTCCGTTGCCTCAATGGTTCGAGTAAGAGAAATTTCGCGGTGCATTGTCGCTACACAAGACCCATTATTCTCCTCGTCTAGGGCGTTAAGCTATTGTCTGGGTAAAGCATCTGCCACTAGATTCTCCTTCACAGGCTTGTAAAAGATTCAAGCATTGGACTCATCAATGCGCGCTTTCCATCTTTTAATTTTAGCATTAGGGTTAAAGTCCGCTACCGCAAAGGTTAAAGGCTGGTGGTCGGTAAAGATGTTAATGTCTTTGACTCCATATAGATAATGCCGCAGTTTACCCAACACCCATACGATAGCCAGTAGTTCCCTTTCATTGGTGGCATAATTTACTTCCCTATCCTTTAGTGTCCTAGAGATCATTGTGATCGGACGACGCTCTTGGGACAATACCGAGCCTATCCCATACGCTGAAGCATCGGTCGTTATATCGAATGGCTTCTTATAGTCAGGATAGCTGAGCATTACGTCTTCTGATGACAGAAAGTTACGAAACTTTTGAATTGCACGTTGGTGTGGTTCTGAAAAATTCACATTAATGGAGCGCGACCTGTGCTTACTAACGTCTTGCTAATGCTGCAAAGTTCTTAATGAAGCACCTATAGTAGCTTGCCAGGCCCAAGAATGACCTAACTTCATATAAATTTTTCGGCTCTGGGTAATCCTGGCTTTAACTTTTTTTGACTCCGTTGTTGTTCCTTCACTTGTGACGACGAATCCCAGAAACTTAACGCTTTTTTTTAAAAAAGCTTGATTTTTCGGATGACACCCGCATATTTGCATCATGAAGGCTTTTGATAACCCAGTCTACGTGTGAGGTATGGGACTCTTCAACTTCTGAGAATATTATCACGTCGTCCACGTAAACGCAACAAAATTTCCCTATCTGTTCCCTCAGGATATCATCAATGGTTCTTTGAAATATGCTAGCCGTGTTTTTCAGACCAAAGGGTAGTCTTTTGAATTCGTACTTCCCGCCGTTGACTGAGAAAGAAGTTTTCTGTCGATCACGCTCTGTTAGCGTGATTTGGTGGTATCCGCACTTGAGATCTAAAGTTGAAAAATACTTGGCTTTGCCAAGGTTTCCCAATATCATAGAGATGTTTGGCATGGGGTATTTGTCGGAAACCGTGTTTTCGTTAAGCTTGCGAAAATCCATGACCAACCGCATGTTTCGATTGCCTGCCTCGTCAGTGCCTTTCTTATCTACTACCCAAACAGGGTTATTATAAGGGGAGACCGACTTTTGAATAATGCCATTCTTCAGCAAATTCTGAACTTCTTTGTTAACGAAATCAGCTGCCCCCATGGGATATGGGTAAGGTCTGGCGTAAATGGGTTCTTCATTTACCGTTCTAATAGTGGCAACTTCAGACGAATTGTATGGTAGCGCCTCATTGGGGTCTGCAAAAGCTCTCTTTCTGTCCTTTTTAAGAATGCGGTCCTTACAGCCGGCGGCGTACCGCAGCAATCCACGTTAGTGAAATTGACGTTGGCGCAAGTATGAAAGGATATTTTCTCGACTTCGGCGCCCCATTTGAGCTGGCCGGAATCCAGAGATGCCTTTGCTTGTGTTAACAATTTAAGGCTTATGATCCCATCAAACGTCGATGGGTTTGGTAAGATAAAGAATGTCGCTTTTAAAATAAACATTGATACAATGCATTTTTGGGTAACTCTGGCTATACCATGTATTGAATGTATTGTTAACTCAGAATTAACGGGACGAAGGCCTTTCAGAAGCTCACATGGCCGAATGAAATTTTAAGACGCACCCGTATCTAGAAGAAACTTCATATCAATCTCTGCTACTCTTCGTGTGATGAACGGTAGCAAGAACCTACCCCTAAAAAATTATATATATATATGTATATATGTATATATTGTTAGCCCCTTTGCCTTTTTGTAAAAAAGGAGCAAAGCGGAGCTATTGGAAATATGCAAAATTCAAAAGTATGTAACACATAGAAATAATCATCGGAGACCCCATAAAGTATATATATTCCTGATCAGGACGACTAGACTGAATTCGATCTAGCCCTGTCCGTTCGTCCGTCTGTCCGTCCGTCCGTCTGTCCGTCCGTCCGTCTGTATGAACGCCTGTTTCTCAGAGACTATAAGAGCTAGAGCAACCAAATTTTAAATCTAGATTTATCATTTTCGTACGCTGTACAAGTTTGTTTTTGATTTTTCAATTTCCTCCCTTGACCCACGCAATTCGAAAAATCGATTATTAAGCCCAATTTTCAACCGATCGAATTTTTTTTGGCACACATCATAATTAGGCCATTCTTAATCGATGATGTGATTCTGGGTAAGATTAATCTAAAAACTCTGAAGTTATACATCATCAAAGGGGGCTCGTAGTCGGGTACACTGGACTACAGACTTCTTACTTGTTTTAATAAAATATTGTGCTAGCAGTACAAAAAAAATCCTAGAAAGTGGCAAATTGTGTTCTCGTCGCATGATGAGATTTTCTTTCTTT
>JBAMBS010000871.1:0-389996 GCA_037044455.1 Zygothrica quintamaculata | reverse complement strand
CACTATGGGCAGACGCGGCAATACGTTTGGCGGCATGACGTCACTTAATGGCTCTTCTAACAATTCAGACAACACTATTGGTCGCAACAACCAGCAAAGTCATCGTTTACAATCTGGCGAACTGCCGATTGCAAATCCGTTGTTTCAATTGTAAGTTAATGCAACTAAAAACAAGTAAGACAGCTGTAGTGGGGTGTACCCAACGAACTGTTACGCGAGTTTTTACTACCCGTGCTATATATTGCAATACTTAATAGTAAATAACTTTCTCGTTTTTTATTTAATCTTTAAGTAGATAAATAATGGTCTGCTTATTATGTGTGCAAAAAAAAAATTTGATCGGTCGAAAATTGTGCTTTATAATCTTGTTCCTTGTACTGCAGAGGTCAGGGGAGAAATTTAAAAATCTAAAAAAAAGTTGTCTAACGTACGAAAATAATTTGGTTTCTCTAGCTCTTAGTGTCTCAGCAACAGGCGTTCCTATAGACGGACAGAAGGGCAGGATTCAGATAATACCAAACCATTACCTTGCTTTTACTTTCCTTTTTTAACAATGGGGATTAAAAAAAACTATTTATATTATGATTACGTTCTTGATTATTTGCAGATCTAATGGAGATATGGTACACAGTCATCTAAGTAGCACCAATGATAATGTTGCTTTTGGCAAACGCGATTATGGACAAATGGGCTTTTCTTATTTGAACGATTTGGATCGATCAGAAGTTGAAACTACAACAGAGCTCTAATACAATCGAAATGCTGAAGAATCAAGATGATATATTTATAAGTGTATTAGTTACGTATATAAATATTATGAACTAGTTTACATTTTTTATTTGAAAAAAATGTAGTTGCCAATTTAAACAAATTTTTAGCTAAATTAATTTTTAACAGCAGTTGCCATGATAATGAGAATGTGACTCTGACAAACTGTAAATATAAATGTAAATTATTAAAGAAACAAACTGATAAGATTGAAACTTTTCTAAATAAGCAACTGCAGTCACTAGTTGTTTTAAGTAAATTATATGGCTTAAATACATATTCATAACTATGATAATGTTGCCATAAGTTGAAAAGGATGAACTGAAGAATTGTATATAAGTAGTTACGAAAATTTATTTAAAATAAAATGAAATATATATTAATATATGGAATCAATCCCCAAAAATCTATTTAGTTAAAAGGAATACGTTGGTATTATCTATTATATTATAATCTATGTATGACGTTTCAAAAGTAGTCAGAGAGAGTATGGGATTTCATTCACACAATGATATGGTTTTATGAATGTCTATTGATATTGTAGAACTTGTACTCCATTACGTATAGCCTATTATTTACAAAGAATTTATAATTTTTTGTAGTTATTATATTCCAATATATTTTAAATTTACTAAAACATACCCAACATCCACGCTTTTATGACTTGGGCTAGTTAGTTTAAAGTTTATGGTAAAAAAAAAAAGTTACTATGCATATCAGTGGAAAAAATTTTGAAGTATTGACACGTTCTATATCATTTTTATTAAACTAAGCAGTAAATGCACTTATGACTAGCAAACAAATTTTAGAAAAAAGATTCACTTTCTATTATATTTAACATGATAATTACTTATATAGCTCCTATAATCTTAGAATTATTAGATGTAAACAACGATTATTCACATGGAAACTAAATCAGCTGTTTTCCTAATGCACAAAATATCAACATACTGACTTACCAAAATTAAGAAAATTGTTCTTGTGATGCTAAATAAGTGTAATAGCTCGATAACGTAGATGTTGTGAAAAAAGTAATATAAATTTCTTGTACGTTTTAATCAGCCAAAAATAAGATTTTAAAAAACCAATTTTTCTTATTTTCCTTTTGCGTTCGATTGAATATGTATTTTAACACAATCTGTTATCTGGTCACTTTATTTACACTTTAGAACCAATTAGTCGATTTTCGTTTCCTTCTAAAATAAGAAGATGTTAAAGTTAGATGGGCGAATTGGATTTATTGGAGGCGGCAATATGGCGTTCTCAATTGGCGCGGGTCTTATTCGCGTTGGTGTTATTAATGCCAACCAAGTTGTGGTCTCTGGACCACATATTGAGAATTTATCCCGCTGGCGAGAATTGGGAACCAAAACAACTGACGAAAATTACGACGTTTTACAACAGGCAGATATTATTTTTATATGCGTAAAGCCTCATATGCTGGGGCCGTGTACGGTTCAGTTAAAACAAAAGCATCTTTTATCAGCTGGACTCGCAAACAAATTACTTGTGTCAGTTCTGGCGGGGATAACATTAGAAAAACTTGATGAAAGTTTTGCGTTCATAGATGTAAAAGGTCCAAAGATGATAAGAGCAATGCCTAATACATCAATGCAAGTAGGAGAAGGTTGCACAGTTTACACTGGGAACTCCCGGGTATCTGAAGAGGATCTGGACACAGTCAATAAGATATTTAATTCTTTAGGATTGGCTCAACAAGTGCCAGAACCGATGATTGACGCAGTAACTGGTGTAGCTGGTTGCGGACCAGCATTTGTCTACACAATTATTGAGGCTCTTGCCGATGGAGGGGTAAAGCAAGGAGTACCAAGACAAATGGCAATACAGTTCGCTGCACAAACTTTACTAGGCGCTGCTAAAACTGTGCTTCTTACTGGAAAGCATCCAGCTGTTTTGCGTGATGAAGTCTGTTCACCTGGTGGTGCCACAATCGTTGGAGTACATGAGCTTGAGAAGGGAAATTTGAGGTAGGTTGAATTAAAAAAATACTTTACACAAATTTTAACCAATTTCTAATACAGAGCTACACTAATAAACGCTGTGGAAAAATCATCAATACGTTCGACTGAGTTGGGGAAAAAATAGAATGGCTATACTAATCGTAACTGTGTCTTAGCTCACCTAGCAATAGACCCAAATAAAGTTCCATATAACTGTAATAAATTTAATGAAATATGCATAAATCTTAATATTCAATCCCGATCCTTTTTGCTTACATACTCAACACATTTTGAAGGATCAGTTGGAAAGTACTCTTGACATTTTGTCATTAGCCGTTTTAAACCCTGTATATATTTTCTCTGGGTCTCATCGTTCATAACATGTGCAACATTTTTTGAAAAAATTTTTTCACGGCCAGTTCTTGCGTGTATGCCTACCATGGTTACGCCAATTGGCCACGGTGCGTTTCCAATAGCCATTTCTAAGTACGCATCACTTGCTGTTATATAATTGCGATTGAGAAGATGCTTGCATATATCGCGTAAGCTATCAAGAATGTCCTCTGGCAATGTGTGATGTTTCAATTTGCGAAACAACGGTTTTACATACTCTCTTGTTTGTGTATAAATGACGCGCGTCATTTTAACCTTCGTGGACATCTTTTCGTGCTTAGTATAAGTAGCAATTTGATCATTCCATAACTTCAAGAGAAAGGTAAGCAATGTAATGATAACGTCCATGTCGTAGTCCTTGTTACGGCCCATTTTTTGAGACATCGTTTGTATGCTCTCCCACGTAATAGTATCATCGAGTTCAGTAAAATCCAACTTGTTGTCTTCCTTCGTTGTGGGAGTGTTCGCAAACATTTCCTGTAGATATGCTGCATCCACTTGTTCCATTGCCTCTTGAAAATCATTTCTAAAACCTCGGTTAGCTTCTGGCTGTGATATTTCCCACATTCGTAATCTATCGAATGCCTCACGCTCGGTTTCACCAAATATCAGAACTGGTTCGCCGCGTTCTCGTAATCGACGTACAACTTCAGCGCGGGGTAAAATGTTCTGTCCATCAGTGACAAAACTGTACGCTCCCTCAGCCCTTGGTGCTTCAACTGACTCCTGTTTCTTGTACCCCACTTTTTGCAGTACCTCCTCAGTGTCTTTGGCATTAAGCTCTCCTCGTCGAAAATACTTCTTCTTATCGTCTACCAATTGCTTCTGTTCAAGTAACTTGCGTTTCCGAGCAATTTCAGCTTTTAAAATATCCATTGTAATACATTTATATTCAGTTTAATAAAATTTAGGCACAATTGCCAAGTTTGCGCCAAAACTGAAGTTTTATTGTATTGTCTCACTGGATATTTGTTTTTTTACTATAAAAATATTTCGTAAGATGAAAATATAACATGCATAACAGTAAAAATATTAGGTTTTTGTTAATAACAATGTCTGTTTTTACTTCTTTTTTTTATAAGCAACACTATTGACAACCTTGAAGAACGTATAAAATGTTTGGGTAATGTGCCCATAACTCCTGTTTAAAACGACCCTGTCTATCGAATAATACCAAATTCGATAAATGAAATAACCCGTGAGACCGTGGCACATAAGAATATAATAAATATAAATAATAAAGCTGCAGCCCTGGTAAATTTATATGTGTTAAAATTTAATGCTTGCACATAAATTCTTTTGAGAAAATTAGATTCGGACATATTTTGCTGTCGGATAAGTAAAATATATATACATAACATGCCAAAAAAAATGGGAATTAATTCTAAGGCAGCGGAAGCCCGTGATCGTAAAGATGCTAGTAAAAAAGCGAACCAAGAACGGATTGCTAAGGAGGCTGAAGACCGTTTATGGAAAGATGATGATAAGAATTTGGCGAAAAAGCAACAACGCCGTGAAGAGGAGGAAAGGAAACGCGCTGAAGCAGCTCGTCGTAAGGCAGAGTCAAAAGCTTTGTTAGACCAGGAAACCAATTCTATTAGCACCCAGCGTAAACAGCCATTAGCTAAAATACATCGACAGCAAATATTAGAGGAGATGGAAAAAAAACAAAGAACCATGGACACAATTAATGAAGTTAACAAACCTGCTACCACACGTGTTGTTGTACAACAAAATAATATCGAGGAGAATCTTAATCGATCTCTTACAGATACAAACGTTGCTACAAATGTTGACGAAGCCTTGGCAGTTCTTAGGTAAGTAGATGTGAAATATTAAATTTAACCGTTAATCAAATGGTTGTTTGTATATCTTTAAGTGTCAACGATAATGAAGACGATAAACATCCAGAAAAACGTATGCGTGCGGCCTACAAAACATTTGAAGCCAATAATATCCAACGTATTAAAACTGAAAATCCATCGCTGCGTATGTCACAGTGGAAACAAATTTTAATGAAGGAATGGAATAAGTCCCCAGATAATCCTTTTAATCAAATGCGATAATAGGCGAACTGCAATATGTCATGAATTTTCTGTCTGAGCTTCGCACCTTCACGAGTGGGGCAGACTAGAAATTCACCGAGCAGCAAGAATAGAAACGTCTAAAATCACACATCAGTTAATGAATAGAATTGGTCTTTAGAAAGCAAATAAATTTGCAAATCTTATTTATTATACAGATACTCATTGTTATTAAATAACAAATTAATATATTTTACCCAACTATAAAAATTGTATATCCTGAGATGAAAATTTCGTACTCATATCAAATGCTATTGGTTAACGATATTAAGTTAAGGCATAGCAATTTTTGATTTCTGTGTGCTTTAAAAAGTACATAAACTTTTAAATAAATGGGTACACAACAGCAAAAGATTGTTTATACCTCTGAACGAAAGAATAGCCACAGTTGGATCAATTAATCTATTATTTCATTGATTTTGTTTTTTAAATTTTCACATAATAATTGTTGAAAACTTCTTATGAATAACATTGTTATGTGATAAACGAATGAAATAATGAACTTTCCATTGTGTGGCAAATATTTATATCTATAAGTAGTTGCAAAAATATGTCATGCAGAAGCGTATTACTATACCAATACTTGTAAGGTTTTCGTTTGTGGTTTTGTAGTCCGATCAAGTTCCGGTTTTGTTGAGTTACAAGGCACTGAAGATGATATAAATGTATATATTTATTTAGAGTTTGGTAACTGTCTTCATTAAAATTTTTTGTTGGTTGTTGAGCGAAATAAAAAATAATAGGTGCTTCCGCTTTCACTACGTTAAACCTGCGATATAGATATTTATGTACATGTCTGCACTTTGATCAACGTCTTTTGAATAGAAGGTACAATTTTTAAATACCCTAATACCTTTTAATGAACATTTTAGCTTGCGTCGTTGATTTAGTAACTGTATGACTGTCATGAGCTATTGTACCATGTATACGTACTTAAATAAATCAGTCAAATTACAGTTAATATAAAAACATGTTGTTATAGATATTCTAAGACGGTGAGATTGGTTTTATTTTAAATTTATTCACTTGATTTACCAATCTAAATTATAGATAATAAGACCATAGTATATATTATTTGGTTAGTATACAGTTGCACTTGGTTTGGCAATTTTTTAATTTAATTTTAAAATATTCAATAGTGATAGTCGTTATCAAATTTTACATTTTACCTGATTGATTGACAAAGTTCAGTTTATAAATGCGGTCTTTGTCCCTATACTAAATGGTTTACCGAAAGGAAAATAAAAAACAATAAACCCTTTCTTTAATAATAAATTTGAAAATATTTTAAAATGAAAATGAAATGAAATAAGAGGCTGATGGATAACAATATTTTAAAATAAAAATTAAATAAAATAAGAGGATGATGGATAATAAAATCTTAATTAAACTAAAATCTTATCAAATTAATTTTTTTTTTTGTTTTAAATTATATTGTATACATTTTAAACTGACCTATTTTTAATACATAAACATATTTAATTTAATAGTTGTTGGTAAAATTATATATGTTCCACAGCAGCAAGTTAAGCAGTACACAGTTACTTAACAGTAACAGGGTTAACAGCCAATGTTAACAGTGCAGCTGGCCACAAGCCCCATCAAAACGTCCATTCGGACTTGCTTTCTTTTTAATAAAAATTTCTTTAGACGTATCTGTGCTTCATTCAGTGCTACACCGTTAACAGTAACACACGGACCGTTTAACCACAGAGTCGACAAACGTGTAAGAGAAATGTAAAACTCGAATCAATATTGGAATTTATTATTAGCTGTATGAGTGTTTCGAGTTTAGCTTAAAAAGAAAAGTGTCAGTCGGTAGCAACAATAAAAATAAACGTGATAGGAAATATTTAACTCTGTACAACGTCGCCATCGGAAATTGCAAACGGTAATTGTGCTCTCGCTCTATGAAACTGTTGTGCGCCGAAAACTTTCGTATTACATATATTCGTAGCGGTCGGTCACGAACAATGCAGACGTCAGATTATTCTCTGCAAAACTATGTAACCTAAGAACATGTTTCCATAGTTAGTACCTACACGTTAACAATATACAAAAGTATTGGTCTAGTATGGAATTGTATTTGATATTCACTTGCCAATATAGTAAGTGGCAACGCAAATAAATCAAGCCATACTAACATTGCAGGAGCCAAGTTTCCATCTTAAGTCATTCGTTATACACTATTAAAAAAACTAGAAAGCATACTGGCATATTTCATAAAATAAACTACCTTTTAAAATGTAGTCTGTCGTCAACTATTCACTATTATATGATGCTATCATATATTATTACTAAATGAATAAATATATTTTAACACTTTGAATTGGTACCTGTCATAGTACCCTTCTTTGTTCATTTGTACATACTATATATTTATATATTTGAAAGCTGTGTGTTTGCTCTAAATTGCCATAATAACAACCTTCTTGCTATGTATATTAAACTGGTTGGATTAGCCTACACAGGTTCTTTTAGTAAGGTATATCAAAGGGATTTTTATTATCGTATTTAATTGCTCTTAATCTATATTTCCTAGTTTAGTTTGCGCTTGATCTAGATTTTTTTATTTTTGCATGCAATATGCTGAGTTTTTTATTGTTGTTTTAATTTTTGTATTAAATATTTATTTACCGATCTGCAAGTATTTACAAATCATATTTCAATATATAAATTGAAATTTCTTTCACAAAGAAGTGATTAGGCTTGCGTGATCTGTGCTTGTTTTGTTTGTGATGAAACATTAACTAATGAGTATTATGTATCCAAAAAAAAAAAAATATTTTATAATGGAGTATTATATAGTATAAATTAGGGTAACATTTTTACAATCAGGTTAGCAGAACAAAGACACAAATTCAATCCGGCTTCTAAATTGACGTTTCGCTTTATAAAACTACAAGAAAAATGCAACAGCGACCCCTTTTTTCATCACACGCACCGTAGCACTCAAATAAGTTGCAATAGGAGTAGCTACATATGAGCCAAAAACTCAAGTGACCATAAAAAATCTTCGTTGTGGATTGCAGGTTTTAAGTATATTCATATAAAGTACCACAAAAAATTCTAAACTGATGTTTTTCTTGATTATTATAAAGTATGACGAATTTTATTTTATTTTTAAAAGTTAGTTGGAAATTTGACCTCTATAATATCATTTCTTTACAACTTTACCTAGAGCATTTATTTTTTGACCAGAATTTTCTTTTTCCATTTCTTTTATAACTATTTGTATTTTACTTAATATTTGATATATAAATATTAAGTCTAAAAACTACTATGAGCTTTTTGCTTTCCAATATTAAAGCTAAAGTTTCACAATTTCTCTTGACTTACATTATTTGAAGTGATATTACTAAAAAAAAATTAAGCACGCGTGGCTACCTTATAAATACAAAAACTGTCAAAGTCTTTTCATTAAGGAACTTTGCTTAATTTAGTTAATGGGGTTATATGTATTTAAATATGCGTCGAATGTATTACTCGTAAGTAGAAAATCCCAATAACAAAATACATTTACATTAAAGACTGTAGGATTCGTACATAGTTGCTTATTAATGGCTACCATGATTCACAGTGCTTTCCTTAGCGGAATAATTTTAGCCAAGAAACCGAAACTTGTTATCAAATAACTACAACGATAAAACATAAGCATCAGCCATATATGAATGTTTTTATGTTAATATGAGTGGCCAAGTCTGATTACGCACCTTAAAAAGTGAAATTTTTGGCATTCTTTTATTTTGCTTTCTTTTGTTGTTGCTTTGAAATTTTAAAACTGAATATATTTTGCTACGTAAGCAAACAACGCAGTTAATTTTGCACTGGTTTTATAATACTTTCAAAAATTTAGTTATATTTTAAAGGAATAAAAATTAAACATACTCATTGAGGAGTTTATTATATTAATTGATTGTTTAAAAAAATTAAACAGCTGTCATGTTTATATAAGTATTTCTATTCCCTAACAATATTGCTTTTTAGGAAATTTTAAACTGTATTGACACATGAAATAGAGTCAAAATAGAGAGTCACTATTGACCTGTAAGTTAATTCACATTCCATTTTAAAATACACTAGAAGTGCAGGAATAGAATTTGTACTTCGATCAAGTACTTGGATGTTAACGGGGTCAATATTTTAAATATTTAGCTCTGGGTAAATGAAGTATATTTTTGGGGGAGTTAAGCTTGTTGATTATTAGCTTACAATAATCTGTTCTATAGATAAGAATATTGTTTTACTATATAGAAGTATATGCCGTATACAGTTTTAGAGCACAAAGTAAATTTCACTGATATTCATAACATTTTTGAATTGTCTTACAGTTCTGGTTTTGCCACTTTGTTTTGGCTACTCTGGAGACTGTTGTTTCTTTGTTTTAATTTTTGGTTGAGCTTGAGCATGAAGTCGTTAAGCCATAAATAATTCTCTCTTTGAGCTGCCTTTTCTGTTTGTGTACGCCATCAGAAGTTGAGCGAGAAATTTTTGGCTGCCAAAAGTGAAAGTTGCAGCTGCAGCCAATGCCGTCCGTAGCAATGTAGAAAAGTAGTAGCTGGGCCCCGCCTGATGAATCAACTAGTGACAGTTTAAAGTTGAGACATGCTAGGCGCCTGGCTTTTTTTATGTGATTTCGTTGTTATTTGTCTTTTACTTTTTCGTTTTAAACATTATATGAATCAGCATTTATAAAAATTTTAAAATTTAGTTTTCTTTTTTTAAGTGTATTAAGGGATAAATTATTTGTGTCATCTTACTTGTAATTTAAAGAAAATTATAATGGATTGAATTTAATTTTTTTTAAAAATATTTTATAGGAAAGTGTTCTGTATACATTTATATGTAATGCTAAGGTGAAAAGGGAAAGTCTTAAAATAATTCGAGGAACCTCTATTAGGGAGCTTAGTCACTTATAGAAGTACGTATATGAGAAAATTTAATTAATTACCATTTTTACAGAAATATTCAAAATATAGGTCAAACCCCGTAAAAGTTCATTCAACTTTTGTCGGTATGCCTTCACTAAAAACAGTTATCTGTCAATACCGCACCAAGCCATACTTGTTAAAAGTTTTTAAATTTCATTATTAGCACTTTCCACACGTCTTTCTATGCGTTAACAGTCAATATCATATTGAATAATAATATACAATTTTTAATAATTGACACGATGGCCCAATGCAAATTACGATAGGGAGCTTTACATATATGGCATCAATAGGTCTAGCAGAAATAAAATAAACAAGTACTTAACTCGTTTCCAGTAGTTTTTTAATCGAAGTATTGAGAAATTAATATTAATATATATATATATTGTGACGCTCTTTAATTTATAGTGTTAGAGTCTGCAATGCCCAGTCAATTGAGTTTTAAGCTACCATTTTATAAAAAGCTATACAAATTTGATATATATATATATATATATATATAAATATATGTTAAGAATTTATTTGTTTATTACAGTGCTTTAGACGGGAATGAAAACATAATTACAAAAGGTATTTTTCAGTTAAGTTTTCCTGTTAGCAGGTTCATAAAACTATATGTCGAGCCATTGCCGTCCACAATATCATCGATGCTGCGAAGTAAAAATTATAAAGTAAACAAGTTTCCTAAATTATGACCCATTTACCCAGTTAACTTGTGTGGTTATCTGCCATTTAGAGGTATTCGCATCATTTGCATGATAATAATTGCTTACTTACTGATGTCTTGTATCTGATGTGGAGGTTGATGTTGCTGCATTTTCGATAGTAAAAACTGGCTTAAAGCTCAATTATAGCAAGTCATACTTGCAGTCCATAAGAATAATTGATAATTCGTTAGACAATTTAAATGAAAGTTGATTGGTACCCCTACGCGCCACTTGCACTCGCTGAAACCATTGCAAGAAATTGCAATAAAACTTGTTATAGCCTAATGGCCATGTAGAGCGGCAATACTGCAATGCTTCGACATTGACAATTGGTTTGCCACAATTGCTTGATAGTGTTTAAGTGTAAACTATGGGTAATTACCACATCATCTTAAGGCTTAACAATAATATAGATATTGGGTTACAGAACGGAAAGGCGGTCGAACTTGGTTGGATAAAAATGGACATATTTTAAATTTACACTTTCGACCTGCTTATGCAAGTTTATGAAACGATTGTAACCCATTTTTTAAGTTTACAGGGTATACAAACGACTATACATGGGATAACCAGAGTGCTTTTGGAAAATTTTCACTTTTCCTTTTATTTACTGTTGGTGTTGATGAAAAGCATACCAATCAGTGCACTATAATGCTGTTGTTGTCAGTAACATACAATGTATACCACTCAGTCTATATTTTAATATAAAACTAATAAATAGTGATGATAGATTCTATTATAAAAAATACAAGCAGAAAATTAAACAAGATACAAACTGTTTCAGTTTCTTAAAACTACGTAACTAACTTAATATTCTTCATTTTTTTTGCTTAAATTTACTTATAGCTTCTCTAATATGAGATCTAGATATTTCTTTTTCGGAGTGGTCATGCTGATATGCAGACTTAGTCAGGTCTTAACTAAGTCAGAAGAAGAGACACCTTCTGCTTTGCTACCACTCGAGGCCCGCAACATAGACATTTCTGGCGAAGATGATATCATTTCCACTAGCTATGTTCTTCCAAATCAAATCTTTAATGACGGAAAACCCTACTATGCGCGTCAGGATCCAGTATCGGGTCAGCTGGATTTTACGGCCAAAAAACCTGCTGGTATCGAACCAGAATATAATGAAATAGTCAACGCAAAAGAGAAAATTGTTCTCAGCAGTAGTTCTTCTCCAAATATACACGACTTTCTCAATTTGCCGGTAAAATATTCATCTTCAAAGTTCGTATACCCCTTGGTATCTAGTTCCTATGCCAATTTAAAGTACCAAGGTAGCAACAAGAACTACATAACTAACAAAAAACCGACAATGGTTGCAGCACCTGTAACACTTGTACCACCAAAGTACCAGAACGACAACTTTTTCTCGGTGACGACAACAAAACTGACAGCTGTCACGCCAACAGAAGCAGACTTCTTCTCAACATCAACTAAAACATCTACGTCTAGTCCATTAACAACAGCAAATATATCCACAAAAACATTTACTACAACCCCCACAGCAACTACGGTAAGATACACGACTACAACACGTTCTCCGGTAACTATTCCTGCACCGACAACTGTTCCGCCTTCGCGTACAAGTACAACAAGAAAAAAGTTTGTACCGGTTAAGAAGATCAGTCCCATTCCCACTTTATCAAGCATCACTAGTACAACTGTTAATAAACCGGAGCAACATTCACCGAAGGCGACAACTGCCAAGCATACCAAGCCCACAATAAGTAGCAGTACCAGCGAGGCGTCATTTACAACTCATCATCCTACGCCACAAGCTGCCATTTTTCCTACAGAGCCAACGAAAAGGACTCAAACATTCACTTCTGTTAGTACAAGCCGACCGGTAGTATTTAATGACAATCCAGGCTTTGTGTCAACTACACAGCAAACTATAGCTCAAACAACTGATAGCACAAAAATTGCAAATTTAGACCCTGCTGATGTTTACCAAACGCTGGGACAGAAAAACACGAAACTTCAAGAGGAGAAATCCGAGCATAAGCAAACAATGACTCTTAGTGACATATTTAATAGTTTAGCTGACGAAGAAATTGCTGTTGCTAATAATTATCAACAGAATCAAGGTTTCGATTCTCAAGGAAACCTGATCGAGCCAATAGCTCCTTCCCAGCCGTCCCCATTTGCTATGCAGTCACAGTCACATCCACTTGCAGGGCAAAGCCAAAAAGTTGGTGCCGGACTACACCCGCCACCCGGCTACACAACTGTAAAAAGTGTTGTTTCCGGTAGTGTGCAAAACAACGGTAATGAATATGTTTCCTATCAGGTTCAGCAGCCAAATATAATGCAATATCGGCCTATGCCGGGTCAAATCAACAATGTGGTCATATCACCTGGACAGCACTCCGCCTCATTCGTATTGGGTAGCCAGCAGCAAGTAAGTCATCAAAATTCCGTTGGAAACGTAGAGAAAGAGCCACTTTTTGCAAATGATCCAAGCAATGTGCAGTATGGTCAAGTCATTAATGAAGATATTGCTAATATAAAGCGCCCATTACCTGGCAGCCAAAACCAATTTCCACCCTCTACACAGTCGGGTCAGTTAGGAAGTCAACAAGAACTGCCACACTTTCAGTCAAACACAAAGGGTCAATCAAATCTTAGTGCACCAATTGGTCTTGAGATCCCGGTTGTTGGACCAGGCACTGTAATGGGCAGTTATCAAGAGTCTCCACCAGAAGCACCATCTCCCTATCAACAACTTCCGCTAGTTAGCTCTAAAGTACAATCATCAAAAAAAAAGTTATTAAATATACCAGAAACTATATCCTCCACATCTTCGATTACCCCACATACTTCCATACCGACTCAACCAGCAGTCATCAGCCACGATACAAAGGAGCTGTTGGTTTCCACCAATATTCGGTTCCCGGCAAACGATGAAGAGTTGACATCATCTGTAATTGTTCCTGGCCCACCAGCAGGACCACATATTAATGGTCATGCGCAGCCACTTAGTCTTCAACAAATACAACAAAATGGAAGCCCAGTAGTATTTCCGAAGATTTCAGATAAGGAGGAAGTTGGACCAAATGTACAAATTCAACAGCATGAGGTGCTAAAACTTAAAGATCACCTGCAACAATTGGTAAACTATTGTAAACATCATATATACTACGAAAATTTAAAAAAATATGCTTTGTTTTCCAGAAATTTCCAGCTCAACAACAGAGCAATAACGATCAGATTATGCAATCACCATCTCTAGGCATGGAACCACCACCACGGTACGCATCATTACATATGTCACAGGGACAATTATCTTCAGGGGTACATCCAAATGGTTCACCTATGCCACATTTCTACAAAGAGTTTGATCGCAAATCGCAGACTGCAACTCAATCGGGGACACGACCCAATATAAACTTACCTAACATTTTACCCCAATTCCGCCCTAATGCTAAAACCTCCAGTGGGCATAGCTCGCACCTAAAGCAGGAATCTGGAAACATACGTATCCCCTCACAGGGCGCAAAACTGTCATACAATCCTTCAACACCACCACAGTTTGCACATAGACGTCAGCCAGTTCAAATTCAACATCAAAAACATTATCCGCTAAACCGCATATCTGAATATTCTGGTGGACCATCATCCCCTTCTTTTGTAAGCGATTCGAACAGACGAGTGTACCGACTACCACCAAACAATATACAACGGGTGCCACACCTACGAGATAGAATGTTTGCTCGGCATCCCAACGGTCCATTACGTGCAGTCGATGGGTATCCAGTTGAGCGTCATGCATCGATGGTCGCTGAACCATATAGACTGAATGTTAGTGATTTAGACGATCTTGAAGAGGAAGATTTGGTTATCAATGATCCAATACAAGCACCTAATAAAGATTCACAGACTGCAAACGAATCAAAATTGGAAGCAGTCGTTACATTGCAAATGCTTCAGTCACAAAAAAAACCTCTAAATGGCGATGACACCGGCGCTGGTGAAATAAAAGTAACAGCTGACAACGATGCAGAAGACCCAAAACCTCAAAAAGGTAAAAATAACATAATGTTGACTAGTTTAAAAATTGAGGATCATAACCATATTGAAGCAAACGGCAGCCTAGGAACAGATTCTGCGTTAATTCAAGAAGCACCACCTGTTGCTTTGGAATACCAAAATACGCCATTTTCGGTAATTCGCGACCAGCCTCAGGAACCTATTTTGAAAAACAAAAAGCCACAATCACTTCAACAGCAGACAAAATTGCAGTATCCACCGAAGCAAAAATTTCCCTATCCCATTGAAAAGCCTGATCCATCCTACACTCTACAGCCATCAGAGGGAATAGTTCCTGGAGTTCTTATTGCACCCCGAATCACTAACAGTGCCTTCAGTAGTGGTACAGAAGCTCCCATTGCCATAGCATATACACCAACAGAGCCAAACTCGTACCGCCCTATTGGATCTAAAAAACAAGAACGGAAACCTATAGCAAATTTTGACCCTACCAAGCCAAATGAGAGAAGTACAGAAACACAAACTGAGGAAGTTTTGAACAAGGACTTTGACTTAAGAGGTCAAACTTTTGAAAAAAATTTTATGGCACCGTTTTATCCAAGTCTTAGCTTAGAGGGTGCTGGTGGTGGTAATAGCATTACGGATAATCCCGCACTAACGACCTGGAAAATAGTCCCACCCATTTCAGATCAAACTGTTTACGAGAAAAATAACATTAATCGTGCAGATGTTGCTTCCGAAGACAAAAAGGAAGTGAAGTTAAACAATTTTACGGATGTTACTACCGAAAAATACTTTGGAATCGATAATTTTCAGCCGCAATTACAGGGTGGGTTTAAGCCAATATATCCACCAAAATATAACAACATTGAAATTAAGGAAGATAAACAAAAACACGAAACTAACATAAAACCTCAGGCATTACCACTGACGGGATCAAAGAGTAAATCAGCGGATATTAATACCCCGTTAACAACGACTCATACGTCAGTGATACCACAGACTACACCACAATATATTTTATCATCTAATAGTACACTGTCAACACCCTCTTTCATAACAACTACGCTAATACCCGAAATAAAAACAGTTTCAACTGAACAGAAACAAATTGGACAGGCAGAGTATACGAAAGCTCCACAGACCCAAAATATGCCCACGCAGAACAAGTCCACTTTTGAAACGAGCTTAGCTGCACTACTTTTTGGAGATGATGGTGAGGACGAAGATGGAACGCGTAGATCTATTAAGAACGAAAAACCTCCAAGTGGGCTAACAAATATTGCAAGGATGGGGCCGCGAAGCTTAGTTTTAAGCTAGGTCGACGATAAATTTTAAATTTGTTTAGCGAAATTTTAATTTGTATTATTTATTTACTTATTTATAAATTTAAAATTATGATGTGTTTACATTATTATTATTATATCTTATTTTTAGAAGTAAGCTCAAATCATGCTAGACGCTAGCCACCAATGAACTTACACTTACGACTTTTGCGAGTCTGATTTGAAATAGTTTTGTTTTCAAATTGGACTCCCGAATCGTCGTATTGGATTATCAAGTTGTTTTCAAATATATATATGTAAAAATGTATTCAAAAATGATTATATTTACAATAGCAATGTAATAAAGAATCAATTCTAGCAAAACTTCATAGTCTATAAAAAGTTTTACATCTTTACGAGTATTGGCAAAAAGGATCACCAAAAATTTTAATATTATAATTTAAATCATAAATACTTGTGACTCGATGACTAGATGTATATCTATAACAAAAAAAAAAAAGACATTAACCTTTCAACAGGTCCCAAATCCAATATGCATTGTGTACCCTTATACACAATAAGCGTTCTCAAATAACTCAACTTTCGACCGATTGTTTATAACTACCAGAAGTATTGTTATAGAGGATACGTGATATAGTTGTCAATATTTATACAAATTTATGCATTTAATGGAGATATCTGTGCGATTGTCAAATAAAATTTTAGATGCTCGGATAAGTTTTTCTTCAAGAAAACTACACAAGTGAAAGACAGACACTCTAATTACTTGCCGTTGAATTAATTCCTCATCCATATGGACATATAATTTAATACGTCCAATTTAAAAAATCAATACTGATTATGTTCCATTTAATTTACAAATTGCACTGTTTTCTAAAAATACATTTTTATTTATAAAAATAATTCATATTTATGTTAGCAATATCCTCATAAACGTATACTTATTTGTTAAGGGTAGAGTAAATTTACTGGACTGAGAAAAGTGCCAATAATATTGGTGATATACAAGTTACCAATTATTCTTTTAGTTTTCTCTTTTTTGTTTTTATAATTTATGTGCATCAATAATATTAAAAGGTATATTTAAAATTAAAAAATATATAATACTTTGTATGCACATGATAAAGGACATAGAAATTCATGTGCAGTGTTCACTTGGATGACTTGAATATTGTATAGATACTGTTGGTGTAACCAGTGTCTTATGATACACAGACAGGATACAGTTGATATTTTATTTTTTAGCTTCTCTAAGAGAGAATCCACTAAATAATAAAAAATTTTATTCATAAGGAAACCTACCAGTTTCTAATTTCAACTCAGTCTTCTTTTATCGTTTTTTCTTACTTTACCCCAAAAGCTCTAAAGTCAAAAATAAAAAAGTAGAAACGCAATGACATTCCAAACAAAAATAATTATATTATTTGTTGATGTATTGGTTTTGCTTTTTATAAAAATTTTTATATGATTAGCTAAACTGTATATCAAATTAATTTAAGTATTTGGTTGCTGATTTTTAAACAAATCATAAACTGATGAAGTTAAATGGCAATTTTTTTTTAAAAGGATCCAGTTAAAGAGTCTATACTGATTCTTTTATTATATTTTAGCTTACAAATATATATTAAAAATAAAAATATGTGTATATATGTATTGCAATTTGCCATTATATTTGCTTATAATATCTATATTTGCTTTAAATTTATTCATACGATATTTATTCATAGAAAAATCAAAGGAAGAAACATTTCTATAGTCAAAAGTGCTGGATAGAGGATACTCAGTAGTACTTATGATCGATGTATAAAAAGAAAAAATTTAATATTGTTTGTAAATACATAAATACAAAACTGTATGAATAAGTATGATTTCATTCATTAACTTAAATACAAGGTATCACCTAGTCGAGCACCCTTGACTATTTTGCTCCTATTTGGATTTGTTGTACCATTTTTATGGGGCTAGGGTATAAAAGTACAAATACAAATATGTAGATATACAAATAATTATTACAGCTTTGCCGTTTTTTGTAAGTCTACTATTATAGACCTAAGTTATATATAATATAAATAAATACTTTTCTTGATTTCATTGTATTATAATATTTACGAGTTAGATTAGCGTAACAGATTTATAAATTAAAAGGACTAGGAACCAGTACAACAAATAAGAATAGGAAAAAAATCTTCCATAATATTACAAATGAAATGTCGTATACCTACTTACTAAAATGTAACTGTTAATAATGATACTTAGTTTTAGTACATATATATATATATATTAGTGTGTATGTTTCTTTTCTTTTTAAATATTTTTTAGTGTATAATGTGTATAAGGAAAAACCATTTTAAAATAATATGTATAAGTGCTAATATTTAATCGGTGAAACAAAAATAAATTGAAATTCTGACTAAACCAAAATTCTATTAACCTAAATGTTTTGTATGCAAACTGATGTGTTTTGTATGAAACTTCCGTATGTAAAATAGACTTCTCATAAAATAACCGAAAGTTTTTTTAAAAAGAAACTGCCAAACATTTGCGTGTTTTTTTTATAATTATAAAATGATATATAACCTTACGGCTAGCCACCTTGACCATTACCCATTCCGTGCTGTTCCTGTTTTTTCTTGTCAAAAATAGAGAGCTTTGACTTGACTGCCCCTTCACATACCATCATACGCTGGTGTACTGGCTTTTTGTCAAAGTCAAAGCAAAGGGAATCTGCATTGAGATGCCGCTTAAAGTCTGAATAACGATGCGAATCGTATGATAGAAAACTAGAGCCTAGAGCAGAGGCAGCTACAGCAGCGGCAACAGTGCCATTACCATTACGATAATGACTTGATGGCGGAGATGAGTCTTGTCGTTTTCTTTCAAAGTACTCAACTATTTTAGCAATCTGTGCGGAACGTGTACTAGGCAGAGCATTAAATGACCGATCATCCCAAAGAAGCGAATCGGAGCTTATATCATCAGAGCTATCTGTGTAGATTGATGAAGTGCGATTTTTGCAATAAAGCAATTGATTTGTTGCAAAAGGACTACGTTGCAGCAAAGAATGTATCTCTGAATCAAGAGCTAGGCGATTTAAAATTCCAGCTGTGGCTGACATTTGGGAATCACTAACATTTCCACTCACTAACGCATGATGACAGGTGTAACGTCGTTGATGTGTGCGCCGCGTTATTATTTCGGGGTCTAATTCATCCATAGAATCTAGGGCAGTCGATGATGATGTATTACCAGTGATGGCTGTAGTATCACTATCAATTAACAGTATAGATGATGAAGTAGAGGGTGAATCATTATGTTGATGCTGTTGGCCAACGGAAGCTGCAGCTACAATTGCTGTAGTAGAACTAGGAGTAGCATAGTAACAACAACGACAGAGGCTGGCAAGCTTATCGCTACAAGAGAAGAAATTATTATTATTATCTGCTTGTGTTAGAGACAGCAATACTCACTTGAGTTTATTAGTTGCTCCTGTTTCAAGAATCAGCTGTGATTTCAACTGCTCGTAACAGCAGCTGCTGTTGCTGCTTGCGTTACTACAACCAACTACTAAAGATCCGATGCCACATAAATGTCGATTATAACCAGGATTGGCGATGGTAGCATCAGATTCCTCATTAAAACAAGAGTAGAAACCGCTTTCAATTGAGTCACGTCGGGTCACGTTTTTTTTTAGAGGTAGTTGCTCGCAGGAATTTTTTAATTCATTCATTTCACATAAAGAAGTAGAAGTGGAAGTTTCCTCTGTCTGAATGGTAGAACTGAGCGGAGGGGTTTTTGAAGGTATATTGAGTGCACATACGGTATTGGTCGGTAGTTCGCTGGAAATCTTAAAACAGTCATCTTTGCCATTGCAGGGACGTAAATTTCCAAGATCAGCAATTGGTGCCGCCGTTGACAACGTATTAATGGATGAGCATGCTTTTGGTAATGTTAAAACTTCAAGGTCACTGTTACTGTATTTTAAAGTTGTTCCGCTGTTTCCACGGAAAAGTGAGTATGTGTAGAGCGAATTTGCACGATATTTCCGAGCTGCTGGCATCGTAGATGGTCCAACAGCGCTGTCATCACTGCTAGACTCTGCGTCAGCGCAATTGCCACCACCATCGAGATCCTCACCTTCAGAATTACAGTCATCGCAGTCATCCATATCAGTTTGAGCTGCTGTCTTACACTGTTCGTTTGCTGCCGTTGAAGTAGCTGCTGTACTGCTACTCCATTGTGGCAACTTTAGCTCGATTGCGCTATACTTACGCATCATTTGCGGCGATACAGGTAGGCTCTTTGGTTCACTACAGTTAGTTGTTATTATCGTCGCATTTGCGTTTCCGTCTATTTCTGAGCCTTGTGCTATTGTCTTGCCTTGTTGCATGGCTACAAGCTCCTTGAAAAATGGAGCTGACATTTCAAAGCATGAGCTAAATAGATCTCCAACACCAGCTGCGTAGGTTTTTGGGTTAGCGCCTAGTATTTTCTTTACACCTCGAAGCTGCGCAAGTGCAGTAAACGGATTTGGTTTAGACCCATTATGGTCCTTAGTTGATGAAGGTTTATATTGAGGATCTTTTAAACACATCGTTTCACCTACTTTTCGAAGCGTCAATACGGCCGGCACAGGCGGTGGTAGTGGTGGTGGCTCCGGAACATTTGTCGCTGATAAAAATATGGATGCTGTTTGAGGAACACCAGAAAATTGACGTGGTGGCGTCGGAGAGTGTGTTGAAGATCGCTGTCGCTGCATCTGATGACAACGGGCTTTATCGCTGGGCGAAGTATGCAGTGGAAAGTGTATAATATTTTCGCTAAGTGAGCGACGGTGCAAAAGAAGTTCTGCCTCCAGTTTCTGTTTGACACGGCGTACACGAGAGTTTAAGACGTGCTCATCGTAATCCCCATTTTCAGCCAACCAATAAGGCGTACAGGGTAAAGCTGCTGAGGCTGACTTGCAACTTATACCAGTACTAGGAAATCGAAAGCCAGTTTCATCCATTTCTCGTCGATGCCGCGGAGTTAGCACACCCGCTGGTGCAGTACACACGGTGCCAACAGTAGGGTTGGGTCCAACCGCTTGTGGAATTTCTGTGTCACTACAGTTTGCTGAAAAGTTAATCAATTCCAGAGAACTCAGTGGACTTGCGCTCATAGACTCCTGCTCATATTTTTCCAGCAGTAATGTCAACTTTTTTGACGCATCATGGAAAGTAGGTCTACTCTTGGGATCGTACTGTATTAATATAAAGCAAATTAAAATATACTTATTGATTTTATGTATATCGATAACTTACAAGACAACAGTAAAATGCTAGTCTTAAAAATACAGGCGGTGTATCCATTGGACATAATTCAACAAAGGCCAGATAATCAAGACCGAAGGAAGCAGTTCGTGGCATAAGGTCAGGGTCAGCTTCGATCCGTGCAATGATCTCACACTGAATAATTCCGAAGGAAAATACGTCGCTTGTCTGATCATACCATTGTCCTTTTAGACACTCGGGACTGACCCAGTATGGTGAACCAACCGTCTCTAAACGCGATTTTCTAATAAAAAAAAAAAAATTGGAGATTATACTCCACAGATATATCAATACGAGATTTAAAATATACTTACGATTTTACAGGTATTTTAGCAGCCAATCCAAAGTCACCTACCACAGATTCATATTGTCCATTTGGAAGTTGACGAATAAGTACATTCTGTTTAGAAAATTAACTTTATAATTTGATTTCCGCTTTTTCGATAGTTCTATTAACTAACCTTGCTTGTCAAATCCCTGTGAAAAATACCCGCGTCATGTACATATGTCATTCCGTGCGCTATTCCTAGCGCCAGTCTTATTTTCTGGGCAGCCCATAGTACTACCTTATCGTTGGCCAAAAGCTGTTCCAATGAACCGCCATTAATGTATTCTGTTAAAGCATGCAACTGGCCTTCTTGAACACACACTCCCATAAAGCTAAGAAAATTAAAAATTAAATTCAGTTTCAAAATATTTATTTCAAACCAATATCTCATTTTGTTTATTAATAGATAATAGCTATATAGCTACGTGTATAAACGTCTATCAAAAACATGTTCGGTATCATGTTATTTTAGACATCACAAGAGTAATGCTATTTGATTACAAATATACTTTATTCACCAACTTTATAAACTAAGCTCGTCTAACTACAAGCACTATTTATCTGTATGCATATTGTACTCTTCATTAAAGTAAATCTATTTAAAATTGCTTAAAGTTCTGAGATTTTTATAAGTAAATCGCACTACAACTCAATTGGCATGTGCAGGTGTTGCCACCTAAGAATGGATCACATTCCCAAAAGATTAATATATATATATTCTGATAACAGTTTATAGCTATGATTAAATATTTTTTTTAGTTTAATCAGTCATAAGTCTTATCGGGGTGCACATGCTTTGTGGTCGAGCATGTGCAGACAACAAAAACAACCAAAATAAGTTCCTGTGAAAGCTGCCATGTAGACAAAAATGCCCAAAATGGTTTAACTTAAAATACCTTTGTTACGTACTCTAGGATATATTTAAAAATATAATATAAAAATAATTTTCGCTCTAATTGTCGTAGCTAAATTCAACCATATTACTAATTTAAACTAAGATTTTAAACTGAAAAATCAGCTAAAGTGTTGAAGTTAAGGGTAATTGTCCTTCCCAGACATTTATTTAATTTATCAGCGATTTGTAATATATCTAGTTATTTTGATTCACTTGGACCTTGTTCAGTTTTCCAATACAAAAATCAATATAATAAATTAATTAACCTTAACGTTAACCCTATTAAAAGTGCTTAATAAAGGTACCTTACCTCAATATATTAGCGTGAGATAGTTTATTGAGCAACTGAACTTCTCGCAACATGTTAGGCCTATTGGCGCGTAATTGGTTCATTTTCAGTACCATCACCTGTCCTGTCGTTCGGTGTGTGACCTATAAAGCAAGAAGCAGATAGATCATTAATTAGTTAAATAGCTAAAATAAAATTAAGTTTTAGTTTATATTGAATGCAATAGTAAAACTTTTATTTACAGCTAATTAAATATATAGCCAAAAAAAAAAAACAGTTGTGAAATATAAAACCGTCAATGACATGTTTATACAAGTACTTAAGTACATGTGGCATCTTCTAGTTTGGCATTTTTGCACATGTCTTTATGATGCATCTGACAAGGCGCAACGTTTGTTATGTCAACAATTAGACAGGGTTACTGAAGACTGAATTTTTATTTTTTATTTTTGGTCTTCAGTTTTTGTTTTTAAAACAAAAATAAAAATACCACAATGTGTATTTTCACTTTCAGGCGGGGAACAGGTAATGGCGATTGCGGAAATAAAACAACGAAAGCTGCAAGCACCACCAAAAATACATCCTTTCCACCAACACTTAAGATGGAGCAGTGTCGCCACAAACCAGTCGGATGCCTGCACCGTCCATTTGAAGCGAAGCTGACAGCAAGTAACAAAAAACTCGCCTTTAGTAGCTTGTTACATGGTCAAGTCAGCTGCAGGTTTCAGCTCAACTCATTCGGGGATATTTCCAGACCCCGAAACATGTTTTTAAAATGGCATCGACCACGACCAACATGAATACCACGTGGGACATCGATTACACGGACAGCTAAGCAGTCCACAGCGAAATTACTTCAACTATTTCCACACACATTTTTTTCTTTGTTATTTCTTTGTTGTTAACAAATATTTAATACGATTTAAACTTGCATTGCTATTCATTTTTGAACAAGTCGCAACTTAAGTCGAAATATATCGGCTTTTAATAAAAAGCCCATGCTTCATCATATCATCTTTCAAATTGCTATGCTCTGCTCCCAACAACTTGTTGCACCGACAACTTAACACTACAATGTCACACAGCTAAACGTGTTCAGCACCAAATGTATACCTTACTTGAAAATTTGTAAACATCCAATCCCTGCAACATGTTAAAATATAAAAAGTTTTTGTATTTAACCAAGGTTGAAAAATTATGTTGATTTCATTTTATATTTTTAATTCCAAGTATAACGAAATAATGTTCCCAAAACTATAATATAATCATATACATTTTTCTGTAATTAAAAAGAACCGCAAAAATATAACTTAATTTCAATATATTTCTCTTCTTATACTTTCTAAATTATATGTGGAGAATGTTTACTGAAATTATACACTATTTGGAATCATCATTTTTACTTTTGTGTTCAAGTGCTCAAATCAATAGGTTTTTAGTAATTAAAGCTCCAAGTTTGGTATTAAATTTACTTTTATTTTTGACCAACACTTAATTATTTTAATATGAACGGTATACCGTAAAAAAGGAACACTTTCCCTTTTGTAGTCTTCAAACAAAATATTCCGTTCAACAATCTAAATTCTGTAATTTTTATCCAAGAACTAACTGTAATAAAACAGGTTATGCTCATTTTTAAAATGCTAATAGTTGTTATGAACATTCAACGGTGCAGTTTTCATATTCACTTAAGTTTTTTTTATTATTATTTTTTATGTATTAACGCTGCTACTTACACTAGGAAAAATAACCAGACTTAAGAGGAACATAAATTTGCTTCAATCAATTCACCATCGCAGCGAATGTACTGTACTTCGCACAAAATATAATTCAGAATACATCTGCTATTCGATTGCTTATTTTGGGAGTGCCAATTCAAACGACCTTTGTAATATTATTTTATTTAATGCGGGCTACTGTTATACATAAGCATGCAAGAACAGCGCTGGACAGGGGATCTGGGCATCACGGCGTTTGTCAAGCTGAGACCTGTTAATTGAGGTCATAGCCATTAGTAAAACAAACTGTTAGTCAGTTGGTCGGCTGGAATGGAATCTGACCTAGTTGGCTTTCATTCACGCCTGCCTAGATTCTGTCTGTATTTCTAGAATGCTAACTTGCTTTCCGTTGGTTTTAAGACATGCTTCTCCGTTGCACAACTCATCAAGTCCAAAACCAGAACCAAGTGGCCTTCATTGCTATGATCAGTTATAAGCCACATGTGACAGGTAAGCGGTTTACTTTATACGTCTGTCTATTACAGACGATACTTAAACTTCTTACTGTTTCTTATATCTATGTTATATATATATATATATATATATATATAGATTTAAAATTAAGTGAGAATGCGAATATATATATATATATATATAAATATTATTTGGTGTCTCTACTTTTTAAATAACCTTTTGGCGTAATTTTATCAAATGCGTCAAGATGCATTACCATCCGAAACCAAAATTTAATAAAATAAAGATTGTTTGAATACTGTGGACTGTTTGTACGATTAAAAGATTATGTACAAGACAATGGTAAACTTTTAACTCTTTATAGTTTACATAATATTTTATTGATACTGTTACGTATTTTGATTATATTAATCCATTTTGTAAGCAAAACAACAATCGCTTGAATACATTTAATGTGATTTTAATTGTTAACGGAAGGCCTGTTGTTATGCAAATGTTTGTTTCGTTTGTTATTTGTTGTTGTTACCTTTCATTTCTGCAAGTGTTTGTATGAAACAAATTATAATTTTTTGTTATAAACAAACAATTTAAGAAGAAACACATATTATTATATATTATATTATTTCCAACCAAAAATTTAAGTTGCAAGCACTTTTTTTGCAACAATGCAACAGCGTGAAAAGGATCCTTTCGAGAAATCGTCACGCAACACCAGCAGTGATTGTTATATGCGAATTGATTAAAGCTAACTAGTTTTGATTAACGGTAGTATTCGACTAGATGATACTCAGTATAAATCGTAGATGTTAAAAGTTCATGTGAATATTGGGTTTTCTGAAGAATAGGTACAAGTAGTAGTTTTTAAAGTAACTCAAGATTTCTTAGTTAAAGGTACATTTTTTGTATTATTATATTTAACTTTTCAAGTAACTAAGAAAAAATAGATTATTTTTCACACCGAACTCAGTACTACAAATTTGTAAATAAAATAGGTGACTTAAGCTTTAAATTTGTGAAGCAAGTGATACCTGTTAAAGCTTAAGTAGTGGAAATAACTCCGAGTCTGAAAATATAAACCTTGTATGACATCATGCATTTTAGATATATTTTACATACTCTCATATACACATATTTATTTTAACGAGGTCGATACATTTGCCCGATTTCTTTATAATGAGATTTAAGCTAATAACTATACTGTTTGCGTGCTTGCCGATCCATATACTATATATATATATAATATTCTAAGAGTAAGTGCTTTTATAAAACTATTAACTCTTAAAAATGTGGAACATTAAACTGTTTTGTTCTACACTATTACTCGCTTCGATTGTTCATAAGACAGTTTAAACGTTTTAAATGTATAAACTAGAAAAATAAAGTGCATATAGAAAATTTTAAGGAGTTACATTTTATAAAATAAATGTAAAAATTCAATTGCCTATCCCAATTAAATATTGAATTATTTAGTTGTTCATTCAGGTCTATTCAGTGCGTTTTTTTGTTGGGAAAATGCAGTTTGTGGCAATGAACTTAACCAATTATCAGTTACTACAACTCACACAATCGTAGCTACTTAAAAAGACACAATACTTAATAACTAAAGAAAACCCAACTCACATGCATTCATTGGTACGCATAATATAACTTTTTTGTAATGCATCGCCTGTGGTAATAAAGCACAGTAGAAAAGTGAAATGTGAAATGCTGTTATAAACAAAATTAAATTGTTATTGTTTTTAACCCTCTTAAGACTGGTATACTATGATAGTATACTATATATATATATATATGTGTAATATAGTTGGCTGCACAATTAAAACAGTGGCCAAAAGCACGCCAACTAAGTTTCGCTTCAGAGCTCACTCAATTTCATATTCCAAATGTGAGAAAAATTATGTTTTTTGCTTGAAAACGGTGTTGGCTTTTGATGGGTTGTTGCCAGCTTTTTACTTACATAGTTCATAAGCCCGGTGGTAATAAATTATCCGTATATGTACGAGCGTACATACAATATACAACATACGACATGCCAACTATCTATGAGTACAACTCGACCTATGTCGTATATTGAAGCATCTATTCACAATAAATACTCGCATAATACTAGCACAAATATCTGCATCCCTTTCACAGGTTAATATTTTATATTTGTTTCTTTAATACATTCGAGTTGTCGCATGCAGTTGAAATAGAAAGTGTGCATTAATTGCTTTTTTATTTTTCTTTTCATGTTGGGTTACATGCCTTAAATGAATGAAAAATTAATTATTAACTATATTAAAGAACTTCATTCATATATAGTAAATATAAATACAAAGAAATGTTACACATGGGTAATAATGAGTTGTAACAATCACAAAGAACAAAAAGGGTTACGTAGATTTAAAAAACACATATATATTAACTTTATACACGGATATTGAAAAGAATGTTTAAATTGTATATATTATACATATATATATATATATATACCAGGTAACGGATAACAAGGGAAACATCTTGATGTTTTTGTTTAAAAAGACAATCTAATATTGTATAATGCATTTTCTCATCAATTATTTTTTTATTGCAAAACTGACATTATACTGACAAAAAAAAAATTGAAAATAATGAGGTTCATAAAGCACGTTTTAAAAGCATTGATAGGCTACATTGAAGATTCCATTTTTCACCATATAAAAATGTATATAACGCCATTTGCTTAACTTGCCAGCTATTATCACTTGGAAGAGGAAGCACTAAAAGCAACTTCCTTCGTTGGTCATTTATTCAGTTCAAATGGGCCTTATCTGTTTTAGCTATACGAGATTTAAATAACTTTAGAATTTAAAACCGTTTTAAAAAATTACAAAGAGTTTCTATTGACATAGTTCTTATTGTTATTGTAGAGAAAGTCAATTTTAAGAACAAGTAAAGTTTTATTCCATACATATTTGGATAATTTAATTTTCGCTTACATATAAGTTTATACAATGATTTATTATACCCTCCTACACTTTTAAAGAGTATGAATAAATACGTATAGCCTCTTTTGTTTTCTGTGTATTGCATTCATTCAGGTTAATGACACTACCAGGGTCTATCTATCCTATTGTCTCTACTTTATTGCAATAAAACAATCGAAACTACTTTATTTTTTATAAATGCATTTCGCTTGGCTCATGCATTATTTTTGGCACTTTTCAACATATTTATACTCAAAATAGTATTTTTTTTATTATTAGCTGTTTGTGTGAATTATGAATTATTTTGAAGTTATGCCTATTATTAGGAGATATATTATTATATCTTTTAAAGCCTTGCGTTTACTTATGAGTCACATATAATGTCAGACGATCGTAATTATAAGCATTGGTTATACATCTTTAATTATTATTATATATATTCGCTTTACAGCTTAACGTTAGGCTCTATATATCGAACGTAAAAAAAATCTGATAAAATAACATAAGTCGTCTGTGTTGAACTATTAGATACCCTAAAGCTAGGTGTGATAATTTTATACTTATAAGAAAACTCTGCAAGAATATCTATTTCTAATTCAAATTAAAGTTTTCAAATATTAAATAATTTTAGTCTACAATCCCACATAATATATGCACATTTTAGCAAAAATATTAGTTATTTATTAAGTTGTGATCATTACATGTAGTTTTAGGACAATTAGAAAAAAATAGATTTATAATATTGATGACTAGCTTAGTTAATCACACATACTACATAATGTATAATGAAATGCAAAATACAATTTGGGGCATAAGAAACATCTTGGGTAGCCTTAAAGTAACCACAATGAATCATTTTAAAAGCCGTTGCAAAATAGGAAATTTAAATATGGCTAACAAACGGAATGAATACAAATTAAAGCAGTGCAGCGCAGCGTAAAAGCATGAAATATTTAAATGACAAAAAGATTTAAAAGCACTCAAATTGAAATAGTCACACGAATCACAAGGCGAGCAAGGCATGCGGGATTGGCAAACAACCTGAGCACAGAGTTGCTTTGGATGTAAGCCACAAAGTTACGTAATTGTTATGTTATAGTAAAAATATATTGCTCTGGCAATAAGGAATAAAAGAACTTTTGTTAACAAAGAGTTCAAACAATAATAATAGATTGGATAAGACATATTCAGCGACCATTATTTTCCTGACCATATTTTGCCTAAATTGTTTTTTTTATTTATAAAATATCAATTATTACACTTTCTTCTAATGTAGTAGTGGAACTTAATTTAATCTTTTCATCATATGTGGGTTCCACTGTACGAATAGACTTATATGTAGATATATCATCGCACATAAACATCCTATATATTAATTTAATTTTGAATCATTCTCAAAAAAAAACAAAACCAACGTAAAATATTTGGCAGACCCCACCACGAAATCGCGGACGGAGCGGTAGTAAACTGGCACGCGACGTAGGGGCGCGTGGTGAACAAAAATAGCTTATAAACATTCACAAAGTGGGTGTATGGTGCATTGAGTGCTAGCCTGCATATAGAAACAGATATAATCTGGTAAGATCTGAAAATATTAGTGCTCAACTTTTGGCAAGGACGCAGCTTAGGTTTTTGCTAGGCGCCGACCATGAGAAGTGCAGTCAATCTATATATGTGTGGATCTGCATACATATACAATACATTATATAAGTACAAATGACTGTCGAGAGGATAACTGCTCTGTTTTGACAGCATCAATAATTTCATCGAAAAAATTCCGAAGCGATAATTCATCGCCCCCTTATCGCTGCCGATTGTTTTGGATTATGATTAAAATGAATGAGATAGTGTCAGTAGCTTGCTCCGAGGGATTACAATTTTTACTTAGGGGATGATCATGGCTGCAGCACCCCATTCACATTTAAAAACAAATTAATGAGTTTAAATCATACAAATTTGACTACATATTAGTCTATATAAGTAATACAATGTAAACAAACATATGAAACTTATATTAATAAACTACTAAATGAGAGACTGAGAGCGAGCCACCGTTCGCTTAAAATAAATCAAAAATTTAACAATAGGCATACCAAATGATAACTGTACATTTTTGTTTGTTTATATCTATTACATAAGACTTAGACATAGACATAGAGATATACTTTCGATAGTTGCGCGTTGGGTTTTGTGTGAGTATTCCCCATTCAAAGTTGCAGTCTTTGTTATTGAAAGTTTTTTGGCAGTTGATTAGTGCGTTAGGCAGTTTTACTTTTCGCCAATCCAAGATATTGTTATGTAAATATTTCTCTTTTAAATTTTTAAAAACGATTACAGTTATTTTTAATTAGTTTATTCAACTCCATGTGTTGTGAGTTATATATATAAACTCTTACATAAATTTTACATTCATAAACATATACGTACATTTCTGTTATATAGAAACATAGGATTAGTAAAATTTCAATACCAAAATAATTTCATGTTTTTATTTCGTTTCATATATATTTATATTTATACACCATAGAGTAAAACTCTGTTTATATGACAACACTCTTATGTTATACATCGCAACAAAAAATTACAACTTGTTGTGCAACTGTAATTTTTATTAGTCAATATTATTTCTATGTAAGGAAAAATAAATATTTCGTATTTGCAAAAACAAAAAGCAATCTATGCATTGCATATAATGTTCTATATTTGGGTCAACTTTTTAAAATTTGTACATCTCTTATATCCCATTTCAAAAATGATAAGCAAAAATTACCCATTAAACAGTAAAAAAAAACACACCAAATGGAAAAAGTAGCACAAAAGCAAACACATCACAATTGTCACCCAATGAGCTTACAAATTTTAAATCAAGAAACTGGATTTAATATGTTACACAAAACATACATTCCAAAAAGCATGACAGTGCCGATCGGATTGAGTCAACTATTAATGTTTCAAGTACATATAGAGGTTGATCAATTTTTAAAATAAAATATAAACTGATCACTTAACAAAGAACATTTAACATTTTGTTCAACAATTTCTTTTTAAAATATGTAGCATAACAAATAGAAATAGTAAAGAATATATATATTTTATAAGGGCTCAAATGATTATTGTTACAAAGTTTTGGTTTTAGCGCAAGTTGCTTAACCCTTTCCTTCCTTTTTTAAAGGCAAAGAGATTATCAAAAACCAATGCAGTAAGTAAATTTCCCTATAGTTATTGACTTGACAATAAAAGCAGACATAACAAAATGGACAATGTGCTTTTGAGATGAATTTTCATATAATTATCAATAATGTCAATAAGTAAATATGCACGAGAAAGCTATCAAAATAGTGACAAATTTAATTAAATATATATACATACATACATTTATATATATATATATATATATATATATATTATTAAATGATATATTAATAAACCAAATGAAATGAAAGACTTTATACATAATAATAGAAAATAACACGCATAATTGAAAATTTACTTTTCGTGAAAGTTGTTATTGTTCACCCTTATGAATTCAATAATAAAAGCATCGCAGTAACAAAAGCACCTCGAATTAAATATACTCTCATTTAGGTAAAATAAAAATTTTAAGTGAAATGGGATGTATGCACTTATAAATATGAAAGTCAATATTTCTACTTACCCTGTACACTTCGGAAAAAAATCCAGATCCAATTTTCTCCTTGACAAAGTCATCGACTGAATATAATGCTGAAACTGCGGTACGTAGTGCCCTGCATGACGGCCCTGTGACAAGTCGATCTGATGATATGGTCCGCATAACTGGTGCCGGTGGAAGACCGTTGCAATTAGTTTTACCGTCAACGGTACAGTTACCATTACTAATGCTGTTATCATTAAGCACCACGGATGAAGACTCCCCTAGAGGCATATCGCCATTGGCCGTTGTATACATCGTTGATATACTTTGACTACTTTGTAGACCGATAGATCTGTAGGATATACACTTGCCAGATGTACTTTCTGGCCATAGAAATGGTGTTGAGGTAACTTGCTCACAAGTTTTCTGACAGTTGCTGGAGTTATTCTCTGGTGGGCCAGGTCCACTGTGTTGGTTAAGGCTCATAATTATCAACTGCGACGTATGTTGTTGGTATTAAATGTGTGGGAGATATTGCGGGATGAAGTAGGCCTGCGGCAGCGTTTTTTGGCTGCGTTGGTTATTTAAAATTACATTTGCCACACTCACAACACAACGGCGGGGTGGTGCAACACAAACACAAACACAAATACGTTTTATGTTAGACGATCTAATTTTATATTATACTTTTCAGGCACATCATAGCACAACACATTTATAAATCTGTTTGGCTAAGTAAATTGACAACTTTGGAAAAAAATATAAAAAAAATTTCCACAAAACTTATAATTTTTGACTGTTTTTTGTTCAGGTTATATGAGCACAGGTTGGCACAACTGTAGGAAGATTTTTCAATTTCAGATTCAATATTTTTATTGTGTTGGAAGCGCGATGGTATGGTGGTAAATGCCTGTAATTGAGATATATAGAAGTATAAAAATAGTATGTTAAAAAAAGTTATAAATTTACAATAAAGAATTTATAATTTAAATATACAATCTAATGTAACCATGTCAAAGACACATAGAACGATATATTGGTATTAAATAATTTATATCAAAAAACAAAAAATATTGAAAGTTTTAACAGGTTGAAATTAACTATTCTATATTTTTTTTACCACCTTTGCCATTAGCAGTAATAGATTTATGAAAATTTAAAAGTAGCAGTTAGTGATAATCACGTAGCACTTTATAAAGTATATATATTCTGGATTACAACGACTACCCAGATGGATCGAACCTTGCCCGTCCGTCCTTTTGTAAAACCAAATTTGAAATGTAAGTTCCATAAAAATGCGATTATTTAGTAAATTTTCAACCGAATAAATTTTTTGCACACATAATAGTTTGACTATTCTTTCTTTACATTGTTAATTTCATCAAAATTAAACAACCCCAAAAGTTATTCTACATTAACTATCGTGTTATGCAGCGCGGGAGGCAAGAAGTAGCGAGGAAATAGCGAGGAACAGCTAAGAGCTGTGTATATGAGTGTGTGTATGATACCGTATGCAGGGCCAAAACGTGTTCTGGTAGTCGATTACATCCGACTACAGATATTTACTTGTTGTATCATCAATAACTGATATGGTTATATAACAGTATTCCTTTAAATGAATTCATCTAGATTCGAAATTTCCACAAACTTAATATTGCATTATTAGCCTCTACAAATTCAAAGCCTATAGGTAATGGTCAAGTTTTTGGTAAAATATTAATATATATATTTATATACATGTATATATGCATATATATATATATATAATATATATTAAATTATTTTATAAATGAATTGAAACGAATTGAATACTACACTTCGAATATTCTAACGAATGCTAGGAATTTTAATTTTTAACTTAATACTATTGATAGTTGAAAGCATTTGTATTGTAACCATAGAGTGGAGTCCCCTACAGTGCTAAACTACAGTATACACGTACTACGAACTCATTCAAGGTCTTCAAAATAAAATTTAAAGGTTACCAAATTCGAGCAATAAAGTATATTTGTTGTTGCGTCGACATGTACACTGAATATAAGTACAACTATGTTATATATAAACGATTGGCAAAAAAAGCCTGATTCCCCTACGGGCTTGGGCTGGGGCTGGGGCTGTTGTTGATAACCAATGACATAACATATAATATATTTTCTAATCGAAAAGAAGAGTAGAACTAGTTGGCGGTCTGATTTGCAGCACTTTATCAAGTTTTTTGTGATAAGATAATAGAAAAAATAACGTTGAAAATCTAATGAGAAGGTCTGGAAATAAATTTGCTGGTGCTTTGCCAATTTCCTAATAATGTTTCATGATTATTATTACATAAATATACCTATCTATATATAAATATATATTTTTCGACATGTTAATAATATGTAATTATATTACTTGGACCAAACAATATTGTTGAAACTCAAACTCTCACTTAAATTACTAAGCACAATTTTTGCACACATTCCAACGATTTCTTAAAGCAGTTAAAAAACGGTATAGCATTAGTAGTCGGTTATAATTAAGGTCCAATTTGGCGACCAACTACTTCTACCACTATCGACCAAATCAAAGACAGCATTAAGTCACATGACAAACAACAAGTTGTACAAGAATGTGCAGATGAGCTATCGTTTCTGCTTTAAAACAGACGAAACTTAAAGTAATTATTTTATTTGAAATAATCGGAATACAACTTAAGCTTTAAAAGTTTAGAGTATTTCAACTATTAGTTTAATAGCTGAATAAACTTTTGTATATATATCGGTTATAAGATGCACAGCTTATATGCAAATATTGCTTAAATGCAAAATAATGTTATTTTTAAACATCATGAACCAATTTAGAACTAAATTTAGCCTCATAAATGCCAAAAATTGCTTATAAAAAAATATTGTGTATAAACAAATAAAAAATTGTTTAGTTGGAACTAGTTCATATAAATTTTATCAGTTTTAAACAAATTATAAGCTGTAGGACAACAATATTAAAATTTTTGATGTCATTTTATATTTAACATTGTGTTTTTTTTTTTATTTATAGCTGACGAACAGCATAAAATATAAATTTAAGGTTTATTTTATAATAATCATTTAAATACAACGTATTTGCATATAACTCATGATTGCTTAAAATAAAATATCGAATATATGCAAACATTTTTCTGCATTATAAGTTTTGCACATAACCGGTATATACTGTATATACAAAAATATAAAGTCTCAACAATTTTGAAAATAGTATTCTATTCCACAGCTTCCATATGCCCTTTTAAAAAGTTTTAAATAAGTTAAAAGTCTAAAGAACTATAAATATTGTTATCGAGAACACAAATTGTCGCCACCCAATTTGATAAGACGCACAAAGAGTCTTATGACATGGCTCTCCAAATAATAATAATTTGCCACCAATAAGTCGAAAATATAGCAATGTTGTATGCCATATATACAGATATAAATACTATTATAGCCCCCAATTTAGATATTAATTTTGCCTGTATTTGTAAGTAAATACTTTGCGTCACCTTTTGCCTTATCTCACCAAATATGATCAGCCGTGTGCAAATTTTCTGTGTTGTGCTCTGACAAGCAAATTAATGTGGCAGACACGAAACATTCTAACTTTTAAAATTAAGTGCTTTTTAGGGACGTAAGCACTATTCATTACAAATATATACTGCCCCCGAAATCGACAGCGACATCTGAACCTTACACTTAATTAACTCAAGCCGTTCGTGAAAACTAAGTTTGCACAGAGATGTTATAAGGGTATTACAGACTCTGTTTATACTGTAAACAGTACATGTATCGGAATAATATTAATTAAGACAGGTACATTGGAAATTTCTGTGTTAGTTAAATGAAAAATACTACGTACTGATTATCAAAAAACGGAAAGACAATAAGAATAAACCATGTTGGGTATGTCCCAATGTACAAAAAACTTGCAAATGAATCAATAAAAATTAAATGATTCAAAGTACACGTTTCCTAAGCAAAACAACTAGAGGGGTAAACAAAAGAGCCAATAAACAGATCATGAATTAATAAATAATTAGCCATTATTTTTATCTCTAAATATTATATAAACTCTTAAACACTTTATAGGCTTAGGCATTTTTGATACTTATTTCAAGTGTACATAAATTCGTTTGTTTTCCACTTCAAGAGCAACAAAAATAGCCATAAGACATAAAAAAAGAATAAACAAGCGCAAATCACTTACTAAATGCAGCTGGTATAGCGAAATAGGTGCAAAAGGAAACTAGAACAAAAAGCACTTTGGCTATTCTTTCCATTTCTCTTATTGTGCAGAAAAACAGATTTGCGCTTTTCAACAAAACAAAACATAAGGCCAAACTTTTTACTAATTTCGTAAATACCATAGAATGCACTTAGCTGTTGTTTTCCAATTACCATCAAATCCAATAAGTACCAACTGGCTTGTTATAGTACCAAATATATATTTATATTTATGTTCTGATCACACATGTACGTATAAATGTTTGTATACACATACAATTATGCAAGAATAAGCCTGAAAACTCATAACAAAAATAAAATGGAAATAATTTCCAATAGTACATTTATTAGTACATAAGTAAACATGCGTAAGTATGTACGTATGTAAAGAAACATGAATGAATTACAAACGAAGTAAGAAACGAAACATCTGTCGCAGCATTCTTATTTTCCGATGAAAAGCGACTTTCCACTTTAAGAGAAAAACGAACCGTTATCTGATCAATAGCGAATCTCACATACTCTCTGGTATGTGCAATATATAAATATTAGAGTCTAAAATCTACGAAAATATGTCTTAAATGCGTTTGTTTTTAATTTAATGACTAAATTTTAAAATTTTGGTGTTTAGTATTAATGTAAGCCTTTTAAAAAATGTTCCTTTTCGTAGGGTATTAAATGTTTATGTATTGAAAAATTGCTGACACAGAAGACAGTGCTTCTTCATCATTTTCTTGTTTTTAGTTTGTTGCAAATGTGTTTGTGTTATTTTTACATTTCCGCCGCTTACAAAAATATTTACATGTGTGTGTAACTATGTATGTATATTTTTCGCCCCGCGTTTCAAGCAGCATTCCAAGCACACTCACACAGAAACAGACAAGTATGTTCAAATGCCGTGTATATAAGTAATAGGGTAGAAGCAGAGGAAACTAAATATGTATGTATGCATGTGAACATATCTATTTTTTTTTTCCTATTTCCAGAAGTTGATACAAACATTGAAAAATTAAGTTTTTTTTTGATTTTAAAACAGAATTTTATAAAAAAAAATTAGTTTTGTATTCAAAATAAAAAATTTATTTCCCTAAGCAAAGGTCACATCTAATGTAGCAGCATTTTCGACGAAAATGCATCAGAAAAAGAGAACGAGACATGTACACTTACGGACACACACAAACAAACTCACGCCTACACAAACGTAAACACACACATATGTATGCAATTGTTGTATAGCAGAAGTGACATTAAAAGAAAATTAAGAAAGCGTCGTGAACTAATTTTCCTATTTGCTAGTTTCTTATTGACATAATACAAAAAAAAAACATTATTTACCAGTTTGTTGTAGCTGCTATAATCCAATAAGTCCTAGTTGTACATATGTATGCACATTTTTACAATTTCTTGCAGTTGCATTCAGTACAACACAAAGAAAAGTTTAACACATATATGATCGTTGATTTGTCGAAAATATATAAAATATAAAACTTTCGACTGGAAGCAAATAATTACACTAAACTAAACTGAATTATTCTTTCTTTCTATATATTTTTTGTATATACTCATTTATTTGTATGCATATATACATGCATTTAATTGGAGACTAAATGTCCCATTAATTTTTTGCTGTATCTTTTTAATTTTTTCTAACACTGAGTATTTATAGTTAGTTTAGTACATAAATTATTTAGCAATTTGTATTTTGTAAAAGTTTGCTAAAGTATTAGCAACATTTACATAGTTTTTGCACTCGCGTAATTATTGAAATAAGTTATCACGACGCGCAACCACGTCTAGTCGCCTTTCTTCCTCGATAATTTGAAGAAATTGCTTTTCAAGTATGACCGTAGTACTTTATAGAAACAATATTTTGGGTAAATAAACCAAATTCGTTTAGCACACAATGGAAGCTAGTATATTATGTTATCGAGTAACTCAATTTCGCACAAAATTCAGTAATGTTAACAACAGTGGATAGCGTTGCCGTACTTATGTAACAAAATTACAGATTTTATTAAAAAAGCGCACAAATAACTATTTTTGCTTTTTAATATACTTCATATACTTTTTAGCATTAAAGTTATCTTCCACTTCTTCCATAATCTTAACCTTCTTCCGTGGTTTTCGGGCCTCCAGACGGGACTTGCGTTCATAATCTGACAACGTGCTTAAATCCAAAGGAAGCTATAAAAAATACAAAAAATGTTAAGCACTACACAGGGAACATATGAAAGCATATTAGTCGTTATTTTATAAATACCTTTATTATCTTTCGCGGCTCATGATACCTTATGTTTATTGTGGAACCATCAGGGTGTACCACTACCGTTGGATAAGTGCGGCAATACACAGATCTATGTAATCGCGTCACAGATGCGGTAGCCGACGATAGTGAGCGGATCTGTTGTAACGTAACGAGCGACAGCTTAAACATTTTTTTTATTAAAGAATACTAATAAATGATACCAATTGGCTACAATTTAAACAAAGTGTGACCAAATTTTGAAATCAAAAATCGCATTTAAATGCCAACAACTATTGAGATTCCTCAATTTGCATTCGATTCGCTGTCTGATTCGATAACTAGTTGTTCAAGCAAGTGGTGTGAAGAATCGTACGTAATATTAATTAATTTATTGTAATTTTACTAAAATAATTTACTAAACTAACAATCAAACTCCTTGTTTAAATTGCGCACATCACAAAAAATCAATTTCTTGAAGGAAGTTTGTTAATCTGTCTTTTGAGTGATTTTGTGTTTTTATACTGTGGCAAAATTACATAATTGCAAATTTAATTTTGATTGTACATTTTCCGCAATTTATCAAGAATACAAATACTTGAAAACAGTAATCTTTTCTTCATTACAACATTTTAAAACGTAGCATACATTGAAAGTTAGAACCAAATATAACCCTATTTGTATTTGTTGTTGTTTCAGTATTGCAATCAACTATGGCAGCCCGACGTATCGCTCAATCTTCAGTTAACTGGTCTGCTTTGGCCGAACGTGTGCCTGCTAACCAAAAGAGTAGCTTTGGTGCTTTCAAAACTAAGTCGGATATTTATGTGCGTGCCGTTATGGCCAACCCAGAGAAACCACCAAAAATCGATTGGGCACATTACAAACGCTTGGTCCCTGTTGCTGGTTTCGTTGATGGGTTCCAAAAGCAGTATGACGCTTTGTCCGTTCCCTACCCTAAGGACTCGTTCTCTAACCAAGTTGATGCTCAAATAGAAGAGACCAAAAGCGAAATTGCTTCCTATAAGAAGAATTCGGAAAGCCGAATTGAAAACTACGAAAAAGAAATCTGTCATCTAAAATCACTATTGCCATATGAACAGATGACAATGGAAGACTATCGTGACGCATTTCCTGACAGTGCATTGGATCCAATCAAGAAACCTACTTTCTGGCCTCACACTCCAGAAGAACAGGTCGGTTACAAATCTAAGGAGCAGCTCGAGGCTGAAGCTCAGGGACACCATTGAGAACTCCGATTTCAACGTGTTAATATGTTATGATTCGTTGAACTACACATTTATTAAAATCATTAACAATGAATAAAATGATAAAAAAACTATATATTTTTTATTGCCAGTTTACCGACTTTGTAAATTATTAAACAAACGCCTATTTTATATTAGAGTATTGTGGATTCCACAAATAAAAACCGCACTAAATAAGTTATTAAAAAAAATTTACATAAATTATTTAGTGGGTAATTATATACTCATATAACTATATATATAAGTATATATAGAAACTAATTTGTGGAATCTGGCTATTGTACTATAACCAGAAATTTTTTAAGATTATTGTGAAAGTGTAAATACCTTTATAAATTTCAAAAAAAAAAAAGAAAACATTGTTTAATTTAAATGGTTGAAATAATTTAAACATTAACAATTGCCTTATACCGTACAAACCAAAAACATCGCCTAAAACTAGTCGTAAGCTATGGTAACCCATCCGAGCTCTGTTAAATACTTAACAGTTTAATAATGTTAAAGTTCGATCTGTATGTTAAATATAAAAACAATGAGTGTTATTTGTATAATTTTCGCAATATGTTATTTTAGATTTTTCGATAGTTTTAAATTTATCGAATACTTTGTTAAAAATAAAGAAAGTATAATTTTTTTGATGTTATAACTTTCTGGGTAGCGTAAAACCATAAGTGTTTGGCCTTAAAATAGTTTAACGAAATTAAAAACTTACAACTTTGCTACAGCAAAAAATTAAATACTCAGTCAACAACGATAATTAGGAAAATTAGAAGGCCCAGAAAGGTCGAATTGTATGAACTATTTAACAATTTTACTTTGCAATCGAAATAAGACGATGCTCTCGCGTCGGAGCAAGGAAAAATCGCAGGCGCATAAGGAAGGTGTAGTAGGGAAGTATGTTAAAAAGGATACGCCACCGGAGATACCGGTAATCAATGTATGGACTTCCTATTCGGATCAACACCAACGCGCAAAAAAAAAATCCCTACAGCGGTGTGCTAGTAGCTCACCCAGTTGTGAGTTTAAGCCCCGTAGTTCCAGTTCTAGTCGCAATACGTATTCCTGTAATGATTCTCAACCAGACTACTATCACGCGCGAAGAGCTCAAAGCCAAATGCCACTTAGCAATCAACGTGTTAATCATCTACCACCAACTGTCTCCCAATTTCGATCTGGTAGTAATCAACTAAATCAAGGCAGTAGTTGCAACTACGTGAACATTGAGCAAATTGAACGTATGAGACGTCAACAGTCATCGCCGCTCCTTCAAACACCTACGAGGGGCTTCCAACGGGCCTACTCTACACAAAAGCGCTCCCATCCGCATGTTTCATCTACCAGCTATGATGTTGATCAGGGCTTTGTAAACGCTTCCTACGCTAATATGTTACAGTTGCCACGCCGACCACCATCACCAGCACATTTCACTATTCAGCACCAACAGCAAAAGCAACTTCATCAGCACCAGCAACACCAACTCCAACCACAACAACAACACGCTACAGCTACATTTGGATCGATGCTGAGGTTTGAACCCTCAAGTATGGCAACAAAAGATCATCAGTCCAGGTGTCCTCAATCTAGGTCGTATTAACTAGTAAAGGATCATATATGGTTATATCATTTTTTTTTTTTTCTTTTCATATTGTTTTAGGCCACCTGTTGAACATCAACCACAGCAACAACCACAGTTGGCTGGTCACATGGTTGGCAGTTATTCTAGCGATTCGTATCCAATTTATGAGAATCCATACCGCGTCTCGTCCATGCGCGTAACACAATCGCAGCGCTCTGAATCTCCCATATATAGTAATACGACAGCCTCATCGGCAACGCTTACAGTAACTCCACATCATCATTTAGCAGTGCCTTCAAGCGGTTCCATGACTGTTAGTGGTCGTGGCGGTAGCTCTGGTAGCATGCGTGGCGTATCTAGCTCAGTTCAATCTCTATACGCACCACCACGCACACCGCCAGCTTCTAGCAAATCATCTGGTACGGATAACAATGGCAATGGCGCATTGCAAAAAGTTCCTTCACAGCAATCGCTAAATGAGACCGAAGAACTGCCATTGCCACCTGGTTGGGCAACACAGTACACACTTCACGGGCGCAAGTACTATATTGATCACAATGCACACACAACGCATTGGAATCACCCGTTAGAACGCGAGGGTCTACCTGTTGGTTGGCGCCGCGTTGTGTCCAAGCTGCACGGAACTTACTATGAAAACCAATATACCGGTCAGTGTCAGCGGCAGCATCCATGCCTGACATCCTACTACGTTTATACCACATCGGCAGAGCCTCCCAAAGCTATAAGACCGGAAGCACCATTGTATGCTCAGCCCTCACATACTCATAACGCATTAGTGCCGGCTAACCCGTATTTGCTGGAAGAGATACCAAAATGGCTAGCGGTTTATTCTGAGGCGGATTCCTCTAAAGACCATTTGTTACAATTCAACATGTTTAGCCTGCCTGAACTAGAAGGATTCGACAGCATGTTGGTCCGTCTTTTTAAGCAAGAGTTAGGGACAATTGTCGGTTTCTATGAGCGTTATCGGTAAGCGTTTCTGATTTTTATATATTTAAATGTTTTTTGTACATGTGTAATTTATTTATAGCCGGGCTTTAATACTCGAGAAAAATCGTCGCGCTGCTCACAATAATCCGCAATAATACATAGGTAATGTAGGCCGGAATGGATAAAGCCGTAAATAAATATATGGAATATATTGTAAACGCATTTGAAACTATATTTGAAAGATAGTGAGCCTTCATATACTTAACCATACGGAACATTGTAAGCGTATGCTATTAAGTTAAAAACCATCTACTTATGTGTATTTTGTTTAAAGTCATTTTTCCAATGTTGTGTTCTGATATCAGTTTGTAAACTGTGATATGAATTGACTGAAAATGAATTTAAAAGTCTATCAAGAATATAAGTAACTTAAAAAATGACCGAAAACTATTATTATTTTGAATTTATAACTTTTAATTTAATTATGCCTTTGTCTTGATAATGATAATTACAAAAACACTGCAATACAGTTAATGTCCTTAAACATTCTGTTAAAAATATTGTTTCCTTAATAGTTATTTAATTTTATTTTATATATATATATATTATCATTTCTTATTTATTTTTTAAGTATTTTACCCTGATTTTAATTTATTGATTTAAATTTGGAAGAGATATGCTAATACAGAAAACTATACAAAGTCGGAAAGTTATATAAGACTACAAAACTATAATGCTTTAACAATTTCTGTATAACAATTTTAAGCATATAGTATCGATCTCAAACAGTTATGTCTAACAAATGCCTTTATAAATTTTGAGAGTGTAATTAACCACTTAATCAATGCCGGCATGACGAAGCCGGCTTTTCCCTCTACTGTGATTAAAAACAAAGACTGAACTGCTATTTGAGTGAGGGTTATCCACAATAATTCAAATGAGACAACTTGCAAAAACAAATGGTTAATTCGACTCACGATAAAGCTGTTGAAACACACCAAACATCAGCATGGGTTTCAGTTATAAGTATTGACAATGTGCACCGCGCCTCAGTATCTTGACAGTCGCGCGGCTGTCGGTATCGGTAATACATTAAAATTTAAACTACTGCTTGTTTTGTTGCCATTTAAAGACGGAGTTTTAATAGTGAAAAATATTATTTACTTTCTTTTGTCTGCATTAGGAAAGACAATCTTATTTATAAGTGTAATCCAGATTGCAATGCAGAAAATATATGCGCCAACAGAATGAATTTCAAGCATTTGATAATATAAAGTTTTTGTTCAGAAATCCACAACACTTTCCAACTCAAAAGCTGCCAAGTGAAAGTTCTAACTCGTCTGGAAAAGGTTCAAAATTTGGCTTATGTGATAAATTATTTATCATTTATTTATACAAGTGGTATAGTCAGCAAAAAATATTTTACGTATTTATGCTTATAAAGAGATCTTAACCTACCTTTTGGCATAAATATCGCTGTACAAAAACTTGTTTTATTATTTTGAATTATTATTTGTTTATACTTACTTAAATTCAGAAGCAATTGCTTTTAAGATCAAATTTCACTAGTGTTGACATAGCACAACTTTGCCTGATTACACTTAATTTTGCCATACTTTGCTTATCTCATAAACTCACAATATGTCGGCGTGTGACTTGCCCAATTTGTACCATGTAATATATATTAATACATAGGTTATTATATTTATATATATATATATTATATATATATATATATATATATATATATATATATATATATATATATATATATATATTTATATATATTATATACATATATAATATATATATGTATATGTATATATGTGTAATGTATAAACCATTGTATACATTTCTGTTAATTCTATACCAAGAGTTGAAATTTTTGATTAGCACTATCACCGAACAGATAAGTTAAGTTAAGGATGTTGTATAGTTTAGGTTTTATATTATTATGTATTTATATTTCTGCAAAGTCATGTTTTAGGCCATAAATGATTACCTGAATGAGTAGTCTGAAATTTTTTTTTTTTAAATTATTGCCTACGACTTATAAAACAAGCCATTCTCAAGGCGGCGTCATTTGTAGACCTGCTCGTATATGACTCGTGTATGTGAATTGATATAATTAAACAAGTAACTTACATACAAATACCTTTTTTATAGTAGTGATATATATAGGTATATATGTATAATATATACATATATGTATTACCCATTGAAGTTGGTGTTGGCTTGCTGTGATTGCAAGCTGATACATTAATTGCACATTAAACATAAAGGTCACTATAGGATTTCAAAATAGAACAAATATCTATATATATTTCATTGGAAGAACATTTTAAAAAAGTATCATGAATGCTTTATTTACTCTATTTTATTTTAAATTGTAATTATTTGAAGCGGATATTATTACTTAACTGCTTTTCACTTTAATTGATTACATGTACTTTGTACATATAACAATGTATGAATGCAGTCGTATATGCACAAGTGTCTGGACCAGTGTATGTATGCCTGGATGTCCCATAGCTATATTTGTATATATGCATGATCATAATTGATTGCCTGTTAAATTAACTTTCAATAGAAGGGATGAAGATTGATTCTTATAAATTTCGGAATATATTCAAGTGTTCCAAATTACTCCATTTTAATGTTCCCAATCTTGCATGACAAGATGTGAAACTTAATTTTTCAATAATCTTAACTTTGAAATAACTTTGAAATAAGATGTAATCTTAACATTCGGTATATTTAATAATTAAAAATGCAGCTGTTGTAATAAAATTGTTATATTTTATTTTGTTTTTTGTAATTTTCAGATTTAACACGGTGTAAATATGGCTATGAACTTAAATAAGTCATTTGCTGTACTCGTACTAGTAACAAGTAAGTCTTTTATAAATAATTTTAAGGGATTATAATGTAATGACTGTATATTATATATTATAATAATTTAGTTGCATTAAGATGCACTCAAGCTAATCGGGGATTTACAGTAAATACGAACGATTTAACAGTATTGGTAAATGCTAATGAAACTTTTGTTATTTATGGTAGGTGAGTATTAGAAGAAAGTATTACGTTTGTGTCAGTTCCAATAAAACTTTTTGAACGCACAGCGATGATCTTGAAGATAACATACAAGTGACCTTGGTTAAACAACATGAGAATTATGTAAATTTGGATCCAGAATCTTTCGTTTACCAACCTGGGTCACCGTACAATGAAACTATCGTAGTGACAGGCTTGCAAGCAGGACATGTGGTAATTTCGGCAAAAAGCGTACCCACTTCCAGTTGGATGTAAGAAAAAATACTCAAAAGTTTGAAAAATATGTTTTTAATACATTTTCTTTCCTTTTCAGAACTGATACAATCTTCGTACGAGTTGTTGTTGCCAAATCTAAAGCTATTATTTACACTTCGCTTGTTTTTGGATGGATTTACTTCGTGGCTTGGTCAATTTCATTCTATCCTCAAATATGGATTAACTATCGTCGCAAATCGGTTGAGGGATTAAACTTTGACTTCATAGTGCTTAATATTATAGGCTTTACACTTTACAGCATGTTTAATTGTGGGCTTTACTTCTTTGAAAGTTTACAAATTGAGTATAAGGATCGTAATCCTCATGGCGTTAACCCAGTCATGCTAAATGATGTTGTCTTCTCATTACACGCTATGTTTGCCACCAGTATAACAATTGGACAGTGCTTTTTATACGAGGTACTCTAAGAAACCAATGATTCGTTCTATTAAATAAACATTTTTTTTATTTAGCGCGGAATGCAACGTGTTTCAAAAACAGCTTATGGTCTAATTCTGATATTTTTCCTAGTCGTGATTGTATCAGCTGGTTTAGCCGGTGGTTCTGTTATACATTGGTTAGACTTTCTGTATTACTGCAGGTAACAAAAACTTTATAACAATTGTATGTAAAGATGATACTGACTATGAATTTTCCAGCTATGTCAAGTTGACGATAACAATCATAAAATATATACCACAGGCATTAATGAACTACCGTAGAAAGAGTACTGTGGGATGGTATGTAATATGTATACATTTATATTATTATCTATTTTAAACAAAATTTGTATTTTATATAATTTTTTTGTAGGAGTATTGGCAATATTTTGTTGGATTTTACTGGAGGTACCTTGAGTATGCTGCAAATGATACTAAATGCTCATAATTATGGTAAATTTTTGGAATTATATAGTTATGATATAGACAAGTTAATTCTGGTGTTTGAATCCTTTCTATTTGCAGATGATTGGGCTTCAATATTTGGAGATCCAACGAAATTTGGTCTTGGCTTATTTTCTGTACTGTTTGACATATTTTTTATGCTTCAGCACTACGTCTTTTACAGGTATTTATTTTAATAAGAAAATTTATATACTAAATCGATTAGCTTGATAAATGTTTTAAGCATTGTATTTAATTAAAGCTTTAATTTTGCATTATTAATTTAACTTTCTTTCTGGTTTTATAGACACGCGGGCGAATCTTCAGTTACCGATCTAACGACCAACGCCGACGTCTCAAAAGAAGAAATTAGAAAGGAAACCGTTGGAGACTGTTAGAGCTGTTCAAAACTTATTTTATTTATTTTAATTTAGAATTACTTCTATATTATTTAAACAATTTTTATATGTGTTTATATAATTTTACTTATGTAATAATATATTTTTTCTATTACCTATATCAGGCGAGTTCAGTATACATATATAAATAAAATAAATATTATAATTATTCTTTAAAGGATTTTCTCACTTTCATAGAATAGATAATTTTTTGAGTTATGTTTTTAGTAACAAAATTATAATATAAAGTACCATAGAGCTACGAAATAGGCGTTACTTATCGAACCGCCATATTTTAAAAATCGCGCTCTTATCGTATCAGCTGTGCTCGATAGCTCACATGGTGTTTGTGGTCTAATGTGATTACCATTGGTATAAGAAGAAGAAACCACTAAATTTTGTTTTTAATTTTAAAATTTGTGTTCACAATACATATAGGTGGATATTCTATCTAATTTTTGTCAGGAGCATTATTAAATAATGTACATTGCATCGCCCATGTCTTGGAAGAAACAAAGGTATGAACATAAGATAGTTAATAAACAGCAAATAGTTAAATTGTAAATATACATTTGTACACATGTGTTTAATTTTCAGAAATTTGTTTAGTAGTGTGGTTTCTGTAGTAAATAACTATTAAATTCCGTTTTAGGCTTAGCTCCGATATTGTGGAGGATCAAGAGGTTCTTATATCTACAAGTTCTTCGACTCAACAAAGTGTTAATATTGATCAGGATGGGGACGATATGTAAGTATTTGTGTTTTTCAACAGGTGTCTGATATCTATAGTTATAATGTATAAGTGATCCTAAGTGTTTACAAGTTGAAATATGTTTATTGAATGTTTTTTTGTTTGCTGTTTTTGCAGGCGTTCAGAACCTTTGGCTTTTCTACAAGGTCTTAACGTAAGTGAAAAATTATATGCATTTTTATTTTAAAACTAATTTGTTTACTTTCAGTCGGGCAACTTAATGCAGTTTAGTCAGGTGAGGCTTATATAAATAAATAATTAATACACGTTCTGTGACTACTTGAAACGTTGAGAAAGGTCAGTCTGCACAAGTATAAGCGAGAAGCTGGCTACTGTTGAGAGTACACCGTTTACAAGTGATACGTCTATGTGAAATAGTCCCATTGGCATGATAGTGTACTTCAGGGTAACAACTTGCAGCGAGAACGCATGCACAGACCGTTGATATCGCCAGTCTGCGTTTTCTAAATTCATCTCTTGTAAGATCATACCTGTTGTTTGAGTGGCAATCAATATATCGTTACTCAAAAATGTAAGCATTGCAATTTCTAGAATAGAAATTATCAGAAATATTAAATTGATAAGTGCCCCAAAACCATCATACGGTTTGGTGCCCATGAATGATTCTGCAATGGCATAATATTGATTAAAGAATCCAACCGTTATACCCAGCAAATGACATATTAAGGAGAGGACTACTGAAAGCGACATAAGGGCCATGTAATCGGTGGATTGAATACATATTATTTTGTATTTTGCTGCCAGCATGTCCAGCTCATCGGATAATTCGCAAAAATGCTGAGTGCGGTAGTGTTTCGAATAATGTTTCATGCTAGGTAGTCGCTGTAGGAGATTCACCTGCTGCACTTGCTTGATTAGTCTCGTATTTAGAGCCTCCATAATATTCTTTGCTATGATCATAGCACCAAAATAGCAGTTGTTTAAAAAATTTGAAATTATCATTGGGAATAATTGGTAGAGCGTCCAGGCCCAGCTCAGTTTTGGTTCGTTTCGTCTTTGCTGCAATACCAAGGTTACCTCAATGACAAACGGGAAGCCAATGACTTTAATCAATGCCATGATTACTGACTTCATTATTGTGCCACTGTTAATGTGAAGTTCATCTAAAGTCTCAAATAATGGCACCCCGCTCATCATGCGAGCCACCTTCTTGCTCATTATCATTTGTGTGAAGTAATTTATAATTGCTACAGTAATATTCATATAACTGTATAACTTAACGGCATCACGCAGATTGAGCAGCGACTGTGTGTAGTCTAAGTACATCTGACGAACGTAGATACTAGTAAACACAAATGTGACTAAAATTGCATATGTCAGATATTTTTTAGAAAAAACGTAACGCTGTCGACCACGCAACGTAAATCGGTTCGCAAATAGACCAAACAACGTTAGCATAAATATGAGCGTTACAAGTAATAAGTGCACTAACTTGGCTTTACCTCGTATGGGTTTACGCGATAACCGAATACCGAACCAGCCCATTGCTGAGTAATTTACTGACTGATGGCATATTTTATACCAAACTTTTTAACAATTTATTTTCCGACAGGACATAGTAGATGGAGGTCTATCTATTTATAGCGCATATATTTTATATGACTTTTAATTACTAGAACTATTCATGTTTTGTATGACTTTTAATTACCAAAAGTATTCATGTTTTTTTATCTAATGTATTTTACCTTGTTAATTGATTTCTTTATCAAATACATACAATCTTCCAGTTATGACGGCTTATGTATTTGATGCACTTGATGTGTATATCTCATATTTAATGATATAAAATATTACTACACAACGTATATCCAATCAATCATAATTATTCAATTGTAATAGTAGAACTCAGTGTTTCAATAAACACCATATGGTTACGTTGGTACTTTAACATTTAATCAATAGTAATTCTTGTAACGTATTCTTAGCAATCCGTTCTGCGGGAAATGATGCTGCAAGATATAAAAACACAGAACAAGTCTTTGCCAAAATTAGAAAATCATAATAATGGAGATTATAATTTTGGTATGGTGCTTGAGGAACCACCCAAGTCACACTGGATGTTTTCAATGCCACTGAATAAGCTATACATACGGATGAATAAGACTTTTAACATTGATGTAAAATTTAAAGCCAAAATGCCTATTCAGCCGCTGAACCTACGCGCCTTTCTGTGCTTTGTAAAGGATGTGAGCGGACCTGTGCTACGTTGCCAAAACCACTTAAGTACAGATACCAGTGAGTAAATGATTGCCGAGTCTAATGCTATCAGATGACATATTACTTAATTGTCACTGGCTCATTCACCTTTTGCAGGTGTGGGTAATCCGAATATGCGCGAAAGCTTACTACGATGTGAAAATCCAAGTACCAGTTACTGCGGAACATCTAAGGGAAAGAGCATTGCTGAAAGGTACTCTGTGCTTGTGCCGCTTAATATGCGACGTGCTGGACATCACAGTGATGGATTTATACGCCAAACACTGGCCTTCAGTTTTGCCTGCCAGAATTCTTGCTTTGGTCGCAAGGAAACCTGCTTGGTTTTTTGCCTGGAAAACATGAAGTGAGTCAATGGATCGAAACATTAAATATATTATTAACTTAACATTAAACTTATTCATATTCCATTTAGTAACGATATTCTAGGTCAGCAGGTCCTTTATCTTAAGATTTGCACATGTCCTAAACGCGATCGCAATCAAGACGAACGTAACTTAGGGAGCAATAAAAGCAGGATATTTTGTGGTGCATCGGAAGATGAAGGTGTAGTAGCTGCCAAAAAAACTCGTCGACACACTGCACAGCAGGAAGTAAAAGAGGAGCATGAGAGCAATGATAGTTTCGATATGCAAAGTGTACCTGCCGATTGGGAAGTATCACAATTATTAGATGGTGATTATCGTCTCGTCATTAAATTTTCAAAAAAAGAGTTGCTATTGCAGAGCATAGAGGGTCTGATTGAAAAAACTGCTGCGGCAATTCTACGAAATTCGCAAAATACAAAACTTCGCCAGCACGCTAAACATTTGATTAATTTAAAAAGTAAGTAGTAGTATTGTCGATATTGATTGTTTATTAAATTTAGAAATTTTATTTCCTATTGCAGAGTCTGCGCAAAAGTTGACATAGTCAGGTATCTAGATGTTATATAGTTAAGAACCTACAATTTTAGTTAACCCCTTAAAATCAAGATATAATTCTTATATATTTTTACTACATTAGAATTAAGATGCTAATCGTAAGTTTTATATATATATATAAATATGTTTCGAATACATATGATTTATGTTTACGCATATATTGAAATCAAATATGACTATACTGATTATCTTCTAATCAGCAGCTAGGACTTAATCAAAAAAAAATTATTTGATTTACATTTAATAATATAGAAAGTTGCAAACGAACCTTTAAAAGTGTTTAAAATCCTCACGTTTATGTTATATACTTCAGTTTTTTAAATTAAAAAACAGCCTTCAAGCCTTAATAAATAAAATTTAAAAAAGTTATTTTTCATTTATTAAAATGAAAAAAAAATAAAAATTGTTACTTTTACATTTTAAGAGATCTTTCTAATTGGTAAATTAAAGCTACTTTAAAAATGTGCCTCTGTATTCTGATTAAGAAACTTTAGATTTTAAATAAAATACTGTCTCGTGATAATCAGCAATTAAGCTTTATTTAATAAGACTTGGTTTTTGTGAAATATATGGATATACATAGAAACGGATAAATAATTTTATTTTACTACAACAAGTTTCAAATCGCCAATATTTTCGTGGCTTAAAACTTATAAAACTTAAGAAATAATTCATATAATAATTTTTTCTATAGTGTTTAAAGACATAAATGACTTAAATAATTGTAAATAATTCTATGCAATTATAAAAGATTTTTTAACTCATATTATAATGAGTAAAACAATTAAAAAATTAAGCAACAAGTTTACAGATTTTCGTTTCTTTTTCGAGAACATATGGGAAAAGCCAAAAATCAGAGTGAGAGCAGATGCTGTGAAAGTATTTGAAGTTGAACTCTGTATTCTCATACATATTTAGTTGTTTGTTTCATTAAACTTAAATGATATATTAACGGATGTCTTTTTGAGACCTTTTTTACCGCTAGCGAAACGGTTGTTTATTGAGCTGGTAAACGGAATGAGCCAATACGAATAGAAATATCAACTCGCGTCATGGCATACCCTTTAAAGTAGGGGTACACCTACTAGCTTGGTCAATATTTTTCGTATAAGCTAAAGTCATTCATAAACTTTTTATTATTGTCTTTTGTAATACTAGTAGCTTGTAACTGTATTGAAAATAATGGCTGGCACGATTATGTAGGCACGTTTTGACTCGATTTGCTCAGGTGTGCTCCCATGCATATATATCGACATACAAGAGTGCAAATATATTATACACATACATTTATATATATATATATATATATATACAAATATTTTCATATTGCTGCCCATAATATTAAGTCAAGACATCAGGTGAAACTTTCCATCTATACTTGCACATGAGCATACTCGATTGCCTCTTAATTAATTTCACTCAAATTCCAAACACCCAAGTTACTGACATTGGGAGAGAATAACCTCTCTGGCATCAACCGCAACAGCAAAGTACGGCAACAGCAGCTACGTGTGCCACTCAATTTTGTAGTCGGTTGATACAAGGCAAGATACAAGTTGGCAGAGAGCGATCTCCACCTCGTTTGAAAAGAGTGCGACAAGAGACCAGAGCCAAGAGACAAAAGACAAGCTGTAAGCTGTATTCGTTGTTTTAGTTATGTTTGATATCGGCTGGTTAGCACACGCGAACCTTTGTGTTATAGAAATGTTTTTTAAAAAGTTTATAATTTTGGATATTTTTAAAACGTATTAACCGTCTTGCGATTTTAAAAACTTTTAGTTTCTTGTCACAGCTTTAATTTTAAGAATTTATTTAATTGTATGAAAATGGTCGAAACAGCTACAACTACAACTATAACGCGTACCACGTCGAATGTGCCGGCTACCAGCGCTGGGACACAGGCCACGCCCACTGCAGCGTTGGTGCAGCGCAATGATGAGACAACTCGCGGTATATTCAATTTGAAAGTTTTTGTTTTCTTGCTGTTGTTGCCTTTTGTGTTGTTTGCTGTGTTTCTTAAACATTTGTTAGACTATCTCTTCGGCCTGGGGCTTAAAGAAAAGGATGTGAACGGGAAGGTGGCTTTGGTAAGAATGATCATTTTCATATTCCCCATGAAGAACTAAATATATATAATAATATTCCCAAAAATTGGCTATTAGTTGTATGATAAATTACTCATTGATTTTAGGCCCGTTTACGTATATACATGTAGGTAGGCTACTACATATATGGAGATAGATAATAACCTACGTATTTATGGTGTACACATATACGCAGTAAATACAATAGTAGCAGGCTTTTGAATTAGCGTAACGTCACGCAGTTTTCTTTTTTCCACTGGTTGATTCTCTTGCCAACCAATTTAATGAAAGGGTGCGGCCTGGTAAAACGGCAGAGTTGGCACTTTGTTATTAAACAAATATTTAAGCTAGGCATATCATACATCTAAACATTTAACTGTATATAAGCATACGTTATGTACAAATATTTATATTTGTTTATATTTTATTTGCTTATTTTGTATTTTGATTCTAAAATTCATCTTAAAGATGTTTAGGCTTTTTTTGTATATATGTTGATACTATTGAAACTGTGAGAGAATACTTGATTGACTCAGCATATATATAAGTGTTCGAATGTATCTTTATTACATTACTAGTTAAATTAAATTTCAATTTGAAAAAAAGTCAACTGATGGTCAAGGCAAGGTTAAGATTGATGTCCAAATATGAGAACAAACGAGTATGTGGGCGTTATACGTTTTAGTAAAAAAATGTTGCCTAATACGAAAATGTAATAAAATATGGAGTACATTTTTACTCACATTCCATTTGCATGTCGTACGTGTATATATATTTATATATATGTATATAGATTTTGAGTCATTTAAGCGCAGGCTGTTCTATACCCTGCCAATTGCGATCAGCTATTCAGATAAATACTCTCACACTTGCAATAAACAATCCAACAATAACAATATCAAACGCAAAGCAATGCGCAAAAACAGGTTTTTTATTACGGGGCTAAAAAACTTCACTCTTGTTTTCTTTTCAAACAAAACTGATGACGTTTGCACAGCTTCGCTACGTCTTGATCAAATGTATACAGATAATAAAAGATAAAAAAAGATAAAAAAGATAAATATGTATAAAGGTAACTGCAACGATAAAACTACTTATACACTCCATAATATACAATGTGTATGTAATATTTTTTTTTTTTAAATGTAATTATTTGGTAATTTTTATTAAAAATATTATAAACTTTTTGCATAATTTTTATGATAACAGGGTTACTAATTTTCCTTGCCTGCAATTTGTATGCAATCTATAGTATAATGTATAACAAGAGAATCTTGTTTGTTCACTGGTAGCATGACCTACATGGGTCACGATATTTTAATTACGGTCAAAAGTCACTCAATTGTGGTAAATGAGAAATGTGACCCACTGAACATTTAAGTAATATACATTTTCAAATACATTTCTCTGTCTATCTGTTTGTATGGCAGAGTGTAACCCAGAAATCTTTAACTAAATTCTCTATAGGTGGTTTGGGTATGTATATCATATATTGTGCATATAAGTATATAAGTGTATGTAAATATATATATTTATGTACTTAGTACATAAGAAATGTATGTAGCCATTAAGGTATGTGAGCACTTCATTGTTTGCAAATAAAGCCAATTAATTTGGGGTCCAATTATAATAGTAATAAGCGTATATACATACATGTGTGCATAACCTTGAGCTCATGCATACACATAAAGAGCGATTTATTCATATACATTAGGAATATGTACGTTATTATTAATTGACTTCTTACTTTAAAGGTGACTGGAGGTGGAAGTGGTTTGGGTCGCGAAATTTGCCTGGAACTTGCTAGAAAGGGTTGCAAGGTCGCGGTAGTTGACGTCAACTCAAAGGGTTGCTACGAAACCGTTGAGTTACTATCAAAAATACCAAGATGCACAGCGAAGGCCTATAAGGTAAGTCATAGGGGATTGGAATATATTGGATAAATCTTATATTTATGTCACAGAATGATGTCTCCTCGCCACGAGAGCTGCAGCTAATGGCAGTTAAAGTTGAAAAGGAATTGGGTCCGGTTGAAATTCTCATAAATAACGCATCTCTGATGCCAATGACATCGACCCCAAATTTGAAGAGCGATGAGATTGACACTATTCTGCAGCTTAATCTTGGTTCTTATATTATGGTATGAAATAATATTGGTTATCGGTTGTGTTTCTGTACTTACCATTCAATTACTTTAAAATTAGACAACTAAGGAGTTTCTACCAAAGATGATAGCACGGAAATCTGGTCATTTGGTAGCAGTGAACGCATTGGCAGGTAAGCATTAACTTTAATTAAGTGGTTGACTTTTTCTTTATATGAATTTGTAATTACAAACGCAGGATTGGTACCACTTCCTGGAGCTGGTATTTACACAGCCACGAAGTATGGCATTATGGGATTTATGGAAGCCCTTCGCGCGGAACTGCGTCTTTCGGACTGTGACTATGTGCGCACAACCATTGCTAACGCTTACTTAATGAAGACCAGCGGAGATTTGCCTCTTCTGAGTGATGCTGGGTATGTTTTTCTATATATATGAAACCTATGTATTATTGACAGGGTTCATTCCGTAGAATATCAAGCAGCTACCCTGGTCTTTCTACGCCATATGTAGCGGAGAAAATAGTGAGGGGTATCCTTCTAAATGAGCGCATGATATATGTACCCAGAATTTTTGCACTTAGCGTTTGGCTTCTCAGGTATTAAGTTAACTTCGTTAACTGTTTATAAAACTAAAAGTAGATATTTTTCAACTTTCATATATTTGTGTTACCATATGTAGATTATTGCCCACTAAGTGGCAGGATTATATGCTGCTTCGGTTTTACCATTTCGACGTACGCAGCTCACATTTGTTTTATTGGAAGTGAGTCAATTATGGATCAGCAAGGGCTATGATGCCCAATTGAATTAATATCTTTTAAAGCAGTAGTAAACATAGATTACTCTGTTAGGATAAGTTACGCAGATTATTTATTAATAATTTAAATTAATTTAATTGTTAAAGTTACTAAATCAACAACATTTAATAATTAAAATACATAAACAAATTTTTTTAATATAGAAAGAACAACAGGATATACGATGAATGCTGAAAGAAGTATGTGTATACATAAATTAAATTTAGTTAACTGATTTAGTAAAGAAAATTAACTTACTTATATCTTTATTTCGATGCAATCCTTTTACACAACAGTCGTTGTCCATTGACATAAGTTTAAAGCAAATATTTATCCGATTTCTCAAAGACTGTTACTTAAGAGCACTTAACTGGACACAAACACACCCATACAAGGGTGGCTTGTATATGCAAATGTAATTTTCATAGCATACTTATCAGACTAAATGATGAAACCGCAGGCTCATTGAACGCTGTGACCGCTGCCACATTTAATACAGTTTTTAACTGCAGCCAACACGTTGAATGTGCCTCCGGTTCCGTCTACCATCAATTGCACACATCAATGATGGCCCAATAAGGACCATACCACAGCTGCAACATGAGATTGCAAGCAGACCGAGCCAATGTATTTTAACCAGAGTCAACTTGGATATGCGTATGCCAACGTTTTAATAATCGATGAGATTCATAACTTATAATTAGGCTTGTAGCCAAAAAGGCCGTTAAAAGCGATTCATATATTTTGCACGTTAATTCAAGTTAATTCCAGTTTAAAGTGCTTTGCGGAATAATAAAATTATTTCATTCCAAAGAAAGAGGGAGGGTGTGAAAGGGTAGTTTTTTGCAGGTAGAATTTTATATAAGAGTGTCATTGAAATATAAATGTGTGTAGTCATTAGTCAACAAATATGTACAAAGCAATTGCAATAAATTAATAGTAACAAGTATGTATAAGTATATATATCGATTTAGATCTAGGCTATATCTACCAAGCTAGTCGTCCTGATCAAAAATAGATATACTTAATAGGATTTTAGATGATTATTTCTACCTGCTACATACTTTTACCTATTTCAAGGGAAAGGGGGCTAAAAATATTGTAATTTAAATACCGTTTACTATTTATTTGCCTGATGCTCGCAGTCAGTACAGAAACAGTAACAGGTCATCAAATTTCTGCAGTCGAATTTTTACAACCCACATATGCGCAGCAAAGGACCCCATATGGCGCACAGGCTCAAGTGCAGGCAGTTCGTATGATTAACTCAACGTTGAAATATCAAATAGAATTTTACACAACAGACCTATAAGCAAAGGCTGCAACATGTGCATAAACAACATAAACAATAATACCATTGACGCACTAAAATATATCCAGTAGTTGCTTTTCCAAATAAGTCGAAGAACACTCTTATCCCGTAAACAAGACTATTTGAAAGGATAGGAGCCCAAAGGGTCTTGGAGCTAATATACCGCACTAGGACAAGAAGTTGGCAGCATCGTGGCGCACAAGCAAAGTACGAGTATAAAACGTCTCAGATATAAATTCTAATTACAATTATGACATTTGGTTCTGTATACAAAGACCCCCAGGCACCTGAAGGGACACATGCTTTCGTATAGGCACATGCACACATAAAAAAAACCCATTCCATTCCAATTCCAAGTTATATCCCCAGCTACACGGCTGTAGCCTCCCCGCCCCTTCCTCTCGGGGTCTATGCGCATGCGCAACTGCATCGTTCCATAAATAAAGCGCACTAATTACTAATGTGCTAGGGTTACAATTACAGTTACACAGCCGGGATCGAGTGATCACAAAAAAAAAAAGAAAACCGTCGAGTGTTTTATGCCTATGTGTGTTCGCCTTCATGTGCTCTTGCCCCCTCGGAGTTGTCTGTGTATCTCATCGATTTCTTGGGGCATCTATGTATATCCAAACATTGTTTGATTTGCACTGTTTTGGAATTTTGTTTATTGTTTTGTTAGTGGTTGTCTTCAACTACAGCTTGTTTACATGCTTAAGCTCTAGCATATGGATCTGCGAGCGATGCTCCGCTGCAGGCCTCTCATCACATGTCCCAGTACACCGCACTGCGCTATTGAATCCAAGCAGTTTATCTGCCGCTGTCGTGCCGCTCCATGTGGTCTAGCACTCCACTCAACACAGTTAAGCTGTCGTTTAGGTTTTCTATGTTGCACGATGTGTGATGCGTTGACAATAGTGTCCAAAATGAATATTTGCGAACTCATATTGTCTGTGTATAAATGTATCTGTGTGTGTATGTGTAATATGTTCACAAAAATTAATTAAATTTTTGTTTTTTTTATTTCAATAAATAATTTTCATCAACCCAATAAATATGTTTTGTTTGTTAACGTTTTAACTTTAATTAAGCAAAAGGGTTTTTAAGCGAATACATATAAAATGGATTTATTTATACTATATGCATTTGGGGCTTATTAGAGTTTATATCAAATATTTATATACATGTTAGTTAAATAAAATTAAATATTATAAAGATATCAGTTGGAATAGAAAGAGGCTTAACAATCAAAAACTTTATATACTATTTATTTTATTACTATTCATTTGAGTGCTAAAAGAGCTAAAACCTTTTGAAATTTGCAAACTTTGCTTTTGGTCGTTAATTTCATTATGTCAATTTACAAAATGCACTATATATTATTCATGGATATCAATTATAAATTTGTCGTTGCGCTAGAAATATTCATATACCCTTGTCAAAATGTCAACTTAAAATAGAATATTTATGCATTTTTATGCGACCGCTGATGATGTGTATGAGTTTTGTGAACTCTAAAAAACTCGACTATATAAATAGTCTGGCAGCATGCACCATGCTGCACGGCTGCATAGCAGAATAGTATCATGACAGCGTGCAACGTACAACAGAAGAGAAGTTAAAATCAATTTTGGCCCCATACTGCGGCCGTTCCGTTTATTAAGCATGCAAGGTGGGATATGGGATTTGGGAAATGAGTATGGGTATGGGTATGGGTATGGTTGGTATGGTATTGGTATGGACAAAAGCGAGATGCTCTTCAAGTTTTAAAAGTTTTATTTATAGACAATGAGTTTAACACTGTTCAATGGTGTTCAAATTAAATATAATCAATTTAATAAATATATTTTATATCGAAATTGCTTTCCTTGACAGAGTCCAACAATTAAATCTCTTACAACAGCTCGTGTCATTTGCACTTGCAGCATTATTTCATGACATCCACACACTTTGGCATACAACTATATATATAGTATAGCATTTATGGACTTACATGTGTACTAGTTTGTCAATGTTAAACAGATACAACGATAGATACTTGTTACATGTAGGTATTCTTGTAGTCTTGCAACCTAACAGTCTGTTAGCCATGTTTCAATTGACGGAGAGCTTGCGCAAACTTGTTGCTTCTGTTTTTTGACACTTGTCTTTTGTGTTCATTGTTGTAATTTAACGAAATTTCTACAAAATAATCTTGAAGTTCACAGGTTTGACTTACTAATGGCTAAGCATACATGGTTCTAAACGTTATTATAGGATTCATTGTTGTTACTGTTATGGCTTTCAAATCCATTTTAAAGCAATTGTGTATTCGCACCGTAACACTGTATTATTAAAGGACAGTTGAACTTTTGTTTCAGCTCTTTAATATATATAAGCTATTGAAATATCTTGTTGTAAACTTAATAGGGTTCAGGTGTTATTAAGTATTAATGCAGTGAGAAAGAAAATATAAATAATATATCTAAAATATTTTTATGTTATTATACATTATCCTATTCATTTGAAAGAGTATTCGGAGATGGGCAATTTAGTTTAGTGTGAATTTTAGTATGTGGTCACATGTCCTTATTTTATTCTTGAGAATAAAATAAATATTTGCTAAATATATAATAGTTCTTATCTAGTTTAAGTCACATATTCAGCAGCTACTTCGGCCATTTAATACACTATACACACAAAACATTATAATGGTGTTTTAAGCATATAAGCAAAGATATTAAAGGTTTTCCTTGAGATGTGCTATATGTTATATCTCCTATTTTTTGCCATCTTTTTCATTACTTAAAATTTTTGAAATTTAATGCCCGTTGCCTCTCATTGCCCAGTCACTTTCTAAACAGCTACAGAGTCCTTTGGGCATACTTCCCTTTTTTGCTCCGGATTTATTTGCGTTTATCCTTTTGTTTAATTGTGCTAAGGTACCTTCTGTTTTATCCTGGATTATATGCAATAGGAAGTGTTTGTTGTGCTAATAATAACGTTGCGTAAGTGTCGACATAGAATCCTTAAAGTGTTTACCTTCTCCATTCACATCCTGCCATGTGTTAGCGTTTGTGTAAACGACAACGAATCATAGGATACCATATGTGCTGTAAGCATACTATAGTTAAGCTTAGACTAAAAACATTACATTTCTATTTATAATTATATGAGAGAAATTTCTATTTGATAAAAGTTAATCCTTTATTTACTATACAACTTTACTTTCACCTGAATTAACATTGTTTCTGCCGAATAAATGTTGTTTGCAATTGCGTCTGTTAGCGCATTTATTTTAATTGCTCGTACTTTTTTTAATCTTAAATATAAGTATAAGGAAACAGATTGTTCTGGTATCTAAAAGAAGGTATAATAAGTATTTCTCAAAATGTTTTTAAATGCATCGCCAAATGATTAAATATATCCTATATAATGAAACCCAATATATTTTAAAAGCGTTTTGCTGTCGTTTCATTTGAATTATAATTTGCTTCCCGAATCGATAAAGGACATGATATAAATTTGATTTATGACTCAATCTTATACAGATACACTCCGTTTTTAACTTGTGTTACCATAGATACACATGAGTGTCATTAGGCGGAATGTTGCTACCGATCCATATGGGATATGGGTAAAATTTTACATTTGGTTGCTCAGGGCGAGCATGAAAATGTCAATAAACAATTTTTACGCGTTTTTGTCGTTTTGTCAAAGCCTAAAATCTATTAAGAGGTAGGGGAAAACCTCAGCTAAACAAACAGGAGCTGTGTCAGCTGCGCCCCGGTTATCCTTGCAACAATCCACATATTTAAAACTGTTAAATTATGACATGAAACTGTCAGTTCAAGTGGCAATGTTGCTGCTGCGTGGGAAATGTTATCCTTATACCTAAACAAACACATTTTCATTGATCTGTGGCTTGTGCAAGTACTGCAACTGTAGTAGTGTCATATCCTTTCGCTACTACAGCTACTACATAGCTGCTGTTGGTGTTTGTCCTAGCATTGGTATCAGGTTTCTAAGTAGTTGTAGCATCTATACAGTATTTTGTATTGCATATTACGCGCTCAGCTAATTTATTTCGTTTTGACTATGTGTAAAAAATTCTGTAGCTTTTTTTTAAACTGAAACACATGGAGTCCTTGTAAATTTAACTGAATCCTCGAATGTGGTGGTAAGGAAGGGGCGCTTAACAGGACTTCATACTGCCTCTTATTAGAACCTTTGTGATTTCATGTAGCTTCTTGGGATTGGTTCCAGCACTTCAAATTGGTGTTGACAGCAGCGCTGAGAAATTGCCTCGCCCTTTTTGAATTTTTGGTTTTTTGAGTGCTCAAAATGCTTATGTAAAATATCAAAAAAGTAATTAACATTAACGTTTCTAAGCACTTTTTCTTTACACTCTTTACTTTATGCATATTTTTTTCAGCTGCCACATCTGGTGTAGCTCCCTTTGCCGTGGGAATCTTTTGTCCTACAGGTTTTGCCTTTACCTTAAGCAATTCACCTTTAGAAGATTTCCTACTCATTTCAGATGAACTAAATATCTTAATCCAAGTATCTTAATACGTTGCGAGCTATTAAATATTTTTAAATTTTAGCAAAGTTACATTCGAGCTTGAATCTATATAAAAGCAGCTACCTCATGTTAACATATATTAGACTGATGCTTGACCTTGTATATTTTCGAAGCAATGTGCTTATTTTGGATGCAATGCACATTGATCTCATGCTCCAATATAAATAAATCATTAAAGTTTGGCAAAAAAATGAAGCATTTGCCAAACAACACGTGTATGAAGTGTGACTCGATTACTGGCAGTTTTTGTATAAAGTAAATTTAATGCATCATGTGAAGCCCAGAAATATAACCAATCTGATAAAATCTTTATGGTAGCTAAGACCACTAAGTGAGGCTTCAGTAACGCCGAAGAACAAATTGAATGGAATTTTGTAATTATAAAGATAAAAAACGAAGCAACGATTACAGTGAAACCAGCGGCGGCAGTGGCCCTGGCAGTCATAAATGTGCTTAATAATTCCCATTTGCAGTGAACTAGAAATGTGACAGCCTAAAAGGCAGATAGGCAGCTGCTACGATCGACAATATCTCAGAGTTCGAAATACTTTTGGAGAGATGCATTGATGCTGCCAAGTGCTGCGACTATTCTGGGGCTGTAGCAGCTCACCGTTCCCTTAATATATAGAGCTATTTGTATATAAACGCACACAAGTAAACCATCATAAAACTCCATTGATAGAAATAAAAAAGTAAAAGAAATCCTAAAACATTTTTGGGAATTCCTAATTTTAAAAACCCTTTTAAATTGAATTATTTAGTTAACTTTTATATAAACTAAAAATAACTAAAAGTTCCCTGGTATAAAAATTGCTGATATAACTTTTTCACTGGGTTGGCTAAGATTTCTACAGGTCGTGTATACCCGACTAACCCAGTCAGATAACAATCCGTTTGTTGTTTTTGTCGGCATTAAAAAACACCTAGCACATTTCCATCTATGCAGGAGGTAAATTTAATGCACTTAAAGCAAATATTTTAATTTTGTGGCGACGCTTCTGTGATGTGACCAGATGTGAAGTAAATTCGCTCATATGATTTATGGTCAATAGCTTACAAGGATATTTACATTGAACTCAAAGCTAATTAATAATTATATCTATGTATGGAAGGGCTCCATAAAAAACTTATTAAAAATTTATTTAAATTCTTCTATTCGATTTTAAATATTATTTTACATATCAGTTTTACCACTTCATGTATCAATCTATATTCTTGCGCTTATATTTTATGGAAATCAGTGCTATGTATAGAATTCTATTAACTTGAATTTACATTGACATTTTGATTAAACTACGACTTAATAATTGTGTATCTATAATTATTTCACTAAGTATTTATAATTGATATGAGCTTTTCCAACAAGTAAGCAACTAACACAAAGTCTAGTGTAATAGTTTGTAATATAATATTCGTTGCTGCAACTTATTGTTATTCACACTTAATAGACTATATTACTTTTATAAATATCTTGGCAAGCCAGTTTAGCTACTCGACTTTATTACTACGTTGCGAGTCTCCAAACAGCTCCGAGCACTCGCTCAGTCCACACGTAGAAACGCGATATTACCTAGTTTCCCATAGCACCGATCTGTAATTGTGAGTAGATGTCGATCATCAGCGCGTTTACTAAACTCCAGGCTGCAGTAGGAGTTGTTTTACTTGTCTGCATTACTCCCTTGTTGCTATTGGTGGCATTAGTTACCAAAATCTTTACGGAACTATGCAAGTGCTTATTAAGACCGAAAAAATCGTTTGCTGGGGAGGTGGCTTTGGTAAGTATTAATAATTGAACACAAAACTAATATAAACCAATTAGTTTCATATACGTTAAGATATAAGTCTATATCGTATTATTTATAAGTTAATTTGTTAATTATTAGAGATAATTTATTATTGTTTTCAAATCGTTTAAATATATGTATTAAGGTAACAAACTGCTTAGTTAAAATATAAAAGAGAGAGAGAGAGAGGAAGAGTGAGAGGGAGAGAGAGAGAGGGAGAGAGAGGGAGAGATATTACTACATCAACTTAGCTGTTGCCGTAGATTAAGTTAAAACATTGGGACAACTTTACTATACGTCTAATGTGTAACAAGTCCATAAGTCACACAACTAGGCTTAGTATACAATTTAGGTGTATTCGCCCCTGACTTTTAGACTGGTTAAGTCTGCTTAAAATAAGTTTCACAACACATTTTAACGAATTTAATTGAATGCATAAAATTGTAAATGATATGTTAAGGTAACTGGAGCTGGTCATGGACTTGGTCGGTGTATAGCACTGGAACTGGCTAAATTGGGTTGTCACATAGCAGTCGTTGACATCAATTTACATGGAGCTGACGAAACTGTATTGCAAATTAATAAGATCTCTAATACAGTGCGTGCCAAGGCATATAAGGTCAGTAAAACTGGTTTGATATGACCCTTACTTCATTGACTAAAGTATTGAACCGATCAAGGTAAATGTGGCTAATTTCACGGAGGTCTCAGATCTAGATACAAAGATTGCAAGCGATCTTGGACCTGTTTCGGTTCTTGTTAACAACGCAGGTGTCCTTTTGCTGAACAATTCTATAGATCCTAGTCCTCAGGATGTTCAGCGCATGATTGATGTTAATTTGACATCCCACTTTTGGGTAAATATATATCGTTTAGAACGATTTAAGCTACATTGACTGATTTGTTTGATTTTTTGTAGACGAAAATTGTATTTTTACCGAAGATGAAGCAGTTACGAAAAGGACATATCGTGACTATTAGTTCGCTTGCAAGTATGTTTTCAAAATTGTGTATTGTCTTTGTTGACTTTGATCTGATTTCAGGCGTCCTTCCTTTGCCCTACAACACAACTTACACGGCCTCCAAGTTCGGTGCGACCGGACACATGAAGGCTCTACGCATGGAACTGGCTCTGGAACGACAAAACAACATACATGTCAGCACAGTTTTGCCTTCCTTTCTACAAACTAACAACGAAATTGTTGATATTGCCAGTAACATAAGTTTTCATCGTCTCTATCCATTGATTACTGGAGAGTCTGCAGCGAAGCGCATTGTTCAAGGAATGCTTTGCTGTGAACGTGAAATTATCCTTCCTGGAATGTTTGCAGCACTGCACCGTTGTATGATGTACGTTGCACATTTTATTTTTTTAAAATTTTATTTTATTTACTGTTTTGCAATGCATATTCATATTTTTCTGTTCCAGTCTATTACCAGTTAGTTGGCAAGAGAAGTTAATACTTCTGATATCTAGTGGACATTTTCGTAGGTTTTATGAGTTGCGGGCCTAGCTAACTATAATTCTGGTGTCTTTATAATGTTTGTTTTCATTTGAAATAAACATAAGGTATTCTGTTTGGTATTCGTGTTTGTTATTATAAAGAAACATTATGGATAAGTATCTGTGGTCTGGGATTTACAGGTGGCTGCAACATATTTTCATTTCAATAAGAATGCTTAAAACATACTTTACGCCTGTCGGCAACCGATTACTGTTGTTTCTCTCTTCCTTTTTTCGTTTTATACTACCTTTTTTGTTCGCATCCTTTTCTTCGTTTCAGTAAAAGAGTTTACTTTTATTGTGTGGCTTGGACAGTTGCTGCAGCCAAGTCCGTTCATGACCTCATTGCCATGACTGCATTTGCCAGCTGGCAACTGTGTTACATTTACTGGCTTCGCTGCCAACTTCAGCGAGTGCCGTTACATGCAATCAACAACTCGGCAGATCCTTTCCTTGTGGCGCACTGCATGCATCCTTGTGGTTGTCTTGCCCTGCTCATTATGTAGCTTTTATGAGATCAATGAGCGTGCGTGATTTATATATTATTCCAAATTAAAAAGCTTAACTGAGTCCGCTTTTAACTTCACGGCAGTCATTGCATTAAGTACCATTTATATAATTTTCTCTTTAAGGATATATGGTGAATAAATATTTATTTCTGTTACATCTATTTTAAAATATATTTTAGTTTTAAGTACGCGTAAAACGTCTTACCAAAATCTCAGACTTAATAAAGACAACTGTCAACCCTCCATCATTGCCAACTCTCCCTCCATCTTATCATGGTTATTTCTCTACGCTATAATGCAACTGCGTTACGCTTCCGCTTTACATTTTGCATGCTGTATGCTTCATGCTGCAGCTGCATGCCTGCAAAATTAATGCAACACATTAAGAAAAATGTTGCAAATGCTTCCGTCACCGTCACCGTCACTGTCACCGTTCCCGTTTGTCATTACCAAAGAGCTTTACGAAGAATGAGTCCTTATTTTAATACACTATCAGAAAAGGCTTATTCGCTTTTACATGTGTTTAGTGGTAATTTGTTTGTTTAATAAATAATTGTATATATGTGTCTGTACATATATATATTTATATATATATATAAATAATTCTTTATAAAATCTTACTTCTTTTTGTGTTCGTAAATTTGAAAGAGAATCTAATTTTGCATAGAAAATTTTGCGTTCGCTTTTAGCTAGCTGCATGTGTTATATGAAGACATTTTAGTATATAGATATATATATTTCACATACACATATATACATTGAATTTCTTGCATACTTTCACCTTTTCCTTCTCCAAGGCGACCTCATTGTATGTCTAGCATTTTTTGATGTAGTTTCTTATCTTGGTTTGTATGCAAGTATTTAAAACATTTTTTTCTATCAATGCAACTTGAGTTGCATCACAGGCTTTGAACAAAGTCATAGAAACAACTATATATATATATATAAATATATATATGTGTATAATATCTGTTCAAGGCAACAAGGATAAAATAGTAGAATGTGAATGCGTTATATTCTTGCTTTTTCCTTGTGGTTCTACAACAGTCTACAACCAAAGTCCGGCTATCAGGAGTAAGAAGTAGGCAGGGGGATAGCATATTTGTATGCATACAAAAGTAAAATGTAAAATTAAGAATAATAAAAATATACAGAAGAAAAACGCTTTACGGAAATGAAAAATAATGCTATGAAATGCATTAACAATATCACGCTGAGACTTACGCTCCTCTCAGACCCAACCTGTGTGCTTTATCGTTTATTTCTTTTCATATGATTTGGGTTTTATCCTATTGGAAAAAATGGCAAAAGAAATGTTTTTAATAATGATTTTACTCTTTCTTCTCTGTTTTTCAAAGTCTAAGTAATTGTGGGAAACCATTGGCCAACATGTCTCCCAAGCCATACACTTGCATAATTTCCCATTAACAAGGCGTTAATGACGCGTAGACATGGGAGTCCCCGACGTGTCACATTGAACGCCTCAATGGCAGACTGATTGAAAACTCAAATGTGGTGTCAGTGGTGTTGCTGGCAGTGACAACGTTTTAGCTGGGGTTCCATTCAACTGGCATAGGATTGGGCTGCTTTCTGGGTGTTTATTGTTTGTCTCGACACATACGCTCACATTTTAATATTGGGGGCTGAGGACAAACGATATATTTTCGCTCTTGATTATCAACCGATTCTCTACTAGGAGAGGCTTTGGGCTTAAATCTTTCGATAAAGACATAATTCTTGAGCTATTTGTGCGTGGGAACTGAAAGTAATGAAAGGGAAAGGATATTTCAGCTCCGGAGTTACCTGTCATTGGGGAACGCACATTTAAATTTTAATTAACATCTGACATTCATCTGTGACATTAAAATTACGTGTTACTTGAATTCTGTCAATAATTTGAAGTAATTTTATTTGTAATTTGAATATAAAATTAGAGCATCTGTACATGTAAGTAGTATTGCATTAAATTTCCTGAGAAGATTCTGCATTCAGATACTATTTCATACTGTGGAGTCTCTCAATACTGCGACCGTAGGTACTAAGCTGGAAACCAATTTAAATTTGTTAATGGCATTTTGGCTGGCAAATGAAACAGATTTTGATAGCCAATTGATTTGGTATGCAGAACATAGCTCTCAAAATATAGCCGGGCATCCAATTTCACAGTCAGTTCTAAGAGCTACCTAGCTATCCGGCATTGAGTGCATAATCTTTCTGGGTGAACTGTATTGGCTATTGCCAGACACATAAATCTTATGTGTACCTAATTAAATGGAACAGTAAATAGTGATCTAGGTTCACTTTAGTCGTCCAGAATGTTAGTTTGTCGGTTTATTGACTAGTCGAAATGCCACCGAAAATGTTAAGTTCCATGCCCCAAAGCGATATTGCTCATAAAATTGCTTAACTGCATTGCCGCTGCCTGTTTGTAGGCTCCGTGGCTGGGACAATAATCATAAAAATTGCATATTAAAATGTATTTGGGGGCGTGTACGAGCACCCTCACACTCTCACTCTCACTTACAATCATGGTCATACTTATACCCATACCCATACCCATACCCATACCCATACCCATACCCATACCCATACCCATACCCATACTCACACCCGGACATATACACATATGTGTAGTCATATCCGTACTTGTACTCATATTGGATGGCTGCTGGTTTTCATGCTGTTTTCAGTTTTATTGTGCGAGGCCTTAAAATGTTTATAAATACAGTCAATTTTCTGTCAACTTTTGAACTAGTCACACATGTCCCTCTTCATGGCTCGACTTCGGTTGTTGTGGGTTTCAAAATGTCAAGGGGTCAAAGTACTAGTACTAGCACATACCAGTATTAGGAGTACTAAACGAATCAGTTTGACAAAATGACACTTTTCCATCGCTAACAAAAATTCTTTTTTAATTTTTAAATTTAAATTTGTTTTTGTTGTGCTCAAATCAGAGTGAAAGTAAGCAACTTGTGACTCTAACATGCATGTCAGCGCAATCATTTGACATTTTGACAACCACATCACGGGCTGTATTTGTGTATGAGCTTGGTTCAAGTTCTAGTCATGGATCAGATTACGAACTGAACTCTCTGTATGGCTACATAAATCTAGACAGATTTTATATATGAAATTTGAGTAGTTGTTGGAGCATTAATGACAAATTCGCCGGTGCCTCAAATAGCAAGTAAACAAATCTTTTAAGATAAATGTATTAAAAACGTGTAGTATAAAGTAATATACTTTGACAGCGAAATGAAATATCCGAGTAAGTTCACAGGGAGTTCAACAAATTTGGCATTAATTTATACTTTAATCGTAGGCTGATAGTTGAAAGGTCTAGGTCTTCTTTATGAATGTCAAATTCAAAATGATTGACTTATTTTATAGCAGAAGTTAAATTCCATTAAAATACAACATGGTAAAGGCATAAATCTGAAAATTTCATCATCAACATTTAACATATCATCACGGCGTAGTCTCATTATTGGTGAAAAATAAATTGTTTAAAATAATGTTGTTTTTATTTCTGTGTTTCCCTTTTTTTTATTTTATTGAATTTTATTAACGAGTTTTCATTAAAGCAGCCATGCGTTACATACCATTGCCTACACCACCCTGCTGCCCAGATTTAAGTAAAGTTGTAGAGTTTAACAAACAGGGATTTCAGTGGTGGCCAAACAGTTGCTGTCGTGTTAACTGCACAAATTGCAGGAAAATAAATACAAATTTCCTTTTTTACTGTTTGTATTATGAAAAAATAAAATGCGTTCAGGTTGTTGAACAGTTCATCGCATTTGTGCTGGGGCCAGGCTATGCAATTGAAATGTAAGTTTATCACACTAATTAATTTGACAGGTTTTTATACACAAATACGTATAATCATCACCAGTATATTGTCAAATGTTTTTTAATTTCAGTTGATGACTCACAATTAAGTTTTAAGTGTCTTTTGCCCTTAGCAAAGTTCACATAATCCCAAATTGGAATCAATCTGCAGGCATCATAGCCACAGCCACCTACACAATAGATAAATCAGACAAATTGTCTCTAAACAGTTCGTGATAATAAATATATATAATAATTTGTGAAGAAAAGTCTATGACAAGTGAAATTGTTGTTTCTTTTTAATTTTTGTTGTTTGCTTCTAAGAAACACAGACGTCTCGTTGCGCGTCATTCAGAGAAAATAAAATCAGAGCAATTCACAGATCCAGGCACAGGTCTTTACCTTAGTCTTAGCTCTTCGGGCAAGTGGCTACCAGCTACCGACTCTGACGCCAAATGTACCTAAAAATCGACTAATTTTAACAATGATGTAACTTGTCGCACTTTTGGTCAACCCAACAATCCAGTGGTAAACGTTCATACAGTTTGTTTTTGGACACACGCCCAATTTTTGGCGAGTATCAGTCTAAGGGGCACATGCTGTTGCTGTTGGCGTAGTGGTTGGTGCCATGGTGCTGGTGGCGATGGTATAGCCAACGTTGAACATCCACATAAATGACAAACGCACAAGTGGTAAAAATTTGTGTGTTAAACGTTTCTGAATTGACTTAATGCTCACCAGTGGGGCAAGCAGCTGTTCGTGTGAGGCGTCGAACGTGCGCCACGGCGAGTAGCTTGCCAAAAAATAAATTTCAATTAAACATAGCCTCATATATGTATGTGACTTGATAAAACACTGTCTTTATCTATACACTAAAAAAAAAATTGGGTGACTTAAGAATGGACAGGGAGTGTTTATATATCCTAAAGATAGCAACTGTGCAATCATGTTACCTGACCCTGCGTCATATAACGGAAATGGTAGCAGAATTTTATAGTCAAAGCAAGAATATTTTGCCGACCGATCCACAAAATGTTTTAGTGATACATATAGAGATACCCTTTACCCAGAGCATGCTTTACTATGAACATCCGCTAAGAATTGAAACAGGTGGAGTTCTAAGCTCAACTTTATTTCTGAATGCATAGAATATATACATGTAAACTAAAGTACATCCTCTTTAAGCACTAATATTAGGGTATTAAACTGAAGCAAAATGTATTTTGCAAAAATAGTGCAGCAAATGCATTTTTGCATCGCAAATTAAAAACATATTGTCAGGCCTCTTCGCCTCGGCTGGATAAAGTACTAAAAATAGCCAAAAAGAGCAAAGTGAAGTTACATCCATGTGTAGATGAGTGTGTGTTTTGGTGCAGTTGTAACTAAAATGCAGCAAACACTTGAGGCCAGGGACAGGCCAAAGTGATCAGCATCAACACTCTATACCAATTGCCATGAGTCTGTGTCTGTGTCTGTGTTTTTGCCTCCGCCTATCGCTGTGCCTATGGCTATGTCTTTGGTTGTATCTGTAGCTGTAGTTGTGGCTGTGGCTGTGGCTGTGGCTGTGGCAGCGCGTTATTTGTCTCATGCTGCCGATGAAATTGTTGTTGGGAAATGAGTTGCCTTAATAAATTTAGCTCATAGTCATACTGTATTTTAATGTGTTGGCACAGCCTGGAGAGGCTGCAGCAGCATTATGTGGCAATAAAAAATAGCTCTAAAGCATTCGACATGCGTCCACCGTCTAGATGCTATTTTCCGACAAGGGCAAGGGCGTGGATGAGGGTGAAGACGAGGATGTATGCGAGGATGAGGACGAGGAATTGGAACCCAAAACAGACATTAACCATGTGTGCAAGTGCCAAGATTATTGCAGCGGTTCGCTGAAAAAAAGGTCGACGGTCACGCGCTCAATTGGAAATACGTATAACTAATACAACTTTATATGAATATATTTAAATCGTAATCATAACTGCAAATTTATACTTATGTATCTTTCATTATTTATTTTATTTAATTCATGCTTGCTTACCTATTTATTTCATAAAGAATAGGAAATCTATAATTGTTTATATATATTTCTATAAATATAAACATATAACCCAAAACTCTAGAGTGAATTGTACTGCTTAAGTATGAATTACAATAACAACTACGAGTACGAGTAAAATATGCAAATGAGTTTCCATAACAAAAACATGACTAACGGATGGAAAGTGTGTTCGAATGCTGATCGGAGGACAGAGACCTCCGAAAGATACTTGTAAAGAAACGGGGAGGGTATAACTTAAAGAGCTGACAAACTAGCAGAACTGACGAACATGTGCGTGGAAAAGAAAACAAAATATAAAAAACATAAAAGAAACGACACTAGAAAGACACCAACAACAGATCATGACACAGGGTGTCGCTGCTGCAGCACCGGGAGCAGAGCCCTAGCGCAGGACAAATGTTCAGTTTCCGTTCCGGGCATTTAAATATCGTGCAGACACTGAACTGCGGGTTATTGTCAGATACAACTCGGTGGTGTGAACATCGCAAGAAAATACTACAAATCACAACAAAATTGAAACTCAAATTTAGAAAAGAAAACTGTCGTACTTTTCGTTTGTTCGTGTCAGTTTATGTGCATGTTTCTGTGTTTGGGATTTCCCGCGATCGGTCGCCGTATTTTTATTTGGCAATTGGCCGAGAACTCGAAGCAGACACTTGATTTCGAGTGTATATGTGTATCTGTGTGTATATACAAATATAATCTGCCGGAAGTGCGAATGTGACAGAGTTGATTCTATTGATTCGAGTGTGTACATGAATTCTGTTAAGTACATGCATATAGATATAGACAAGATAATCAACCGAAATCGAAATGTCTTCCACAATAAAGTCCCAGCAACTACCATTGACCATCTGTAACCACGACAACGATATGTTTAGTAAAAATAAATCAACAATGGGTAAAGGTTTAAACGCGAACGCTTGCTACGATGCTTTTATATCTCCTCCACTAAGTGCTAATATAATCAATGGATCTGGAAACTTCCAAGAGTCAAAGGCAACGTATTCCTCCAATAACAATTTTACCTGCGGAGATTTGCAGTTTCCCGATTTTTCGCATCTTTGTTTCACTACGGACACTCCTAACTCTGTCTTTAGTGACTGTCAGAGCTATTCAGGGGGCGATCAGGATCGAGATGATATTGTGTGTGCATCCGCTGAGTCAACGGGCGTACTCTATCAACAGGGTCAGTACACCCAACTTAACCGTGAGGATGTCTTTCGATTTGAACCGGAAGACATTGCTCGGCTTACAACAAGTGACAGTGCCAATAAAAGCAGCAGCGGCAACAACAATGCCAATGGTTATGCTGAGCTAACTGAATTGTTGCAAATTCCACAAACTCCATTTACACCATGCAGTAACCTCCGCAATCAATCAAGCCAACAGACAACACAGATCGTACCTGCCGATTCCCTCAATCAGGACATTGATTACTTTAATTATGATGAAGTTAATTGCCAATCTAAAAATCAATCACCGTGCTCGTCGCCTCATTTGGATGCATGGTTGAACTTTAACCTCAGCGAAATTTCATCAGCAGAGACCGCCCCTGAATCCTCACCAAAAATATGCAACATGTACGACCAGCAGTTGTCGCAAATTAAAGTGGAGCATACATCGATCACTGAAACACAAACAGGAAATAAGTTACCATCCATGAACTCAACTTTTGGAACACCTAAGTGTACACCTATGTGTGGAACTTATGGGGACTACTCGAATCTTTACAACACTGGATCCACCGTACAGGATACTACCATATATGACAATCTATTCTCAGAAGAAAATTTTCAAAATAATATCTCACAAGTCATCGATAAACCAAATCGGGACCATAAAATAATTTGGACAATCGATGAATTGGACGAGCTTAATGCATCTCTAGTGCTTACCGATCAGCAATCCGATAAGCATCTCAGCTCTGTACCACAATTTGATAAGTCTGATTTCTCAATGCAGAGTATGCCAGGAGTAACTACTAAAGCATTAAATGTAGCAGCAAAGGAACAACTGTTTCCCGCCGGGGATAGCGATGAGGAGTATGATAATGATGATGAGCTGAATGATATGGACAATGAAGTATTTGTCATTCCATCCGAGACTGGCCGTATGGAAGAATCTAAATACTCATATATAGATTCAGTAGACGTTGAGTTGGAACAACCCGTGCCACTTGTATGTCGATGGACCGCTTGTGACATGGAGTTCCCTCACCAGCAGATCTTTGTCGAGCACATCGAAAAGTGCCACGTGGATGTTCGCAAAGGAGAGGATTTTTCTTGCTTCTGGCTTGACTGCCCAAGGCGGTACAAACCGTTTAATGCACGTTACAAGCTGCTCATCCACATGCGGGTGCACAGTGGAGAAAAACCCAATAAATGCCCGGTAAGTTGACTTGGCTCCATTGTGAAAAGTACAGTTTCAGTAATTTTCCATTTTTCGTTTTGTTTGGAAAAAATACCCACTCCAGTGCCCAGTTGAAGACTATTTATAAAAATATCATATAATTGTTTATGTTTAATAGCTGCGACTACAAACAAATTTCCTGTCAGTTCAACATTTGGAAAATATTTCTCTTTTCTGTACACGTGTTGATGGTGTTTATCTTGTTGACTACACCATCAGTGTAAGGCAATCGGAGGATTGGACAGAACTGTCGTTGCTATAACCAGTCACAGCCACTTGAAATGGGAGTTGTCAATGACAAAAAATAATATTGTTAAGGGGAAATGCGCTTTTAGCCTGAGCTCTAGATTGGTCGCTTTCCTATGCTCTTTTATTTCGGTTTGCTTTTTTACGGGGCTCTTGACAAAAAAGAAATGGAATGGTTTCATATGCGAGGCAACAACATTCGTTACTTCAGTGTCGAGTTTTGAGGCAATTAAGGTTGATTCATCACTTGTCCTACGTATGCTGACAGTGTTGCAAACACGGTTATAATTTGGCTCTTTGCAGGTGTAAATTCTTTTAGGCAGGTGCGTGCCGCGAGCTCGCAATTTCCTGAGTTCAGTAATGGCAATATTCGATGACGAGCTTTTACCTCTTTTTATTACAGTTTCCGGGTTGCAATAAAGCATTTTCACGACTGGAAAATTTGAAAATTCATCAACGCTCGCACACAGGCGAACGTCCTTACGGCTGTCAATATAAAGGTTGCCTCAAAGCGTTCAGCAATAGCTCGGATCGTGCCAAGCATCAAAGAACACACTACGATACGGTGAGTACATAAGAGAGTATATAACAGTACTCATACATATCTTTGAATATTGCTATGTGTACGGCGTGTGTGAAAGCATAGTACGAGTATGCAAGCAATTTGCGATTCGTGTCAAAGGAAATTGATGAGCCCGTGGCCATTGGCCACGGCTGTTTCGTAGCCACAACTACGACCCCATCCAAATGCGGCTTAAACTTTAAGTCATGTTCCAGCTTTGAGCTTACGAGTAAGAACACAGCCAAACAACAGTGCGCCACCAGCAACTGAGACAGAGTCACATTTTCGAAAAATGTGTAGCTGCCTCTCAGGGAAAAGCTGTCGCGAATGTCGTTGGCGCCCAAGCTGCATCCATGACATGTGCACATTTCGCATTTCATTGCCTGATTGATTTATAGTTTTTACGTGTGTTTGTGTTAGACTCAACGTTGAGAGCACTAGCAACAGCAACAACACCAGAAATTGAGGCAGAAGCACCGCCACTTACAGCCACCACGACAGTGGAGAAAAAAGGTCAAAAACCAGCACGATAGGGTGAAACAGGAAAAGGGTAACACAAAGTGGCAAGTGGTAGCAGAGAAATCGAATAAACTAAACGAGTTACTTTCATTCTCGATGCAATGAGCGCCATCCAATCAGACATACACAAAGACTAGTTGAACGCGGGCCACATGTGCGTATGCATGTGGTTTGGTTTCAGTTGCCTCTTTTGTTGCTATTCTTGTTGATGTTGTTGCTGCTGTTGCTGTCGATGCTGTTGTTCTTGTTGTTGCTGTTATTGCTGTTTTTGCTACTAGCTGAGCCCGTGGTCATGCTGCACAATGTCAATACAAACAAGTGCAACATGCAGCACGGCATGTCAGAAAGATTTCACATGGCAAATATGCACGGCCATATGCTTCGTTTTGCGGCTGCCATGGGCTCTTCTGTGGATGTGTGAGTGGCTTCCTAAAGCCATAGCAAAATCAATTGCATACTTTTTGGAATCGGCTCTGGCAATTTTATATTGTATCTTGCATACCAGTACAAAAATAGCTAAATTCAGCTGTGAATTCAATTGAATCAGGCAACAAATAAAATCACATTTGTTTTTCTCTTTTCTCTATTCAATAGAAGCCTTACGCTTGTCAGCTGCCTGGCTGCACCAAACGTTATACGGATCCCTCGAGCCTTCGCAAACATGTGAAAAATCATGGACTAATGCGCCGCAAATCCGCCGGCAGCACTGCGACTGGCTGTTACAAAAAGACAGGGAAGACACGACGTCACTCCGAATCGGCAATAACCCTGAGAGGAGCGTCCGTTGCATCAGGTGAAGAACGCCCGCAGCGTAGTAATAGCTGTAGTGAAGCGGCTCTTATGATGCAAAGTGGAACCCATGATGATGATATGCTATTACAAAGGCTAACTGGACTGGTTGGAACTCCAGTTGCATCAAACCACAACGTATGCAGCAATAATAATGTTGCAACTAATAACAATTCAATAAAATTTAATGAGCTGTCAAATTGCGTTGTCATCATTGAGCACAACCAAAACGAGGCGGGAACAATATCAACAGCAACAGCAACGGCAACGGCAACAACTGTGGCAACAGCTACAACAACAAACATCAGTACAACCCAGGACAGTAGGTACAATACAACAATCGCAGCTTCCTCATCTATGGGAGCAATTGGACCTGTGGAAACAACGACAACATATGGCACGTTGGATTATTATAGCGCGGGAGGTGAAGAAGTCAGAGGTGCTAACATACATTCTGCTTCGGAAACGGATGCGCGTAGCACTTGCAGCAGCAATAGCAACAGCAACAGTAATGCTAACAACAACAGCACATGCAACAGCAATAGCAACAAATACAAGAACAGCACCAACGACTGCTGCAGCAATGAAGACATTAATAAATTTAATGAACTTGAACAATTGTTGTCGGCACCCCATGAGTTGCAAAATAATATAGGTACATTTGAATCAGGACCCAATAAGTGTCAATTGAATGAGTTTGTATCTTTCGAATATGTGCGAAGGTATTTAACAGATGCATTCGACTCCCCAAATGTTGATAGAGTAAAAAGCCCAGTAGCAAACATGCCGGAACATTCACAGATCGATAACAATTTCGATAATTATGATATGCAGTTCATTTGAGATATTGAAACAATCTTTGTCTTCCAGAAAATGTCTCACGAAGTTCCCTAATTTATATTCTAAGATCTCAGTGTTCATTTTTAATACTATATTCTTATTATTTTTGTACATATGTGTATATAGTACATATATAGAAAATAAGTATCGACCTATAATTATAAAAAATTAGAGTGAAAAACGTTCCTCATCTGAAATCTTCCAGTGATTTGCAATGTCTTCCCAACGAATATTACCGTTAGGTTAACTCTTATATAGATTGTTTGATTAAATATATAAATATAACCATTTTATTGTTATTTGACTATAGCTTTCTTCTGTATTAGTGAATCAATAATTTAATACAATAAGTAATTAATTTTGCTATCTATAATAATAAAATATTAAAACTATAATTAAGATTTCATGCTGACCAGTATGTAAATTAATAAAAATTATAAATAGCTTTCAATAATTACTTAAAACAGTGTTTATAAAATCCCTGTTAATCATACTTCCAATAGTTATACATACTATACACCCGATTATATTGCCTATGTAAATTTTGCATTGAAATCAGAATTTAAACAGAATATAATTTCGTTTATATTGTTCTAGATTAAATTATAGACATGTTAAAAATTGTAAAGTGAATGTGCCTGACGGGGCCAGGATTTATTTAAATATTTTATTTATTGAACTGTTTTTTATATCCATTTTAAATTGCGCTTAAGAAGCCCGTAAAGAAGCTTAAGTTTTTAATCAATTTGAGTACAGACCATTGACTGCAGCGCTCTGGCCAACATTGTATGTTTGTTATATATAAAGAGGTAAAATCAGGTAAGGTGATCGATATTATACAGACATGGACATAGGCTGAATTATGATTTAAATTTCTTATAGGATGTTGTTTAAGTCTTTTAAACAATGTTAAATACTCTTTCATGGCTTATTTAATAATGTACGATTCATTTGAAAGCCCTTCAATTGTAACCTAATAAGGCACAAATGTGCGATTCCATTAATTGTCCGGCTTTGTTACCCATTTACACAGCGGGAAACTAATATCCAGGACTAGCAAATAAACTGGCCTGGTAACAGCCTGTAAAATGAGCAGCGATCCTGCCCAGTTATGAACTATAATATTAATAACTATTTATGCTTATGACAGACAATGAAAGGCGTGCTCAAAATTTGCTTTCGACTGTGCCAGCATTACAGCTCATTCCCGCTTTGGCTCCACATCCACCTCCATATTTACCTCCATCGTTCTGTTTTCGTTGTATGACAATAACACTAAATATGCTTGGGGAGGTTAGAGGGGTGGTCATTGTGGCGCACTATGCATTTAAACGCGTTGCGAGTGTGTCAGTTAATATGCAGTCCAAAACTGGTCTTCATTACTAACCACATACACTCACACAGAGACACTTACAGAGAAACGTACACATAGACACACAATACATATAGTGACAAGGGCAAAAAAATAAACAACAAAATGTAAAGCAATTAAAAGCAATGCACCAGAACATGGAGCGCAAAACGAATACACCCATAAAACATGAGCAGAAGCCCAATTTTGACTTTTCGCTTTTCATATAGAGGACTCCATGCTGTGACTACAAGTGGCCGGGGTTTTAGCTTTTCGAGTGAGTGAGTTTACTCACTATTGGGTTGCCTTTTGTATTTTTATTTTTTGTATATTTTTTTTGGTTTGTTTTTTGTGTTCTTCTTTTTGAGGTTAAAAAGCAAAAAAGTGCAGCAATTGCAAGCTGCAGCAAAACACACCGCGGGGGTTTCATATTTACAAACACGAATCCACAATCCTAATACTCATGCTTCTGGCTGTGAACCTCTATAAAAATTGCAATGTGGTGTTGCGTGGTGCTTGGTGCTTGGTGCTTGGTGCTTGGTGCGTGGTGTAAAGTAATTGCTAAACCAACCTGCTAAAAATTTATTTTTCTTGCTCAAAGAAGTTGTAGACCGTAATTAAGTATCCGTACCGTTGTCTCAATGCAAAAATAAAATCTAAAAACCCCATCGAAATACTTTATGTTTGTTTTAATCTGATTTTTAAAATACCTACACAATTTTTGCCATTTCGTACTATGATAAACCAAGACTGTACAAATGTGTTTAACGCGTTCTATAAAAGGGATGCGAATACTGAAAATCTATAAAATACTCTAGTTGGAAGCTTGTTTATGAACTCGTTTTTTAAATTAAATTAATAAAGGATATGAAATGCATTTGTCACATATGTGATGCATTCAGTTATTCAGGTCGTAATTGTCTTATGTGTAGGGTATCTCTTCATGGACGCTTAACAAAAGCATACTTACTTCTTGGTGGCTCTGATCTTTAATTAAAAATAAAATTCCCAAGGCTGTTTAGTTCAAGTTTAATGCCGCAGAACCGTGTGGCACCCAACCACGTGTACGATGTTTAGATTTTTCATATTTATATGGCGCCTCGGCTCGTTTAACCTCGTTGGTCAATGGTCGGACACTGGACTAAACTGACCCGACTTCCAGTTTCCGAATTTTTGTTATTTTTGCCGTTGTCGCTGTTGTTGCTGCTGTCGTTCCCAATATCGCTGCTGTTGTGGCTGTTGTTGGCAATTATGCAAATCGGAAGATTGCCACACGATGATACGTTAAAATTCCATGCATTTACAATTTTCTAATCAATGAATTTTTAATTTATGTCACTGTTGCTGTCCATTGCAGTAATTTTCTGTTTTGTGTGAGCTTTGGATTGCCGAGTAATTCAACAAATTTTGTAAATATTAGTAGATCGTATGCTCATTTTTAGCGTAATTCGATTTAACATAAGGGAGGACCATTCTCTGTCAGACAGAAGAGTTGAAAGGTGCAGAAGGATAAACAGCAGTCTAGCTATAGATTCAATGGCGTAATTAAGAGTATTAAATGAGTCTGATAATTGTAAGACAATACCATTGGGGTCGGGTCGTTGATTAAAAACTGATGTATCAATTAATAAATCTCCAAATGAAATGTGTCATTCATATATTAAAAGGACGAGCGAGTAAAGTCCTTTGTTGGCCAGCCATAAAATCAATGCCTTTTGAAAATCAATTTCCGTGTATGTAACTTTTTCTGAAATGCATTTTAATGTAATCAGACCTATGAAGTATGAGATTATAGGAGGGAGCATGGGACTACTGGGAGACCAAGAGGGAAATGGTTGGATTGGCAACAGTTTTGGGATTCGAGTTGGGAATGAGACTGCAAGGAGCATGCCTCTCAACTATAATTAAGTTTACTCATTGACAACGTATGTCAATGGTTGAAAAAAGGTAGATTTTATAATTCATAAAATCTCGAATGTGGCAGGAATATGGAAACAATTTTACAATACTCGCCTACGCGTCCTGTTTCATGTTGTGCCTAGCATTTGTGGCACGTTTTAATTTTTAATTAAATGAATGATTTTCATTGATCATTTACCATATTGACACACGGCAAATTATTCAAATGTACACCGGTCCCCAATATATATATTATATATTTCAACTTAAATTAATTACAAATATGTTGATGAACTTTTGTACAATAGCAACAACAATAATAAAAGCAAGAAAAGCAACAACAGAAACAACTACATCAGTACATACTTATATAATTTTCAATGTATGTCTGTGTGTAAGTATAGTACGTATTGTAAGTAAAGTTACAATTTTCCATATAGTCGTTTATCATAGAGGAAAAAGTTTTTCCATGAGCGTAATTAGAAGGCTTACTAAACTGAATGGTTGCCGGCAGCGTGCTTAAAATGCTCTTTTGGTATTAAATTTATGACAACCGCACATGTTCGTTGCTGTCGCACTAAAAGGCAACAACAAACCATCAACAATAGCAACAGCAGCTACATCAGCAACAATAGCAGAGGCACCACAAATGGCGGCAAAGGCAACGCCAACCCAGACGTTAGAAAGTTTCTAAGATTGTTGTTGGCTCTGTGGTGCTCGCTTTTAGGGAACAGCTGTGCCATTAAAAGATTTTCCAAAATTGTTGCACGTTACCAGTTTTTGGCGGTAGCCACAATGTTTTCAAAGCTCGGGCATACAGTACATACGAGACTGCAATGGCTCTGATAAGCACTTGCTACTCGTGTGAGTATATACCGTGTGCTGCACAGAGAATGTAGACTGGGATCCTCTATCCACTTTGACCTGTAACCTTGTACAAAGTCCAACATAAGTATATGTATGTACGTAAATGTTGCCAAGAAATATATTTATTGCCGAAGCTTTTACTAACTTCAGTTTTTGCTAACTAGTTGCGAAAACTTGTCTAAGATAAGCAGGCACTCAAAGTACACACACACACACACTTAAACACATACACACTTAGTTGTAGGAATGCCACATCCTTCGCAGTGCAAATTAAAAACTTACAAAAGATCGCGTTATAAAATACTTAGTTGTAATTAAAAGCATCCTTAAGAAATTGATTCAAATTCTGCCTCATCAAGCCTCCAAGAACATTTGACTTATACAGCGTCACCGAAGTCATCAAAATAATTACATTGCACCGCAATAGCAATTAATGTGGTCCTTTTTAATGTTGCTGTTGCTGTTGTTATTGTAGTTGCTGTTGCTGTTGCTGTTGCTATTGCTGTTGGTAGTCGAAAAAGAGTATGTCGTGGTAACTGAATAGCTTTTCCAATGGGTTTTCCAATAGGTATTGCCAGATAATGAAATGCAATTAGAAAGCTTACGAGCCACAGTCTTATTTCGATAAGCAGCGAGAATAGTAAAAGTAGAAGAGTAAAATGTGTAAAGAGCTTGTGTAAAATGTAACAATAACAGCAATTTACACAATTTCCTGTGGGATTCCTTTTTAATTCAGTTTCGCCTAAGGACTCGACTTGCACGTCAACCCAATCTGATGCTAACATTAAGCCTGCATAATAAAGCATAGAGTCTGTAATTAAAGTTTGCTGAAGCCTGGCGAGTGCTGTGCTGACAACGCTTTAGGAAAAGAATACTATTACTATAACTATGGCTTTTGCCTTTGCTCTTGGTTTGGGTATAGGATTTGCTTTTGCTCAATGCATCTAACAGCTAACAGCTGGTAACTGGCAACTGGCAACTGGCATCTGGTTAACTGGCAGCAGCATCACAAAGCATCAACTGCAAATCAATCCCAGTATCAGAACGCTAACACCAACGCCAACGCCAACGCCAATGCCAACGCCAACACCAACGCCGATGCCATAGTGGAAAATAGAATTCAATTAACGCGCTTAAATTAAACTGCCACTTCCGGTTTTGATGACGTTTTAATCTGAGCCTGCATTGAGAAAAAGGCATAAGAGAAAATGGTCCAGAGTAAGCGTCCAGTTGTGTGTTGATCCCACTGCTCCTGTTGCTGACAACAACACCAAGCGCCATCCTTGGGCCGTTGCTGCCTTGACACTTTGACGCTAATGTCAATTACTTAAAGCCAAAGTAACGCCACCAGCATTATCAACACCATATTTTCATTTCACAGCTCTTTATCAATACCAAATTATAAATGGTTGCTATGAGTATAATAGTTGTCCATCTGATGGACTCATTATGGTAGCCCTCACTGTCGCTCATTACCGAGAAATAAAATAAATACTATAAGTTTATTACACACCGTATTTCATGACATCACATTTTGCTTTGTGGTTTGGTTATTCATATTGCATCAAAGGATCTGGTGATGATGTTTAATGATTGATTCATTCATTCATCAAAGGTAGTAGTTGAGGGTATACAAATATCAATAGTTCGGCTAGTGACACTTAATCAAATCTAGTTTCTAAGAGAGAATGTTAATGGAAAAGCATTGGATTCATGAGAAAAATCATTGTTCCATTCAGAATAGGAAAATTCATTTAAAAAAGTCCATTGCTGCAACAAACTGCAACCGGACACTTCAAAGGGTCTCCTTCATTAAAGACGAGCTTTTCACGATTTGCTTTTATGCACTTTATCAGCGCCATGAAGTACGCAACGTGGTCCATTGGATCTCTTTGAGTTGAAGAGTAGTCATTGGTTTCACAGCAGTAACTGGGTTTTTGTTAGGCAAACTAAAACGGTTAGATGAGTTGGATGGGTCGAATGGGTTGGGTAGGTTGGATGGGTGTAAGGCATTGGATTGGATTGGTTGAGCGATAAGAAACTTTACCAAAGCAACTTGGTCTTAATTTAATTAGTACAAGAAGAAAAAACTGAAGCTCAAGTCCGAAGCGTAAATGTGATAAGTGGATGAAAGCTGATTATGTTGGTTGTAGCCCGATTGCTCAAAGCAAACGGAAAGCGGATTTATACTCGGCAGAAACAAGTAGTTAGGCTAAAACTGAATTTGTCTATGAGTTAGATGGATGGTCAGCATTTCCATGGGCCCTGGAATAACAATAGGGCAGCCATTGACTTCGACTGTGTCTTGACAGGTGGGTCGGTCAATAACTCATTGACAACTGACGAGGCAGCTTCAGCCATGGGCGTGTTTTGTTTCCCAACCAGAGGTAAATACCGACAGCCATCGCTTTTGGACTGGTCCTGTACAACGTATTGTGGGGCCAAGCTGTCAGTCCTGTAATGATTCAGGTTACTGGCACTGTTCGTGGCTGCATTCAGTTTAGTATCCTTTCCCTCTGTGCCTTCCTGAAGTTGGATAGGCATCTGTCGTAATTCCTTCCAGTATTTTGGCGTGCCTGTCATCATTAATCTTGACTGCAGCTCCTCTCCATTGGAACTTTCCATACCCGTCAACTTTGGTCGCTCTGCGTTAAACTCGTCGATTGACTGAGCACGCAAAAGCCTGGCTGTGTTGCATCCTAAAAGATTTTCCAAAGAGTCTGTCCTGCTCTGCATACTTGTAAGCATGGTAAGAAATTTATTTGTTGATTGCGTCGTTACATTTTGCCTCCAAGGTCTCTTACAGGAAGCTGTTGCCATGACCCCTCTATTATAATCAGAAGAAACTATGTCACCAAAGACCTTTTGCCGTAATTTTCCATCCGTTCGGCAATGCTTAAAGGTACTGGCAATAATTGAATATATTTCTTCAGCCACACTTGAACGTATTGGAGTGAAGAATCCTCGACACATAGGACACTTTTCAGAGCGTATGCGGCATTCCACACAAAGCAAATGTCCATTCTGGCACTGCAGCACAGGAGGATTTATGGTAATATTACAAACAGGACACTCAATAGCTTTCAGAATGTTTTCCACAATAATCACAAGACGTTTGAAGCTTATGGGCATAGGCACACAGCAGATACTCTAGAATATTTTAAATTGGTAAATTTATATTCATTTAAACTATTTAATTATAAATTCCTTACATTTTCATCACAGTCAATTTTACATCCACTATTCCAACATAAAAATGTGACATTTTCTCTTTGGCTTTTAACTATTTGTGCAATTTTGGCAATCGGCATTCCAAGAATATCTACGCCATTGACCTGTAAATTTCAAAGGCATTTATACATAAAAGAATGCAATTATATAACTTCAAACCACTGTGCAAAACTGTTTTTAAGAGCTCCTTAGCCCAGCACTATATAGTATTAGTATGAGTAATAATTGACTTGGGCTTAATTGATATATGCTAAGGTCTTGTCCAACAATCAGAAAATCCAGTTATGCCAATGAGGTGGGTGGATACATTGTAACTATAAGCTGCCTTAGAACATTTGTTCGAATCAGATACCGGTATTTAACTGCTTTTTATTAACAAAGGTCGTTAGGCTGGGTGTGAAGCAGTGGCACTGCTTGATATGCATATATGTTAACTTGGTGCCTGTGTTAGACTGTTAACTTCAAACAGGTTAACCCAAATTAGGTAAGTTATAAATGACCTTGGTTGGCAGTAGACCAAATGTGAGCTCTAACTAATTCCCGTTTATTTACTATTTCAACAATTTTTCATATGCTTACTGGTTGTCCTAATAAAGTAGTTAAGGTTATCTCAATATAGTATACAACAGCTTGACGTATGAGGTTACCTATTTATAAGATAGACTCTTCTTTTTAAAAACCTGACACTTCATTGTTGAACAAAGTACAAGTGTTTTGTATAAAGTTCCAATAGGAAAATGTAGAACTATATTCAATTACAACCAAATCAATAAGCAAAATTTATCTTCTAAATAGACTTTCTATTTTGAAGGCAATGAAATCAAATAATAAAACGGATCAACCATATGGAAACAGATTCTGTCATTTCAACCATTTCTCTTTTTCAGTTATTTGTACATATGCATAGAATACATAGAGTCACTGACCTTCAATATACAATCACCGGCTTGAAGGCCGCAGAGCGATGCAGGTGTGCCGGCAGCAACTTCACAAACCTAAATCAAAGAGATGCAATTGAGAATTTGGGTAACCGATGAAGGTGCCAAATGGCCAGTACCCATGGATAAGGATCCCATCTGCTACGTGTTAGACGAAATCCAAACTCTTCAATTTTAGGAGCGGCACGTGGTATGGTTAAAAGACGTAAAGATGGCGCGTCATCTTGGTGAGCTTCATCTGTACTTTCATTTGCTAAATTGTTGCTCCCTTGCATTGGTTATAATCTGGTATTTGTAGGTAATACACACTCGTTTGGTTTTATGTTTAAATTTTTTGTGTTAAAAACTTCGAACTGCGGAGAATAGAATAAAAAGACGTGTTCAATGCGCGCTCCCAAACAACCTACTGCCTCAGAATATTGCTTGAGTTGTAGACTGCTGCCACCTGGTCTCCAGTTGCTTTAACTGCGACAGTCAGCTAAGGTTAAATGACGCTCACAGTATTAGCCGTTGCTCATTCGACGCGTTTTAAGATATTTTTGGGAGATTTTCGTACGCAACAAGAGAAGCAGCAGCAGCAGAGACTCGCTCATATTTGGCTAAGAGCTGATTGCTCCGAGCTGGTTGGAATTATTACCCATATAAGAGTGAGTAACGTGTTCGGAAATTAGTATATCCATTAAGTATGAAAATATTTAAACTGCAAATATAGCCATTGCTTTGTTTACACAGTTGGAATGATATCTTTCACAATAATATTTATAAACATGATTAAAAACATATATGATGATGATGATATGATGAATGTATACAAGCTTGTGAGTAGCGTATAAGATTGTATTAAATTCAAAGCAGATAAAAGAATAAAAGATTATTATATTTTTTATCGTTATATCATTGTTATCAATTCCTTGTATATAGAAGAAGTCCAGGCAGTCCTTTACATTTATATCGTAAATCTTTATAAATTTGATTTATGTTCATTTATGCACATTATAAAATTTTAAATAAAATTATGTGAACACATAATTGAAATTTTCAAAAATAATATTATTCAAATAGAAACGCCAAAGGTGTCGACTAACAATAACAACAACAATAACAATAACATAAGATAAAAAACATATTTTAATAAATAAATAAATAGAGAAATGCAAGTGAAATTTATGGTAAATTTAACAAGATACAATAACAATATAAATTGTAAATCTTCCGAGGATTTGTAACTGTCAAATCGTTTTGACATTGAATTTAGTATTACGAGCATCAATTTGTTGGGCTTTTTGGTGGCAGGAACACATAGGTTAGTACTCGTAAAAGGTAATCCAAATGGCAATTACGAGTAACTTAACAGGCACATAGAAAGTTTCGTAGGTCGAATGAAATGGCAATGGTTGATTTAACTTTTGATTTTGGCTTTTAACTTCTATTCAATTGGATTTTGTGTAATTTATTGATGCAATTCCGGGCGAGATGGTCGGACATAACGAGTTTAGTTGATTGGCTGATGGCTTATTTGAATTGCCTTGCCACCGCTTGAAGTAGCAACCAGCAACCAGCAACTGGCAACTGGCAACTGGCATCTGGCAATTGGTAAGTAGCTAGTAGCAGGCAGTAACAGAAGCTAAATGTATTTCAGTGCTGTCAAAATGAACAACTACTTATAAAGGCCATAACATAAAATTTCATGTTTTCAATTAGTGTATTGAACTGTTGTGAGTTGAAATAAGTTCAAATGTTTACCTCATGGTCTGACCGCGACAACAATAGCTTTTTATTAATCCAATCAATAACCAACAAATTGGCCAGAAGGCGAATGGCCAATACCTGTATTAAGTATGGCTCCACAGCTTTGGCTTTTCAAATTTCTAATTTTCAGAAGGTCAATTCAAAAATTCAACTAAATCAAATTTGTATGTGAATAAAAAGCTTTAGTGTACAACTTAATATTATTAATGTTTAAGTTAGAAATAAAAGTTAATATTAAAAGCTGAACTTGGCATGAGAAAGGTATAGGTTACGTTCAGGTTAGGGTTGAGTTGTTGACGTTTTGCAGTAAACGTAACAATTGTGGCTTAAAAGCTCAACATAAGCTTTCTGCAGATGGCGCTGACTGGTTAACCCGGTCTAATAGGTCTGGTTGTCAGCTGTTACACTGCGAAGACTCAGTTCGCTTTTAGCCGTTTGTCTTTGCGTTTGCGTTTACGTTTGCGCAGGCGCCGCTTGCAAGTTCCGGAACGGGAAGTGGAAGTGGAAGCGGGGTACCGAATATTCGCCGTATGCCACTAATAAGTTAATTAATCTAAGTTCGAGTAAGTGGGTGCTTCTTGCAATTGGTGCTTTCAACCATGCTATTGTATGCAGCAGTTATAATTTCATTGGAAAATTCATATTGAATGCCGTTTAGCGCTTGCATAATCAAGATTTGTGGGCCAACCTTGAGGGTCTTGCCAGACATTAGTGGTCGTATGTTTGTGTAATAATTATGGCTGTTTAATGGGCAAAACGACCTTACACTTACCATTTGCCCTAAAACCTTACTGACTACGCATGGTTTGGGTCAAACAGCTGCTTAATGTATGCCATTTAAATTTTATATATTATATGTTATATACCTAAGACCTTACCAATTCAAAATATTTACTGCAGAAGGAAGTCTTACATCAAACTCTCATTAATTCATAGATCAGACATATACTGAATGTGGCTGTGACTTATAATCACGAATCAGTTATGAGTTGGTGTGTGGATGCATTTTAGCTCTCCAGCTATATATTTGTCTTTAATTGTGATGTGATGTGATGTCTATATGTATTTAAAAAAAAACAGTTACTTACATATATGTAATTGTTGTCAATGTATGAAGTTGGAGGTGTAAGCGTCGGCAGCGGCGTTGGCGTCGGCATCGGTGGCGCATGCGCAATAGTTTTTTTTAGTTTTTTTGGCTGTTCGGGGTTTCTGGGTCTCAAGCTTAACGTTTTGTTTGGTTTTTTTTTTATATGTTACATGTTGTATGAGTGTGTGTGTTGTTGTTCAACTGTTGCCGCTGCAGTTGTGACGCAATTAACGTGTGAAGTTGTTTTTGTCTCGCCTTGTTGGCTGTCGGCTGTCGGCTGTCGGCTGTTTAAAAACGAAAGCTGTAAAAAACCTGCGTATATATTTTTCACAGATTTATATATATATATATATATATATATATCTATATGTATGTAGGCATAGAAACCTCCGCATGTTGCTGATGTTGCTGTGCGATGCATTGCAAAACCGATCAGCTGTTTCAGCATGCAACAGTCGGGCTGAGTATCTCAGTATCGCACTATCTAGCGTTTTGCTGCTTTAGTTAGTTATTATCCACGCGCGGCAATGTTTAGTTTGTTTTTAGACCGAAGCTTTAAAGGTAAACTGAATCGTGTTAATCGTCAGACTTAATGAATTGCGACTGAGAGAGTTACAAAACACCCATATACGCATAGCGGCAAATGTTGTAATGTTTATAAAAACATCAATCAATTATTGGAGCATTACGAGTGAGTGAAGGTGGAATTATTTAGTTATTGGAACATATTCCACTTGAAAGAAAACTAATAACCAATTAACAGATACGATCTGCATGCATTATATATAAACACAGACTTTGGTATTGACATTTATAGTGTGTACATAATATATATCGATTTATCCAAACTAGGCGTATGTACATTAATAAAAACTTCTTTGAAAAGCATTTAAAGGGCTTTGAAATACAATTTAATTATGTGTATTTACATAAGCTTTGGCTTTTAATTATGTTAAGCCAATAAATATGGACTTTGGAAGTTATTAAAGTGTTAATTGAATAACATTTGCAATTTGTTTTTTTTTTTTAATTTAAAACTTGTCCAGCAGCATTTTTTTTTTGTATTTGCCAAATATCTATACTAAAAGTAATGTATTTTTTTTTTGTCTTTTGCCATAAGCTTCACCTTTCATTTACTGATACTTCATGTTTTCGACGTCATACAAATTTCATGGCCAATGTCAGTAAGAAGTGAAGTGGGCGCTCGTTAGATCTAAGCAAGTTTATTTACACACATACATGCATACATACCTATATATATATATATATTCTTTTTCCTGTATTTGTGTTTGTAAAAAATTTAGATTCCCACTCTACGACACATCATACGGATGCTAGCATCAAACTTGAGTTCATCAGTCATTAACTGGCAAAATTTGCAAAAATGTTCGTAATGAATTTCATTATTCGAGTGGTTACAAAAGCAAGTGGGCTTGTCTGTCGGTCTGTCTATTTTGGAGTTGACCAGACGCGGATGAGAATGCCAACAGATATATAAAAGTTTAAGACAAAAAAAGAGTAGTGTCATTTTAAGTTGTCATGGAAATGTGGAAGCATTAGCTGTTAATACTTACTTACGGTGGCCTCACTGCGTATACTTGATATACTTGAACTTGCTTTCCCACACTGCGCTCCCCAGCACATTCTACACTTCAGTCCACACACACATTCGCACACTCATTCATGAAATTACACGCACTCGCCGCTTAAATTTCAATCTCATAGTTCCGGCTGTGGCAGCAGCTGCGGTTGCGGCTAGCTGCCGTTGCCGTTGCCGTTGCCGCTGCCGCTGCCGTTGCCGCTGCTGCTGCCTCTGTATACGTTCGTACTCGAACCTGTGATCTTAATTGATTTAACGCGTTGCTTGGTTGTTTTTTGCTTTTTCTTTGTGTTTATTTTTTATTTATTTGTTTCCATATGGGTGAATGCAAGGCAAAAGTTTTGCCACCACTTTTGATTTATATGCGCAAATTTAACGCTATTTTGTTTCCGAAGGTGTTTGGAGAAACGGGCTATTGGCAGAGGACGTTAGTAATGGAGGGGAACAGAACGTATGCTTAATTACGAGCAGTTGGCAAAAAGTTTTGGGCCTACAGTGGCAGCCAACATGCAAGTTTGAAGAGGCCGCTAATTAATTGCGCTTCGACGCAGGTGCCGAAAGGCACAAGAATTGAGCACAGAAAGGTGCAAAATCAGAGTCCAGTGGCCTCTTATACTTGAATACCTACCACATGCCACATGCCACATGCCACATGCTTTAGTACAACGAGATCGACATGGAGTAAACGTCGAGAAGGTTTCTTAACCGTTGCGTACGTGCGGGGCATGTTAAGGAGAGCTGCGTTTGTGCGGTCTGGCCGATGACACGCCCACTTAGCAATACGAATAAAACAGTTACCCACCCGCTTTCGTAAATGATAAACGTGTGTGTGCCTTTATGTATGCATGTACATACATGTACACATTAGTATGTTGATAATTAGATATGTGGGACGTCTGGCACATAGTCGTATACAGACAAGTATCTCAAGTGTTGAAATGGCCCAAAATTTATATCATTCAACCTTGGAGCTGAGTCCTTACCATATTATTATATATATATATATATATGTGTGTGTGTGTGTGTGTGTGAATATGTTTGTTTTCGTCTGACATAAATAACGTTACTTGAAATGCGTGGAACGTGCGACCTTGTAGATGTAAACAAGGTACCTATAGTACCGTATAGATAATAAATAGTTATATATAGTATATACCGGTTATATGCAAAACTTATACAAATTTGTTGCATATATTCGATATTTCCTTTCAAGCAATCATGAGATGATAAAACATTATAATCGGTGAAGAGTTTTTAACCTGTTTTGTAATCGATTTTGGAATTCCTAAAAATGTATCTGTTTCTTTTCAGAGTTTTGTCAATAAAATGCTACAGCAATGCACTATTAAAGCCCCCAATGGTGCTTTGGGCCTGAATTTGAGTCGTGCACCCTGGGACCCATATCCATGGGTCAGCGGAGTGCAAGCGGAGTCCAATGCCCAGATGGGTGGAGTTTGTATAGGTGATACGCTTATTCAGCTTAACGGAAAAGATGTTTTAGGCATGAGAATCAGTGAGCTGGCCACGCGACTGCGAGATCATTGGCTAACAGGCGCTGATCATGTTACCATGATGATGTGGCGACAGCAGCCAACTAACTTATCCACTGCTGATGACCCAAAAGAGGCTGCACATGCTATGGTAAGTCAAGAGCACCTGTAATAGCCACAACTAAAACTAGTAAAACTAACTTGTCTTAACTGTTTGCGCAACGTCTAAATGGGTCATTCCAAGCACGCGATTGCTGTTCTTTGTTCCGCACTGGCAATTTCTATGCCAAGTGTATATGCTGCTCATGAGCCAGTCTCTCATTTTGTAAGCTGGTTTATTACTCTCTTAAAAAACGGCAAAAAAAATATAGTAATTCTTTCAATCAACCCATGACGCGCTACTAGCTGTCACCAGTTTTCTATTACCAGAACTATTAATTACCACTAAAGCATAGATGTCAATTAGCTCATAACGAATGTGGTTACACACCTCATGGCATACCCAGCGAAGAAATATATACTGTTTTATGTAGGTTGAATAATTTACAACAATATTGGTGATAATTTAATGTAAAGGCTCTTCCGGCAATCCTAAAAGGATATAGGATATCAGGTGGCTATAGTTATTCCTTAGTTTGTTCCTCCCCGAGGTGTTTATCTGTCTGTCAAATTGCTGTGTATTTTATTAAATTTGACACATTATATGCAGTATGTCATTACAAATTCAATTGACCCAAATATTGCAAGGAAGTAAGACCGAAACTTTATGACACAAAGACACTCTCGCCCATATACTTAATCACAAACCCACAACCACATACAAACGCACACACACACACGCACACACATGTCTCTCCCGTATATCCATAGATATAAATTTCAATCAATGCTGAAGGCTAGGCTTATGTCATATTTGTGTCATGTACGTGTGTATAAAGCGCTTCATATGTGTAAGTTTAAGTCGAAATTCAATTTCAATTAGCTATAGGTCTAATGCTTATCCTTAACCTCATCCTTTTCAACATTCTTGTTTTTAGTATGCATCTGCCTTTTAATCAAATCACAAAAGATACACATTTAGCCTATTTAATTATTTAATAACTCTGCACATATCGATGATCGATGATTGTGGATATGCTGCAATTCAGGACGTGGTAGTATGCACCATGTCCTGAAAGCATTTACATACAAGCAAATTATTTATTAGACTGATGCAGGCAATATTTGTACCCATAAGGCGTTAAATATATGATATGGATATATATATATATACTTATAGATAAGTATCAGTTGTTTATGTAGTCCTTTAATAGTAGGAAACTCATTTAAAGCATTTGAAATACTAAATTTAATACAGCTTCTGTTTTTTGATTGCTTTTCTTTTGCTTTTCTCTTTGCAGCAACATGGAATTAATCAACAATCGTTGCAAAAGTTTGCAACATGCCTGCAACATATTGCCCAATTACTGGAGTGTCCTGTTTGTTGTGATGTAAGCACATATATTTATCTATTTTTTTGAGTGTGTGCCTGTATATGTGTGTGTGTGTGTGTGTATGTGTCTGTGCATGTGTATATCTTGAGGTAAAATACATGAAGCAAGTTGTGAATAGTGAGTGGATGCTGCCGTCTTAGTGCCTGAGTAAGTGAGTTGCATATCGATGAGATGGCTCACCGCTTAGCGTGCATCGTCAGTTGATAGTTGCTCGTTGGCAGTTGGCAGTTGGCAGTTGTCAGTTGGTTGGTTGTTGGTAGGCGGTTGGTAGGTTGCTGGAGAGTCATGGGAGTTGCGAATTGTTGGCTTTGCGAGTAGTTTTAGTTTGTCATTATCTAACACAACTGAACTGAACTCTGGTCGCAAAACTTAGTTGCCAGTTGCCAGTTGCCAGTTGTCGCTTGTTTGCTTTGTGAGCCGCCTGCATTGCCTTGCCATATGCCTGCTACTCCCTGTGCTACATATTACTCTTCCGGCGTTGCGTTGATTTTGCTGCGCAAGTTTGTTGCTAATCACTTGACCGTGCATAAAGTTGTTGAGCTCTACCAGTGATTGCGTGTCCACGCCCATTCTCAAACCCATAGCCATCCTACTCTCGCTCTCACTCTCACTCTCAATCCAACATTCCAACTCCGAATCCCACACCCTTGCTTCGATTCACGTATGCTGTCGTGGTTTTGTTTACACAATTACTCACAGCCTGACGCTGTCATGACTACAAATAACTGCCGATGTTGTTAGTTAATGTCCGTTAGTTTTGTTACCTTTGTTACAGGTGCACATACAGATACACATTTATACAATATATGTACACATAACATATGCCTATACATATCTATCTATATATTACTATCTCTGTCTCCAGCTCTAACTCATACTCGTTAGTTTATTTTTAACATTTTTGTGTTGAACAAATTTCATATATTTCGTATGCTTGATAAATGTTTGCCATTGCATGTGATTTGATTAGCTTTGTGCTATTCATACTGGGTGGGGGGCGGGGTGTCTAATGGTACTTTTGCGAAACATATCGAGCATATAGTAGCTTGTTATACAGCTATGATTGATTATGAAATTTAAAAGTCAAATATTGTCTATTAGGCTTGGCAGGCAATGTGAGTGCAAATATTATTCTAAATGACCAGGTCATTTGGCTGTGGAAATTCCAGCGTTTAAAGCACAACTGCCCTCTGGTCTACGTCCGTTTATAAATCTCATTTAAAGTTGCAATTTGACATGGCAAGTGGTTGTAAGTGGTAAGTGGTAAGTGGCAACTGGCAAGCAGCAAGCAGAAAGCAGCAAACAGAAAGCAGCAAGTGGTAGGTGGTAAGTGGTAAGTGCTAAGCTGTAAATTTCTTTATAGCGTACATGTCAGCAAAAACATAACTTTAATTAATTAGACAAGATAAAAATGAGCGCAGTCCCAGGTTGCACTGCTGCTATATGCTGTCTTTCCATTTAAATTGCAAAGCTATCTTCAAATGAAATTTAACATGCAAAAACCTGGTGCTTCTGGTGCTTCTGTGCATGTGAATCCTACTGACCATAAATTAAGCATGCTGGCTAAGATTATACCAGGCGGACAGACCTCCTAGCTAGACATGCAGTGGAGTCATGCATAAGACATATATCCATATACATAACATATATATGCACATATGTCCGTATATCTATGTAATTGTGTGTGTGCAACAGTGCGACAACATTAGAGCAGCCAGCAGCAACCAACTCGACCACTGATGGCATTGTGCCTGGAAGGAAGAGTTGGCTGCTGTTGCTGCAGTACTGAATGGGTAATTTGTTTATTAACCTTAAATCAGTTTATGCAAGACACCCCACTCTCTCTCTCTCTCTCTGTCTCTCTCTCAAACACACATACACACAGATTCTTACACAGTTGTTGTGAGTTACAGTGGGAGAATGCAGAAGAAGGATTTGCGTTGCTGGACAAAATTTATATTTCATATTTGGCAATTAATACTCGTACTACGTCACGAATAGACCATGATATTACAGTATGTGCATTATAAGGATATCTGTATGTGTCTGTTTGTGTGTGTGTGTGTGTGTGTGTGTGTATGCTTGTGTAGGTGTGTTTATTTGTTATGCTATTTGTGTATGCAAACAGACAAGTCCATTAAGTTATTAAGGGATTTTCTTATTCGAGATTTTCAATAGTTCTAAGCAATCTCTAACATATCCCACATACTCATATGAACAGGTTCATCATCTCCATCTTATGGGATAACAGTGTGCAATTGGCCGTCTGTGCACCTCCTTTGAGAGTTGTTTTTGACATTAAATAACACCCGAATCGAGATTTTATTCAATTAAATATGCATAAATTTACATTTTCATAAATCTGGCAACAACAGACTTGCAAACTATCAAGATGAAAGAGATCTGGCTAAGTGTCTTATACTCATACATGATGGTGAGATTGATTATCACAGTTTAAATTTTTAATGACAATTAATTTGAAAACAAAATAAACAACTTCCCCAAAATCTCATCGACACTATTAAATATTCATATTGATATACTAAAGCCTGGGATTACAACCTGAAAAAGAATTAATATGAAAATGAAAATTTAAATTTTATCTACAAGTTGATGTCAGCGAATGATTAAATCATTGTTATTATTATTGTTATTATTGTTAATATTATTATTTTTGATAACTGAAAAAACAGATTGCAGGCAAATCGTTTTACATTTGTAATACTTCAATTTCATTTTTTACAAATGATAGAGGAAAACATTCCAAACTGCTGTCCAAAATTGTATCTTTATTGCTGCATATTTGCAGCAGCTCCTGCATACATCGAGATACATTCACGTACATAGCTGCATACCAATACGTGTAGATGCAGACAAAAGCATCAATTGAGTTTCTTTACATATCTTTACATATTTATATACATATACATATACATATACATATACAAATATATCTATACATATACATATATACATATACATATACATATATATCTATACTGTAGAATTTTTTTGTGTTTTGTTTTTTGGGTTTTTTGAGACAATCCCAAAATGCCAGTGGTCCTCTCCGACTATGCATGATAGAGCATATGTTGTCTGTAGTAGGTCGGAACTGCAGCTTGAAAAGCGCAAAACTGTTTTTGTGCGCATCAAATACAGTTGAATTATTTTAAATCCGCTTGCAATATTTTCAATTTGATTTTCAATTTAAATGGAAAGCTTGCTGCCAACAAAGAAGAGTGTGTATGGTATGGTATGTATGTATGTGCATATATATATGTATGATCAATTTTTTATAGAAAATCAAGGAAATTGTAATCTCAAAATCACTGACCAACAAATACCATTGCCAGCACAGCAACATCCTTCTAGATAGATAGAAGTAACCATATGAATTGTTCTTAAGACTTGCACAATAACGAAACTAATACAATTTAGACCGGGCCTAATTCCATTTCGTTCAATCAAATAAGGCTTATGCAAATTGTATCAGAATGTATTTTAATCAATATAAATGTGTACAAACTTTATAAACAATATAAAGCTGCCATAATAATAAGCCTTTGTCTTATTTTGAAATTGAATCTACGCTTAAGGTCCTCTCATATTGCTATTAGGTTTATAATTAATTAATATTTATATTTAATTAATTTGCTTTTTACATAATTTCATATCTTAACATAATTTTGGATGCTGCCGTTGCTGCCGTTGCTGCTGCTTGCTGGTTCATCTCTGTCTTCTGTGTATTGGCATGATGTGGACATGGTAACTGGGTTGTTACTATTTCTGACTGCATCGCTCTGATGTTGCTACTCGTGCTGGTGCTGGTGATGGTTATGACTGTGGAACTGGTGGAAATCAGGTCATCAAACCACCTAGCTGGCAGTGCTGCAATGGACACGTGCTTTGCAATAATTGCCGTAACCGCTCTGTAAAGTGTCCGGTATGCAGGGTACCTCTGGGACCGCGGGGACGTTGCTTACTTTCGGATAAATTATTTACGCTTCTGGCGGAGAATTTCCCTTGCGATAGTGGTAAGTACGGTATACGTTATACGTTATACAATATACACTGTACAGAGCACAGTGTACGGCTTACTCTTAATGGTCGAACTGGCAAGTGTGCCTGTAATGATCCCAAATGTTGTTGCTTGCCAACTTATTAATATGTCTTCAGTGCGTCAGTTGTGGGACAAAGTTTTGGGATATCTGGTAGTAATCTACCTATAATGTCGCCTAAATTAGCGTTGTCATTAGTAGGATGTCCCTGCCTGGGACCATTACAGGCCCAAATGCTGTTGACACAGTGAACGCATGGAAATGCCTTTCAATTTCAACAAAACAAAAACTTTCAATCCCCATTACTTCACTCTCACCTAGACAGCAATAAAAACAACAACAACTCAAAAAAGAAGAAAAAAAATGGGAAAAAAAAACCAAAAGAAAAAGAAAAAGCTGCTTGCAATGGCATTGTACAAAAGTTTTAACCTCCGTAACAGAAGTTTAAACTTAAACAAGTGTCAATGTTTTACTTAAGCCCCAGCGAAAATAAAAAATAAAAATACAACAAATGAAAAATGAGCTGAGGCAACCACTTGAAATTAAGCACAAGGGCTATTAGTTCTTTTCTAAGAAAAGAAGCCAATAGGTTTCAGGCTGGGTGGGTGGATGTAGTACATCTTATAAAAGATAGATAGATACATAGATATGTAAAGGTGAGATTATAGAAAAGATACTTAGAATGAATGTATCTAATCGTGGTGTCATTTCCGTCTCCCTGATTTTACTGCGTACCCTTTTCCTTGGGCTTAGAGAGTTGAGCGAATTTTGGGACACCTTATAGCCTATAACCCTTGAGGAGAAGAAGGAGAATCTGTTTTATTATCATTGTTGTTGTATTGTTGTTTGTGCCTTTTTATAGCATAATTATGTCAAATAAATTGGTAAAGTTTTTCACGCTTTATGCTTCAGGTCGCCGAGGTGCTTATTGTTGACATTGCGTTACAGTTTGTTGTTGTTGATGTTGTTATTATTATTGTTGTTGTTTCTGTTGCTGGTGCTTCTTAAGTTTAGCTGCCGTAGAAGTTTGCCGTATTTCTGCTATTTTCAATCTGTGCTTGTTCCGTAAGGGTCGAAGAGTGTTGCCAACTTGAGATAATGTGAAGTTTACAGCGTAGGTAACAAGCGGCACAACAACAGAAACAACAGCAATAGCAACAACAAAACAAACAACAAGAATAGCAACAAGAAGTGCAACTATTGCAACATCAAGCAATATTGTTGTCTGTCCAAGAAGTATTTGTGTATTTTTTCTTATTCTGTCTATTCCATACTCGTACTTGTTGCAACTTCTTGCTGCTCTGCAGGTTGCATCCACTGCATTCACTGCATTCACTGTCTCCAGTACTTAGATGCAGTGCGTTTTATTGCTTCTACATTAAGTGTGTACTCGTATTCTTTATACTTTATATTTTCTTCAGCATTTTCATTTTCATTTTCATTTCCATTTCCATTTTTACATTGTATACTCGTACATTTACTACTTACTACTTATTTTTATTCGCCAGCTCTTGCCAGTTGAATCCATTGCAAGTAGTTTTCCGAAGCGACGGCGAGTGTAAAAGGACAATTTCAATTGCCATACCATACTGCACTTTTCAGATTCTTAACCTGGCCAACAACTTTGGCAATAGTGCAAGTGCGTAGTTTGATTGTAATTTCTATTCTTTCATTGTAGATACTTACTCCTAGTTTGTTCTAATACATGAATGCAGTAACAATTTAAGATATACATGTATACAATGGCTAGGGAAATACTACATATTTTTTTTCTTTCTTCGATTTGCAGTCAAACCCAACCACAGGGTAACTGATGTTGCCTCTGGGGGCAACCGTACGTTGGAAAGCGACAAATGCACAAGTGAATATCATAATCAACCAAAAATGGCACTGTCCAAATCAAACTTGGGCAAAAAGTCCAGGAAAACATCAAGGCAGTTGCATGAGGATGCTGTGATTTTAGTTGTGAACGGTGCTGGAGAGGAGCACGTGAAGAAGGTTCCAGGAATGCCAAAGGGAAATGACCAAAGTGCGCAAATACAAAATAATGTCAACGATGCAGGCCTGCAACGATGCGCGATAAAAGCACAGCAGGATGAAAATGGCGGAGGCGAGCTTTGGCAGGGGCAAAGCAACAATATGCTCGTTAAAGCAAAGTTAAAGTTGAGCAAGAAAAGTTGGCAGATTACAGGCCAAGATCAAGATGAATTGCGCAGCGATGAAGTTGCAAACATAAATAATGGCGAACAGAGCTTGTCAGGAATAGAGTCGGGGCTGCAGTCCGCACTACTGTTTGGGTCGAGGTCGGTGTCAGCATCGGTATTGAAGTCGGAGTCAGGGCAGGTGTTGAAGCCATGCACCGGCTCTCAGCAATATCAAAATTATCATTGCCCGACTGGGAAATCATGCGGCAACCAGGCGAAACTTTTCCAGCTAGCCAGCGACAACAAATTGTCAACCGTCAAACAAGCGACCGCTGCAGACTCCGAAATGCGGTTGGGTGCAGGCACTGAAATTGCATTTGTAGTTGCAGCAAACAGTTCGGAGTATTTATCAGCGAGAGACAGCAGAGCGGAGCCGGAGTTAATGCTGAAACAGGACCCCGAGGTGGTGACGTGCTCAGCTTCGGGAGTGGGGTCGTTACCGTTAGCAAAGTTGTTGAACGGACCATCAATAAAAGCAATGTTCCAACCACACCCTCAAGCATTTGAGTGGCACTTGCTGCAGCATCTGACTGCCGAGCATCACCTCTCCGTTGAACACTTTTACGGCACCTTTGGCCAGCGATTGCATGTCCATGTGAGGCCACAGCAGACGCAGGCCTGTCTACGTCTGAGTGCGACGGTGTCACATGCGTCATACACAAACAAAAAATCTGTCCAAGTCTTTACATTTTACTTGGCCGTAATACCGATCACCACTGGAAAGGGCAAAACGGAAAATCAAGCTGTGTTTCTCTGGTATCTCAACAAAGAGCAACAAGACTATACACCATTTCAGACAATTATAGAGTCACAATGTAAAGGGATAAAATGGTTTGGTACCGCTCAGCCACTCACTCGGAGTTGGTCAGAGATCTGTGCTGCTGGAGAGTATCTAACATGGACCGGTGATGAAAGCTGCTCCTGTAATGGCTTCGATGTTCTTGTAAAAATGCAATAGGATAATTGTTTCAGACTCAGTTTTAGTTAAAGTCGGTCTGTTGTATTATTTATAGAATGTTTTTATTCTAAATTCGAATATTGTAAAATAAAGCGGATAGGCGTAGGTTTAAATTAAGTACATGAAAATATCTAAAGTATTATAAATTTTACTGAAAATATTAATAAATTTCCATAATTTAAGCTCTAATTTTCGCAACGATAATAAAAAATGTGATGATATTTGACGAACTGTGAGCTTTGTAAATTATATTTTCATTTTTTTTCGCATTTACTATAAATGTATTTCAGATATACAAAACACAATTTTAAATGTGTTAAGTCTGCAGAATTTTTAATTAATAAAAGCATTTAGAAATGTGCTTGCCTGGCATGACAGGTAACTGGACGTCTACAGTATGGGATGCTATCCATCCATGAATGTGTATGTATGTGTGTTCGTAGTTATCTATTAATATATGGATGTGTTTTTATGTGTTTTTCTCGAAAAGTCATTTTTAAATTATTTTGATGCAGCTCTATTTGCATAAAACAAACAGCAACAACAACGTGCCACCCTCCCGTTAATTGACTTGCACGCAAATTAATGTTTTTTGCTTAAAACACGTTCATATGTATATACATGTATGTAGATAGCTATAAATGTGCATGTGTATGCTCGTTGAAGCCTCTGTCTGCAGTTTGTCCAGTGTTGTTGCGTTGAGCTGTGTTGTATGCCGGCGTAAATTGCTGCGTTGTTTGGCAAACACTGGTTGTTCGAGAGGTAACCAATTTCCATCAACCAGAATTCTCGTATAAATTGACGAGTCATTGATGTTTATGCTCAGTAAAAGAAGAACAAAACCGATTTACGTTGAAAAAATACAAAACTTACATACACACATATAAATATAATCACTTGGATACAAATATATATATATTAATGAACTTATATACAAACATGTACAGCGTGCTTATAAAAACAAAAATTATCGGTAGACAAAAGAAGAGAGCGAGCAACTAAAAAATGTTGCTTTATACTTACATTTAAGAAATATTTCAATGTATATGTGCTTGGGTGGGTTGAAGAGTATCTGGCTTAATCCAAAACATCATATATATATATATTATATCTTCTAAAGACTCGGTACTTCTTAAACAGCCCTCATATATATGTTTCTTAGCACCTTACCTCTGTTTTCTTTATTTCTAATATATACCCTACAAAACTTTAGACAACATGAATTTCAGTAAATGAGTATGTAGGTGTTTTCATTCACACCACATTAAGAAAAGTAGATTATTTTCTCTATAGTTGTAAGTTAAGATCTTTACATGTGTCCTATTTAATAAACTAATACACATACTTTCATTTATAAACTTATAACTTTAGCCGTAGATGTTAGGGTTAAGGTATTCACTAGTCATGTTAATATTAGTAGAATTGATTATTTTGTACTCTCTTTTGTTCGTCGGTTCTTTCCATGAGCAAATATGTGCTTGAGTGTGTTAGAGAATTAGTTTTGTTCGATGAGCTGTGCAAAGTGACGCGGTGTGTTGAGTTCTTTGTGATTATAAGTATTGCGTATATATTTATATTTATAATTATGGATGTAGTTATATTACATACATATATATTTAGCGATAGTGATATTTACTTTAAGTGAATTTCTAATTAATGTTTGCCAAACATAATAAATTAAAATTATTCGATTCTTTCCAAAATTTGTAAAAAAGCCGTGGGACTTGCGGTCCGCATTGCCGGTGCTCCACTGGCGGCGTTGCGACTTGCGGTCCGCATTTACATTGCATTGCCGGTGCTCCACTGGCGTTGCTAAATTTATTTCCTTTTATCTTTTCTTCGTAATATTCGCTACATTTTAGCTCAAGTGTTGTTGTTGTTCTTTTCTTTACCCGGTTTCTTTGTTAATTGTCATTTTATTTAAGTGCTATTCGGTTTTATATCGTTTTGTCGTGTGCATACTTTTCGTTTTGTATTTATATAAGTATTTTGTTGTTTTTGTGTAATATTTGAAAATGAATAATAAAAAGGGTGAGTAAAGTTTTGTATTATAAATTAAGGATACATACGTCAATAAATTATACTAACACTCTTCACGAAATTGTCTAGGTCATCTGAAATATACATAGATCCTTTGGTAAAATTTTGTATTCCAAATTTTAGATATTTTTGACATTGGAGTGATTAATAATGGACCAACGATACAGGGTCTTAGAACCAAATCTTTGGAGCAAAACTATAACTGTAAAATAAAAGAGGATTCTGATTCTTCACAAACACCCGTGCAGCTTTTGCGCCATGCTAGCGAAAGTGTAACATATGGTATACTTGATGCTTTGGAACCTGAGATACAGCATCTATTGGGAGACAGCTTGTCGGTCCCAGAAGATCAGTTTCAAATGCGTCCGCTACCGCCACCTCGAGCTTACAGCAAAGGGAAGCGGATGACTCCCAGTAACAATGGTAAGTTTTACTCATTAGCGTTTTATGTGTTTATTATCTTTATTCGGCTAACACTAGCAAAAGATTATAATGATTTGAAAAATACCAGAAGTAGATGTAAACATTGCTAGTTACTGAGATTATATACTGTGGACTAGACTATTGGATATGTCAAGTCCCAGTGTGAATACGAGTTACACTCATATGAATATAGAAATATGCTTCCAACCAATGGAATGCTATGGAAAAAAACAAAGCGAAAGCAATACGAATTGTCCGAGTTCCAGACGGAATTCATTTAACGCATAACAAAAGCAGAATTTTTGAAATTTTATTTAACCATAAACAATTTTGTATACACTAACACAATTACAACTATAACTGTACCCAAGTATCTGCTGGTTAAGAACGGATATATTAATGTGTGTGTGTAATGCTCTTTACAAGCGCAGACATTGTTGATGCTGCATAGCCCAAGGCGTAAGGGGCCCTACATAGTGGTTGATCTCAGAGGTCCCGCCTGCTATGAGCACAACAACGATTTTCTATACACTATCAAACTGTAATAGGTAAAACAATTACTTGTAAAATCATTTCAATGCATACACATATGAATTTTGTTATGATTATGGTGTGGCATTGTTGTTTTTAAGGTCCTAGTTTCCCATAGTTGGTACTCGAGGTTAAGTCCGTTGTTGGAAGTTGTATGAGCCATTTGCAATGTTTTTAAGCTGAGCTGATAGGGCGGTCTGCTTCGTAAAGAAATTTGCGTTCTGATTGCCGCGTTCTGTCAAGCAAAAGAGATCTTCAGACATAAGGTTTCCTGACGTTGGTGCCATGATGGCTGGAGTAGCACCAGTGCTTCCCGGGCTCGCTCGCATGCACTTCCTGAATAAATGCTGTACGTCTAAAACTCCGCCCTTGTGATGGCATTCTACATACACGTATATATACGAATATATATGTATGAGTGTGTAATGATTTGAGTGTGGCTGCCGGAGCATTGCAGTTTTGACGTACTTGAGTCTGCTGCCAAACGCTCTGGTTCGTTGTTGTACCCTATGACACTAACTTAGGGACTGGGAGTATCCACAAATTGGTTTCTAAGTCCGATCATATTATTTCTATATGGAGTTTAAACTAAATAATCAGGCGAAGATTTAAATATTTCTATCTCAATGAATCGGTATGAACTAGCGAGTATCTACAGAGCAACTTCTAGTCAAACATGGCCAAAAGCATTGGCGTCTGTTTTTTTACTGTCCGAATTTCTGTTTGTTGTTACAGCCGCGCATATTTCCATGGCACTAACAGAGCTAGGCGCTTGTTGTTTTAAGTAGAACTAGCTATTATTATTATTATTGCTACATTGCTTTTAGAATTGCCTTTTTCGGGGTAATTTTTGCGTTTTGGCTTACAAATTTTTGTTTTAATCTACATTCAAAATTTTATATGAATAAAGACCATACACATCACTGACCTGTTCAGCAAAAATGTAAAATATTTTGAATGAAGTTTGCAATAGGGGAATCTTAACAGTCAAACATAGATCTAAAATAGAATATTCACATGAAATATTTTGAACGTCTGTATAATTAATAGTTGACTAGAAATATTATTATTAACCTGGGGATTTCGTTAATACACTCCATTGATCAAAACTAATAGTAGTTAGATTTGGTTCCTTGGGTTTTTAAGATTTAAATTGAGTTTATCCTAGATAGGCGTTGGGTGCTTAGTAATCAAAATGTCTTCTTTACTCAACTGGGCTTAGGTGTTTCAAATGCTGCCTGAGGAAAGATAAACTTTCCTTTAAATCTCTACGTATCTATGTTTCTTACATGTCCCGCTGCATCTGTAAATACTGCACAGGGAAAATGGAGACAGTTCTGTTTACTGAAATCTGCAACATAAAAAACGATTCGCACTGACATAGTCACCATTGATAAATGAATCGCGGTAGCAATAGAACGACTTTTGTATACAAATACACATGATGCCTTACACATACATACATACATGTATATCATGTACATGGTATGCACATTTGTACATATCTCTGTGTGCATACTCTTAATATTAAGTATACGCAGGTCCCAACAATTATAAATGACTACGGCGACCCTCAGTTTGGTCTGGTGTGGTTTTTGCCAAATGAATAGGAAAATTTCAGTACACATGATACAACGTAGTAAGTGCCAAGGCGCCCGCTCGACGCTCCATTTGACTTCGTACAAATAATCCCCTATATATATATATATATATATAAATATATATATATACATACAATCTCCAATGTACACACATATAGTTGGTTTCACTTTGATGCCATTTGCATTGAGTCAGTGACGTTGACTGCGTGCTGTCGTTTTTAGCCCTGTGGCAGTCGAGTGTACGTTGTACGTCCTCCGTCGTCCGTCGTCCGTCGTCTGTCTTTCGCTGTATTGCACATTGCACATTGCACATCGCACATTGCATATCGCACTTAAGCTGGGTTTTGATTTGCCCAGAGTCACTTAACTTGAATCGAAGCATCATGAGAGGTGCCCAGACCAGGAGTGGGTGGGCATCTTGTGAGCACTGCAGCCAATTACTAGACTACGCTTAATAGAGCGCTTTTCATTTTCAGCATTTGCAACGCTTAGTTGCCTTTGCTTTTTAGAAGTGGGTTTTACTTTCGAATTTTAGTTGCATGACATTTCAATGTGGCCTTCTTATTTTCCAGTAAAATAACATTTGGCTCACATTTGATGTCTGACCTGCTTTAAACTCAATCTACAAAAGAATGTGTCCCGCCTAATTGAATGCATATTTTCTAACTTTTCTTTAAATATGTTATACAACTAATAGGTAAATAAATACCGACTTGTAACTTAGAGTGCATATATATGACATTATTTGTCGTTGACTTTATCATAAAGTTTGTCAAGAGTACGCATTTTCCTGCGTATCTTTGCGTATCCATTGAAGGCTAGTTATTTTTAAATATCCTTGAATTACAACGTTACAGAGTGCGTTTGTTAACTCTAGACTCAAAGCTGGGTATTTTCATATATTTACTTGGTAAAGTTAAATACTGATGGGAAGATTTTACAGAAGCGGTTCAAAAAAATAAATGGATTTTGCATATGAACGTTACGAATGTAATTTACCCACTTCACCCCCTAACAGGAAGACTCCTGGATAAGCGTGGCAACTGCACCTAGTGAACGAGGTTATCTCATTCCTTTGGATGTGTGTTAATAAAACTGGCATACAGTCCTTGCTATGCTCTTGTAGGATAGTGCATTTTGCCCAATATTTTACTTCATTTCGTCCTTTTTATTGATGTGATGTTGCAGTTGAATCATGGTATCCTGTTTTGATGTCATTGCATATAAATTCTAGTTTTATGGCAAACGAGTAAAAAGCACTTAATATGCTCACACTAAAAAGGATATTTTTTTTATAATATAACTTTGACCTCATGGTCAATTGTCCAAAAAGCTTGCATGCGCCCGATACTATTCTGTGTCTGAACAATTTTCTTATTTGTATTATTTGTGTGAAAAGTTTGGCAATAATTGAAACCAAAAATTTTGTTCATCTATGCAGTTGTCTCTGAAAGTTTGGAATTATTCTCTTTCTTTGACTCAAGTTGGACAGTTTTAGAAAATAAGAGAAGTTAAAGTGGCAAAAACAGCCAGTGGCAAGAGCTCATAAGGCATTTAAGCCAAATATGAGATGGTCTGAGTCTTAACAAGAAATGTCTCCAGACCGGCCGATTACTCTGAAGTGATTTCGGCGTATTCATGGAAAGCACTGCCTTAAGTAATAATCAAAGAAGTCTCTCGTCCTTTTTAGCCCCTTTGCCATAAAAAAAAGCAAATAATCATCGGAGAACTCATCAGAGTTGATCTAGCCATGTCCGTCTGTCCGTCAGTCCATCCGTATGAACGCTTGTTTCTCAAGCAATGTGTATCTAGGCAACAGGGCTCTCATAGTCGGGTACACTCGACTACGGATTTCTTACTTGCTTAAAGTTAGCGCTATAGAAAACCTTTAATGACTCTGGCAACTTGCAATTGCAAAAGAGCAAAACAATTTTTTTTGTTAAGTGCAGCAATATGAAATATCACAGTGACTTGCCACGCCCATAAATAGGAATTTCGTGAGCGACCAATCGCTGTAGCCAAGTAAAGTTAACATCTTACCTGCCTCATGGTCTGGGGTGTGTCACTGTCTGGGTTTGGACCTGAGTCTCTTTTTGGGTCTGAGACTTGGAGCGCACTTTGTGCTATCTTTGCTGACACCTTTTGCAATTTATGATCAAGTTTCTTACAGCAGAAAGGCTGGTTAGAAAAAACGGTTTCTTCCCCCAAAAACTTTTAAATGCGACGCATTATTCATAAATGTTGAAAGGACCAACGAGGCAAACTAACCGGGCGATAGCACTTTGCTATGGCGCTGTTCAACGTGGTTGAGATATTTAAAATTAATTAGGTATGGTTAAATATTTGTTACACTTCAAACGCGAACTTTGCATTGAACTGGTAAATATTTGATATGCCTAAAGTTGAATTCTGTAGCACAGTCCAACCGAACTGAACCGTACGGAAATAACAAATATTTGTCCAGTGTGCATTGGTTTTACTGTTGATTATAGTTAATTAATTGATAAGCAAATTCTTGTTAACATAATTTCGTGCGTGAATATCGTGCGGCCATTTAAATAATTTGGCTGCGAAGTGGCAGCAACTTATTTCAATATTTCCCTTTCAACTTTATAATTTAAGTGGTATTTATATGTTTTAATATGTATAAATATTTCAATATATATAAGTTTATTGTTCATAATTAATACGAAAATTAATAAACTATTATTTTTACTACTTAAGCCCCAAGAAATTGAACCAATAATTTGATTTACATTTAATTTTAGTAAACATTCACAACTAAAGCTCAATAATTTGTGAGAATGTGTTAAAATTGGGTAGGGAGTATCTTAGATTCGAGCAGATCATTTGACAAAAGCTTTTCTATTTGTTGTTTTTTTCTTATTCAAATATAATATATATTATATTTTATAGCCGTTATAGCCACCGTTCTCAGAGATCTGCTTGTTTCCCTTCTCTGTTGTTTTTAATTTATTTGTTAATCAAACAAAATAAGAAGAGCGAGTACCAAGAGTGTGTTCCAGCTATACGAATGAGCAATCGAATCGAAAGAGCTTTTGAGAGCGGACCTTGTGAAATGTCTCGTTTATGCTTTTTATTAGCATAAGATATTGCAATAGTAAATGTAGATTCTCCCATCTGCCATACATATTGTGATATAGATTAGAGGTACGCTGGTTTTCAGTTAATGATTCTAATGATTTGTTCGCTTTTAGTTTGTCAGTTGTACGACGCCGTCTGGTGCGCATCAGATCGGAGAGATTACTTAGATTAGTTTCGATTAAAGTTGCGTTGGTTTGTCAGAAAGTCGATTGCTGCTTGGAATTGTTTTTCATATTTAATATTGCGTGAATTGTGTTGTATTGCAAAGAAATTTATTTTATTTCCCAAGGTAGTTGAACACAGAAAAACCCAACGATTGTTTAAAAATAACGATTTATTTTCAGAATTAATTAAATATTCAATTTGCTGCAAGTCCAATGTGAATATGTTTCTTCAAGAATTGTTTTTTTTAAGTTTTTGCATTGCGTCTTAAAAGTCAGCAAACAAAGTGCTATTTTGTGGAGATGAAAAGTTATCTAATGAAATAATTTGTTAAGGGATTTTTGTACTTAAAGGATTAGCAAAATACATATTATTTTTTTCGGTATAAATATGAAGCTAAACATTAATCGATTGCAGATTATTTCAATTGAAATATTACCACTGGGTTATTACTGTTAGTTCGATGAAGATTTTCACACCTTACATAAGTCAATGAAAAGTGAATGAATTTCGCAAGTAAACAAAATCTATGTTGAATATTTTTTGATTTATTGCTGTCAATATATATGAATATGATTGGCTTTGGAATATAAGAGTTAATTAACCTTACCAATTAATTCGAGCATTTTAGCAAGTCGCATGATAGGTGGATTCATACCGACACGTGATCAATCAGCGCAAACGGGCAAATTAGAGAACTCGAGAAAATTGACACCAAATATTTGTCAACAATTATCAAGTTGTAGCCGTTGGTGACAAATCTGGAGTAGACTGTCTATATTGAGAATAAAGATGAATATGGAAAGGCAAATGGAAACAGCAGATCGAAATGGAAATAAGCTTATGAATAGGTTAAACCAGTCAGTAGAAAGCAATTGACTGATGATTTCTAATTGTCGGCTTCACTTTGATGATTTGCATTTTCATTACAAAGTAGATTGCAAATTTCCCATATGACTCGATGAATCGAGGGAAGATAAATAGCGTGAAGCTGAATATAAATAGTTAGTTTACTGCAATTACCAGCTATTAAGGAGAATATCAACTAAGTAGTAGACATTAACTACTTTAATTGTCAATGGAAATATTTATAGGATGTTTACTGCCTGCCTTCTGCCTCCCTAAAGTAGCCCCATGGTAAAGGAAGAAATTGTCGTTGCGACAATAATGCCAATTATGCCGCATCGACGTCAGCTTCGGTATCTTCATCGTCATCGTCATTGGCATTGGCATCGACAGTGATAGTAATGGCGGACTAGAAGACGGGCGGCAATAGCAACACCTCACCCAAAGCTAGGGCCAAGATAACATCCTTCTGCTGTTGCAGGCGCTGCCGTTGTCACCTTTCCAGGCACCTTTGCAGCTGTCGGCACTTCAGCGCAATCAGCAGCTGTCAATCTATGTAGCAATCTTTAGTTTACTATCCACCCGTTGTCATCGTCCTTAGCGACAACGTCTTGAGAAGCATGACGGTTGCAGGGGCTGCATTTTACAATTTTAACGTAGTCGTACATTACATTGCTTGTTGGGGGCATGGCAATGTCAACATTCTGCCGATGTTGTTGCCAATGCTATTGAGGTGGCTTTTACCATTTTAGTTATGCATGAGGTGCACAAATGAATGCAAAATGGGTTAAATGCAGCTTTCTGGTACTTATAACCAATTTGGTAGGTCGGACAGGGTAGACATGCGAGCGAAGGAGCAAGGAATCCTGGCTAGCTGTGTTGCTGCACAATAAAGACTGCCTACGGCAACATTTGCATCCCTGTTGGGAGCGACACATCTATTTAAAACGTTTAAACCTGCTTGCTACTTACAGACACGGGCCAGCATAGCAAGCAACAACAATTGCATCTGAACAGCACTCTGGCGCAAAGTGACAACATGACACAATACGGCAACAATAACGGGAACAACAACGCCAACATCAACGGCAACAACAACGGCAACGACAACAGCAATGGCAACAGTAACAGTAACAGCAATGGCAATGGCAATGGCAATGCCAACATTGCTGGTAATCCCGCTCCGCCATCACATACTAAATTAGACATACAAAAATTCTCGGAGGACTACAATAATGGGTCGTCTAATGTCGTTGGTGCTGATGGTGGCAGCGTCGGTGACTTTGGGGTTGTAGGCGAGACAGGACAAAACGCAACAACAATAATTTTAACGCCGACATCATTAAATTTAACAAATACAACGCCGAATGCTCCCATTGGAGGCAACAACATCAACAACAGCAGGGACAACACTGACAGTGGCAACAATGGGTCGGGTTACCCAGCGCATGGCGAGCATTACAAAGGACCTAAATGGTAAGTGAAAAGCTCATATGAGCAGGCTATGTGAATGGCTAGACACTTTTGGGCGGTTGTAGGTTACAAATGTATTAAGGGTGATTGTGTGTGTGCGCATTTGCTTAACTCTTTGAATGCACTTCCGGTCGAACAAAGCAGACATCCACACTTGCATTGCACGCATTTTCGTATATCCGTTTGCCGCTGTTGTTCCTTACTTTTGTTGTACATTATATTTTGTTTTGTATTTCTTTTATGTGCTAACAATGTTTGCAGCGACGTCTTCGTCTGCCTCAACGTTAGTATTGCTGTTGATGTTGGTTATAGTGTTGGTGTTGGTGACGATGTTGGTGTTGGTGTTGGTGTCAACGTCTCTGTCGGCGGCAGGTCCACTGTCTGCTGCACTGGGAAAGCGTGCTTCCGCTGCCGCACAGGAAACGCGGCCTAAACCGGTGTCTGGGTAAATAGAATATTTTTTTTGGCATTGACACCCTCTTTGAAAAACTGGTAAAACGACTGGTAGGCTTTAGCAGTCGCTTATACTTGATGTCCTTTTCAAAGCCGCATAAAGAACGATGACTATAGTGCTATACTCGACATATACATGATAAACGCTTCTTCATGGTTATTCCTTTAAATGTTGTGCAGAGTTCAGTTAGACTTCTCTCACTACCTTCCTTATGGTGTCCCAAAGTAATAGCTTGACTTGTGAGGAAGTTGATGATTGACTTAATGATCATGACATCTACTTTGATACATTAAGGAGCAAGGCAAAGAAGCTGTAGGCATTGCTGATGGTCTGTAAAGATGGACATTAACTTCAATGTTAACTGGTTAACTATAGCTCACCTTCATAAATATTGGTAATCCTATATCAAAAAATACGCTCGCCTTCACTTTAACAGGTCGCTTTAGATATTCCATATAGCTTATAAGTAGTTTGCGAGTATCCGCAGAGTATTCCAGCCAATTTGTATGAAATGCACTGTCGGTGAGCTGATTGGCATTCACGGTTAACTGATTACCAAAATAGCAGGGTAAAAAGATCTGAACGATCATCACGGCCAGGAATTGCAGAGTTGTCAAAAAAATACCAGGACTTTGTGTCCAGCCCATCTGCACTAGACGGTAACCGCTAAAGCATATTATTAATGCCGTAAGGACTACCTTGGAAAGTACATAGGGCGAAACCAAAATCTCACACTGATCTGTCAGGATGCGCACACGGTTATGAAGGTGAAAGATTTGACGTAATTCTGGCAAAGCTACATTCTCATTTGCTTCCTTCAACGCCAGCAACCTTATACCAACCAAGCGGTAGAGCAGACCGATTTGAAACATAAAGTAACAACTAGTTGTGTCCAGAAGAAAGTAGGAAGCGCAGCATAATGTCATCGCGAATACATTGTATCCCCAGGCATACATATAGCGCTCTGGATTACGCCACTCGAAGGGCACGTAGTAATTGAATGGTAGCTCATAAGTATCCTGAAAAAGGACACTGATGTATCCCGTACAGGCAACGACAAGGCAACACGTATTATACGTATAAAAGATATGCTTGAAGTGGCTCTGTTTTCTGCTCCAGAAGTATTTTTCTTCCTCAGTGCGCAGTTCAAATATTGGATCTTGATCTAGTTCGTAAACGAAGTGCCAGCCTTCAACACGCCTGTGCCAAATGTTGATCACAATTACCAGCACCACCAACAATGTCACTGACATATATAAAACATCACTAGCTTGCTTCAGATCATCGGAGCCTATAAGTTCCACCCACATGAGTGTTGTATAGGTGAATGTTAGTGGCAGGTGAAGTACCAATGGGAAGATAATTTCTTGCAATCTCCAGGCACTGTCATCCTGTCGCAGTTTCCATAGCCCAATCCAACTCTGAATCTTTAGTGTGGCCCGTATGCCAGATATGCGGTCCGTCTTGTCTGTGTTGCTCATGTCTACTGAATGTCTGTCATAATACTAGTAAACACACAGCTTAATATTTGTATCTTTTATACTCAAAGAACTAAACGTGCTTTATAAATGTTTTATAAACTTTAATTATAACTGCACTTATGTTATCCTTAATAGCTTGACCAATTACCAACCTTTTACAGTTGAATATCTCCAATTGAATTTTCTTAAAGGTCTTTGGAATCATCACCTGTGTTAACATATGCTTCTCTTTCTACATGTTTACGAATTTAAAATCAGAGCAATTACAATAATTATCCCGTTGTCATAATAATAACCTTTATTTGTTGATAATTTGTAACTCGTTACCTAATTAGTCACGCAACCACCTTCCACCTCAGAGTGGAATAATTGTCCTGGGAAACCAAGTATATATCTAATACAGATGTCTATTTTTGTGTTTTTTAATGAATATAAAAACATCTAAAGATTGGTTACACATTGTAAATCATAATACTAACAGGGATACAATTTTTAGATTTCTGCAGCACTTCTAATTTGTTTAGATGCAATTATTTTGATATATTCAGGAGCAGGGCGAAGAAAGTGTAGGCATTGTTGATGGTCTGCAAGAGAAGGATGATAATACCTTAGTTTTTCAATATGAACTCTGGTACATACCTTCATAAAGATTGGTAATCCAATCTCAAAAAATACCCCTGCATGAACTTTAACTGGCTTTTTAAGGTATTCCATATAACAAATGAGTAATTTACGAGTACCCACGGAATACTCCAACCAATTTGTATGGAAAGCACTCTCTGTTAACTGATTTGCATATACTGTTAACTGGTTGCCGTAGGAGCAGGGCAAATATATCTGAACAATCATCACTCCTACGAATTGCAGCGTTGTCAGAAAGATGCCCGGACTCTGTCTCCAGTCCATTTGTACCAAACGATAGCCGCTAAAGCAAATGATAAACGCGCTTAGCACTACTTGGGAGAGCACGTAGGGTGACACTAGAACCTCGCATTGGTATGTCAAAATGCGAATACGGTTGTGAAGCTGAAAGATATTTCGTAGTCCTTGAAGAGCCCTCTTTTCGCCTACTTTCTCCAATGCCAGTAACCGTATACCCACTAAGCGGTAGAGTTGTCCGATTTGAAACATAAAGTAGCAACCAGTTACGTCGAGAAGAGTATTGGAGGCGCAGCAGAGGGACATGGCTAATACATTATAGCCCCACGCAAAAATGTAGCGTTGTGGATTACGCCACTCGAAGGGTACGTAATAGGTGAATGGCAGTTCATAGGAGTCCTGAAACAGGACACCTATATATCCAGTTAAGGCTACAATTAGGCAACATGCTAAGTATGTATAGGAGATGCGTTTAAAGTTGCGCTGACTGTGCTGCCAAGAGGTGATTTCTTCTTCATTACGTAGACCAAAGATGGGATTGTTATCAAGTTCGTTCACAAATCGCCAGGCTTGTTCCCTTCTGTACCAAATATTTATTATCTTTACCGAAAGTGCTAGCTCTACCAAGGACATGTATAATACATCGCTTGCTTGTTTAAGATCATCAGAACTTATGAGTTCTATCCACATAAGCACAATGTAGGTGAATGTAAGTGGTAGATGCAGCACGAAAGGGTATATTCGCTCCATTGAACTCCAGATGCTGGTGTTCCTCCGAAACTTCCAGAGCCCTATCCAACTCTGAACTTTTAGTGAGGTCCGTATGGCTGATAAGCGATCTATGGGCACAATCGTAGACATATTACATGGGCCTCAGGAAAACAATTGAAGCTTTACTGTTAATAAATCGCTGCTTTTATAGAAATTTGAAAATCGGCACTTTATAAAACATTTATTTACTCATTCTAGTATGGTCACATTTCCTGTTTATCCCTACTTTTCGTTTTTAAACCTTTTACCCATATCATTGAGTGATAATGGGTCTGTTAAACTCTGAAAGTATACAACAGATTTAAGAAATTCCTAGCACTAGTCGTCCCCCATTAAAACATCATATAAATAATTTAATTTGTAATATACAATTCGTATCCTATATGTTATTGCCAATATATATTAAATATCTAGGTATATATTATATGTCAAGGTACATGTAAATATAGGTAAAGGGCTTTTCGTAGTCAGGCATAATGCTGCAATTAAATTGCTGTATGGAATACTAAGATAACCAAAATTACACTAATCTTTTATCCCTTCCACAAAAATGCCATAATTTGTGTACATATTTATAGCTTTAAACTGAAACAATTATACTAATTAACCTGCTGTCATAACAATAATTAATTAGGTTAATTAGGTGAATTCCTTAAGCTAAAAATGTCACGCAAGTGTTTCCTGATACTAGAATATGATCTTTTTATGAACTCAGTTTTCATCCATCACTCAAAGAGCGTTCAGTTGACAACTAACAGTAATCTTAATAGTTACTAGTTACTAGTTTAACATAAATAAAATTAATTATTAAATTTCCGCTTTTAATTTGTATACTGTGAACCCAATCGATTTTACATTTCAACTTGTTCAGGTATTGGTTCAGAGGTCAACAAGCTTTCTATATAAGTTTCATTTGTTTACTACTTGCAGGTGGCGTCACTTGGTATTGCACTGGGCCTTTATATCGGAGCATATTGCGCTGCTGGCCATATTTCTGGCACTCTGGGTTCTAGTGTTAGTTTTGCTTCCGGACTATGCTGCTCCCTATACGACTATCATGCGTATTATACTGCTCTTCGTGGGTGCTCAAATTTCTGGCCTTTTGGTTACTTTTATACACTTGCCTGATATGCTGGGCATGCTATTCTTTGGTGTGCTCTACACTAATCTTGGCTGGGCTAACTTTGAAGGATTTGGTGGCTTGGAACTATTCTTAAGGTGAGCATAACTTTGCTTTAAATTCAATTTGCAATTGATAAACATTGTACCGTGCAGAGAAATGGCTTTAATCAACATTATGCTGTTGGCTGGATTGGGCCTTGATGGCAGCGCTTTTAGACGATTGTGGTTAATGATACTGCGACTAACGCTAGTACCAACCATTGCTGAAGTAACGGTAATAGCTGTTTTGGCCCATTTTACACTATCTATGCCCTGGTTATGGGGCATAGGATTGGGGTGAGAACCGAATTAGGTGAAGGCAGAAGAACAGAGATAAAAGTGCATCAATCGATTCCATTCTAGCTTGGTCATCACAGCAGTCTCACCCAATGTTGTTGTCACAGTCATGCTAAAGCTAAAACAGGATCGTCTGGGCTTGAACAGTGGTATACACACACTCATTTATGCAATGACCACATGCAATGACGTAGTAGCCATATTCTTATTTGGCGTCGTAATGAGCGTTATATTCTCCTCAGGTATGTAAACGCAAGCAAACTTAATTGTTCAAGAGAATAAACGAGTCGTCTTTACATGCCAATTCCTTAATTACAGGCTCAGTGACACAAAAAGTACTGCAAGGTCCCATTGGCATTGGTATTGGACTTGTATTTGGCTATCTGTATGGCATGATGCTGCACTATTTGCCGTCGCGTAACGCGGTAAGCAATGGCTGGACTCCAGTACCACTCTCCTTCCATCTCTCGCTGTCTCTTCCTTACACTCTTGGTAGACAAAAGCTTCACTACAGCTGTAGCATACTTTCGAGCGCGCTGCACTAAAAATGCACATTCAGTGAACACTTATACACTCAATCAGCGCGTTTAATGATGCAAAACGAGCGCGAGCGGCACTACAATATCAGCGTGTCCTTTGAATTGGGTGGGAGGAGCATAACGGCCCAAAAGCTGTCATACCCATATGAGAATCTCTTGCTTGGGAAATGCTCTGTTTTCTATATATACATATATATAAGAGTATGAATGTAATTGTGTGGCTATATGGAGTGTGTGTATGTGTGTAAGTATGAGTGTAAGTCTGCATGGGCGCATTTTGCATAAAAAGACACTTACATCCAATGCGAAGCGACGACAACGATGCTGCTAGAGCTGGCGACATTTGCGACGACAGTTACTGCCAGCGTCCATGGAAAGTTATGGCAGCTGCGATGCAGACAGCAGCAAACCAGCTCCGTTGCAACCACAAAACTCATTGCCGCAACTTACACCGCTAATGGCGCGCATAATCAAACGCCATGGGTGGCACTGAATGCCTTTGAACTTTCTGATACACACATACATACATACTTATACTTACTTACACCCGCACAGACAGACACAGACACAGACACATACGAAAAAGTCGTAACTTTTGTTTTCTCCTGCAACTTCCATGGCCGCAACCACGCCAAACTACACTATACACAAAAATGTCACGCTGCGCTCTTCTCAAGACGCACCACTTGCATCCTTGGATATTTTTTTCTCTTTGCTGCAACACCAACTCTATTTATTGAGGGTGGCCTGTGCGTGAGGTTGTGTGTTTGTGGGTGTGCATATGTATGAGTGTATGGCTGACTGTCATCAAGCCTCACAGTCATTTTCAAATGCCATTACCACTTCTGATTTTTCTTTATTATTAAAATGCGATCTTGTTTTATAATTCTTTAGTCTATTACAATATTTATCCTTTTCCATTCGCGCTTGTCTAGGATCTCTTCTTTTGTAGTTAATTTGGGAACTTAACTAGACATTAACTAAATTTTTAACTGATTTTCGTTAATAAAAGTGAATGTACTCAATTGCAATTAGTTTTATAGAGTAAATCTTTTCTCTCTCCAACGATAGTCATTGCCTTTTCACCTCTATCATTATTAGTATTCGATCATTATGTTATCCGAAACAAATATATACTCATAATCGAATATACAACTGTTTTCTTACAGAGTTACACGAATGGACTGCGATTTGTGTTGACTGTTTTGGGTGGTGCCATTGCTGTGATGGGTAGCCGGGTGATTGGCTACTCCTCGGCCGGAGCTTTGGGCTGTGCCATGTTGGCGTTTATTGCCAGCATTGGCTGGAAGAGGGAAGAGGCTAAGCTGACACTAGAGCAGTTGCAAGCGAATAAAGTTGTAAGTAAAGTTGTTTACTAATCTAACTAATTATTAACTCTTCGGCAGAATATAAAATACATGAAATAAAATTTATTCTTTTCAGGCAAGTGTTCCCAAGCGTCTCGACTTGCTGTGGAAGTTCCTTAAGCCCGTATCTTTTGCACTCATTGGCAAGGAAATCAATTTTAGCGTACTTCAGCCCCATGTGATCGGCTATGGAGCGCTGTTGGTGTTAATCGGAAGCTTGGTAATATATAAGTGTACTCCAAGGGATGAGCAACAAATGTGCCCGTTCAATTTGGATATTTTTTTTTATTTAAATTCCTTGGCATTTTTTCCATGCATGGAAACATGTGTGTGGTTAGAATTGTGGTCTCTGCGGGTTACTTGCTTCCTGGGTAGTATGTGAGTGTGAGGATGAGTGTGTGTGTGGGTTAGCTTTATATGGCTGAAGTTTATACAAGCAATCCGCAGGACAAAAAGTCTAAATGAAAATGTTCTTTGATGCAATTTAAATGTTACCTGATTCCGTATACATATATTTATATGTGTACATATAAGTATATATATGTATTTACTCATTCTTTTATTTTCTTTCTTGTTTTCGTTGCAGTTTCGTTTGGCTTTTGCATATTTATCCACATATGGCGGAAATCTGACGAGAAGGGAACGTGCCTACATTACAATTTCCGGTTTTCCCAAAGCAACCGTCCAAGTAAGTTTTCCGTTCCACATGCAATGTCGTTGCAACTTCTGTCCTAGACAGGAGTATACTGAAGCTATGAGGCTATGAGGCTATGAGGCAGTGAGGCAATAAGCCAGTGGGGTTGTGAGACAGTGAAACTTTTTATTTCAGTAAAGCATCGTTGCTGGACATCTGTGAATTCACTACATACCACTACCAGCCTCTATTTGGGTTATGTTGTTTTCCCCAAATGCTTAAGTTATATTCGTATTCGTATTTTCAGATCATGTTGTCGTGGCCGTTGTCGCCTGTCGTTGTTGGGGCTGCAATATGTTGTTGTTGGTGGTATTGCAGCTGGATACAGTTGGTCTATGACTGTTCCATACTCGGACCACCTCTTGTTCATTGTCTGCTGTTGAACCGCAAGCGGACATTTTGTTTATGTCGCATTTTAAGCGCAATCCTGTGTGTGAGTGTGTGTGTTCGACTGTGTGTGTTTGTGTGGAAGTGTTTGGCCCATGTGGCTTACGCGCTTTTGTTGCGATGCCCGTCTGCGGCTGGCCAAAATGTAAATGTTACTTTTGCTTACTTGGTCAACCTGCTGCTACTGACGTTTTTTACCATGCGCCTTATTTGTAGTTTCGTTAACTACCTAGAAACGCTCTAGCAACCAGGCAAACCACTGAGCAGTTGTCCTTGCAAAGTTCTGCCTAATATGCGGTCTGGATAGCGCTGCTTGTGCATATTTCACTGTCTACCTTTTTTGTGAATTAATTAAAATTGTTGAGCAACTTCATTTAATCCGTCGCCGTTTCCATATGCGACCACTCGTGTTACGTCGTCCGCTGTTAAGCATTTGGGTCATCATATCACTCATACGCAGCGTCAGCCAGCCTCAACATTTTTTGCCACATACCATAATCATAATATCTTAATACTTCTTTTGTACAGGCTGCTCTGGGTCCGGTTGCCTTGGATCTTGCACGCCCCTTAAAAGTTGCCAGCGACATAGCTTTGGCCAGCAACGTGCTCATCATTTCGGTTCTGGCTATTATCTTCACAGCGCCATTGGGTGCCATTTTAATGTTACGTCTCGCACCACGTTGGCTAAAACATGGAGATCCTGTAGATTCCACAGAAGCCCCAGCAACACCGGATAGACCAGCAATATTAGGTTGAACATCATAGGAAAATATAGGCGGAAAAGCAGTCCCCAGCCAATGCTCAAAGAAGCAAAAAAAAGAATATAGGATAAGGTCCCGACTTAGGCTAAAAAGGTACCAGATATTAATATACATTTGTAGAAAAACCCTTCCTTAGCTCCAAGAACCTTTCTTTTATTAACGTTCTATACTTATTTGTACCAAAGTGCAAGGAAGTTCTATCGTAGTCATTTCCAATCCACCTGTGTTTGTTATGTACTTATTACTTTTAATTAACTGTACTTATCTATATACTTACTTGCATTTATAAAACAAAAAATCAAACTTAATACAAATAAATTTGTAGTTTTTACTTTATGTACTAAATCTATTCTATATATTTATATGTATGCATGTTCTTCTAACAGATTTAATATGGTGAGTGGAGATTTTATATTAAAGTTAATATATCTATTTGAGTACACAGTTGGTGTAGAGTATACATTATTCGGCATTCGGCATTCGAAAGATAATTATATCTTATTGTTTGTTGTACAAATTATCGAGTTAAGATGTTTTTGTTAGAAAAGTTACTCAAATTGCGAAAGTTGAGTTAATCCTTAAAGACTTGAAGCGGCCCGAATGCTACAGGACCTCGTGCAATATTGAAGGAGATGTTTGAGAAATGACCCAAGTTTGCAATCGGGACAGTAATTCAGTTGTTTTTAGTGTAATGCTTTGAATTTCGGCACCTAATTATGATGGGATTTGTGTTAATCCTGGCCCTGGATTTTGATAATTGGTTATTCAATTAATTTGAGAGGATTTAAGTTGTTTTGCGTTGTCAGCGTTATGCGTTGAGTATAGAATTAATTTTGAATAAATCCGAATGTTTTTTTTAATCTGTTTTAAATGTTAAAATTAATGATAAATAACAGAATATTGAATGAGCATGAAACGTGTCTAGGATATTATCCACTAACCTACTATTTATCATATTGCTAATGCATTTGCAGAATGTGAAAATATTCGTTTAAACTGTTTGTGAAGCTATTCAGGCCAAGACTTTTGATATATTCACCGAGGTCAATTGAAACTAAGAGAACTTTGAAATGAATTGTCATAAGACCCGCGGCCTTATGAAATCGCATCTTAAGTTTAACGCCTAAAGTAAAAACAAGCAGAAAAAATCGTGGAAAGTCGGAAAAGGTTTTTAATTGAAAACTGGGGTGTCCACTTGGCTTGTCTTTGTCGTATTTGCAATGCAAACGGCAATGGCAAACGAGTTTCAAAAGAATGCTTCTATAAGGCTGGCAGCTATCGGCTGTCATTGTGATTGCCTCTCGCATCCTGCATCTTGGAAAAGACTCCGGGGCTGGCCGAGACTGAGAGCATCATCTGTGGCAAGCTGAACTAACGCATTTGGTTTTCCCGGCTCTACAAAGCAGGAAATAAATTAAAAGTGAGTACAAAAAGAACTTACCATTGCATGGCATTTTTGTGATTCAGTTTTATACTCTCTTTTGGATGCATTCAGCATATTTTTAACTGCATGTTGTTTTCTGCTCTTCTCGTTTTCTGCCATTTGGCGCCTTTGTGCGCCACTAGAAGAAGACCGAGTTGAAAATTGAAGGTAAATTAGTGTTATTAAAATTGCTGTACAGAAAATAATTGCGCAACTAAATGAGAATTTTAATGAAAATTCTTTGGTTTTATTCCGTTGCCCTCACTATTCCTTTCTCTATCACTCTCTCTCCCTCTCTCTCGCTTGTGCTTTCTCTTGTGTTATCGCTTGATGCTAGATGCAGCTGAAGTTATAGTTTCAGTTGTAGTTGTTTCTGCATTTATTTGCATTATTTTTATTGCCATTGTGGTTCCTGCATTTATTAATGAATCTTGGGTTTATTATGAACAATCATGAAGCACCTCTGGTGGCCCTCACTATTGAGTTGGAATATTGTTCTCTGGTGCAAGATGGTTCTAGGTAAACGAGTATATAAGTAATAGTCTGATGCAGTTTGTTCTCGTACATGTAATTACTTATGTTTTCATTAGTTTTCACAATTATATTTCTAATTGGATTTGAGATATAACAATGGCTAAGCGGCAACTATGTGCATAAAGAGCGTAACAATTGAAAACATTTAAAAGTTGCAATTACCGCCAAGCAATCGAGTTATGTTGCCTTTCAATCATGTTGAAATGGTCACTTGGCGTGCCCGTTGGCATAATCCTTCAAAAAGCCATTGTCCTTATCGCTGGAGCCATTTGAATTCCTGTTGCTATAGATCAAGCTTATCAGCGCGGCAAAAGTATTTTCCTGTATAAAATAAATTCCAGCAGTTTATTATTGTAATTCGCATGCCAAATTCCCACAGAAAGGAGGTCACGTTGTGCACCACCACCTCGCGCTTCCTACATTGCTTGGGAAGACACCCAACGCACTACACACAACACATAACACACAGCTCACAGCACACCAGTAAATTCCAAACACACATACTCATAACAAACTACAAACAACATCAACATCAACATCAACAGCAACAGCAACAACAACAATAACAACAACAGTAGCAAATAAAAAGAGTAACCAGAAGTAGCAGGAGGTGAAAATCAAATCAAAAACTTCACAAAAATTCCAACAACAACAACAACAACAACATCAACAACAACAACAACATAAGCAACCAAAAGAAAAAGAAGAAAAATAAGAGAACTCTGAACTGTGCAACAAAAATTAAGTTATAAAATTTTAAGGGCTGTGTGCGGTTTAATTTCCAAATGCCACGCCAGGCCCAGACACAGGTGGGCTAGGCAGCGTAATGGGGCGTGGTTGGGCATAGCTGTACGAAATATTTGGAATGAGCTGATTACCATAAACACAAGCTGAAAGTCGAAGCCAGAAGCCAGAAGCCAGTTTTGGTTTGTCGTTGACGTTGCGTCGACGTCATTCTTGTTATTGTTGTTGTTGTTGTTGTTGTATTTGTTTGAAGCGTCGGAAGCGGAAATCAAGAAAACAAAAAGAATGAGCCCAAATAAAGTCAAAGCTGGTAAACTTAGCAAAGGTGGCCGTACAGTCAGTTAATAAAGTTAGTTGCGTTTGGCTTGACGGTTCAAATTTAGATTTATAAGCGCGCAAATTATGGCTTATAGCTAACAAAGCCGCAACAGTCGCACACCAACATAATAACAAACACAATAACAAGGACGACAACGACAGCCACAGCGACAATGAACTCGTCAAAGCTTAACAATTAACATGACGAAGACACATAAAATTCCACTTTTACCAGTCCCAGCTGCCAGTTGCCAGTTGCCAGTTCCTTTGCCCTTTATACGCAATCTCTTATCCTTTTCTAGTTGCAAGTTATTAGTAGTTAACAGTTGCCAGTTGCCATTTGCCAGTTGGTAGTTGGCAGTTACCCAACACTCACTTGCCATTGAATCTTGAGTTGGGTGCGCGTCATATTAAAAGTTGGAAATTCTTTGTCAAAATGTGCGTCAATCACGTGATGGGTTCACCACATTAATCCCATTTTTGTTTTTTTAGCTCTTTTTCCTTCATTCATTCATTTAGTATTTTCCATTTTCCTTGCTCTGTATTTGCTGTAGTTTTGTCTACGCCTTGTCATTTGTTAATTTTTTAATACTTGTAGTTTTTATCGTCCCCACAGCAAACCACAATTGGGGCTGAAAGATGGCTGAAAGGTGCCTCAGCTCTGACCAACGAATTGTTAGTTTGGTATTAAAGTTTACACGCTTTAACATGCTATAGAACATCAGAGTTATATTCGTGCAAATGACTTATTTTTATGACTTGTCGCTGCTAGAGCTGTTGCTGTTGTTGTTGTTGTTGTTGCTGCTGTTGGTATTCATGTTCTAATTAGACAAAATAGTTTACTTGAGGACCACCCTTCACCGCGCCAGCGTAGTGAAAGATCTTTGATGACTATTTCGAGTGTAACAAAAAGTTTTGTTTTGTTCTGTATTTAGTTGAAGTACAAGTATCGAACTTTAATAGATACGAGAGCTATAAAATTAAAGCTCTGGGTTAAGTTTTCAATCATACATTCACCAAACCTCACGACAGCGACCACGACTGTCAGGAAGGTAGCCGGGCTGACACGGGAAATCAATCATGGCCACCTCCATAATTTTCTCGGTTGTTGTTTCATTAGTTGATGGCCTTACAGAAGTTGCCTCGTACTCCGCTAACACTATGGTCTCGTCTAGTTCCACACACTGATTAGGCTTAGCGCGTATCTTCTGGTTGTTGGGGCAATCGGTACGCTTTAGGCAGTACTTAACGCAGGGCCGAGGAGCTGCCACAGTGGTAAGCTTCTTAGCACATACGTAGTGTGGCATGCAGCCTAGGTCTGTGTGCGGCAAGTTGTTGTTTATATAAAGCTGTTTTGGCTTCTCTGTTGTCGTCGAAGTCATCGATGCTGTCGTATTCCGGTGCAGCAGACGACTCAGCAAATTGCCTTCTGCACCCTTGGCCATGGTAACAGTGCAGAGTGTCCAAATACTTAAAATCAGTATTAGCTTCATATTTTGAGGTGTTGACGCTTACACTTGTCTACTATGAATTGAGCGCGCTTTGGTGCTGCTATGCTCACATCAGTCGCAATCAAATGAGCTTCAATGGGTCACAATAAAAGCTTCAGTGATAACCTCTCACCCCGCGATAGACAATACACAAAACCAAACCGATTTGCTATTCAAATGTTTTATACTCGAACGAATGAATATGTTTAGACAACAGTTGTTTTGATTTTATATTTGGCATTGCATATATATATATATATATATATATATATGTATATAATAATATGAAATCATTACCGATTAAAATGTACAATAATTTTGGTTCTCTTTGCGGAGCAGATAAAGTAATAACAACTATTGGTCGCTATTCTATTAATCAGTTATTGATTGTTATTGATGTTGACTAACTGTTCTTCGTCCAATACGTATCTATATGTATAATGTTCCATATCGGGCAAACAGTCTCATTAAAGCGCTCACTAGCTTCATCAATATATTGAACGTTCATTGGTTGTTATGCACGCACACACTTACATATCAGTATCCGTGTACATGTGTGTGTAAAACTGAGAAATCCTTAGATATTCAATACTCAATGCTCTTTTCGGTTCGATGCCCTGTTAATTTTTATTACTTGTTTTTCTAACGATATGCGTAAAATTCTATTGCATTTTGTGCGAATATTGTATGGGCTAATAAGCACACTATTAATGGGTTGGGACAGGGGGTGTGGCATGCACGTTTCGACCAATTTGAATACTAAATTGAATTGACGTGATTTGGTCAACCGCAAAATTGCATAAGTAAATATTATTTAATTTTATATTTTTGGTTCATTTGCATGAATAATTTTATGGACCAGGTTCGAATACGGCTCAAATGGGCTCAAATACAAACACTCATACAAATATATATTTATATATATATTCGCTTACACTATTATGTTTTTAAATTAATATACATATGTGGCTGCTGCCATAGAATAGCTTGATTTCCATCTGAGAAACAGCATTCCGCTTGGTTTGCTGCACTGAATAGAAGATTTTTATTAAACTTTCTATTTAAAAAGTTTTTCTTGCATTTCATTGGTTTTAAATTTAACTAAAAGTCACACAAATGTGATATTTGTCATAATGAAATTTTATTATCTTCTTTAAGCAACTTTTGGCAACATTTGATTTGGGTTAGTTTACTTTATCTTTAAGATGCTATCCTAAGAATGTACCTGTAAACTACTTTAAAACTTGCTTTGTTTTTAGTCCAAGTCTGTCTCTACTCTCTAGTTAATATACTTATACTATAAGTAAACTGACAGTGGCAGTGCAACGAAGCAATCATCCAGACAAGCTGCCTATGACGTTATCAATAGAGCATAATAGATGTGAATTGAGGTTGTTGTTTCCGTTGTTGTTGTTGCCATTTTGGTTGTTTTTGTTGTAGTTGATGTTGTGGCTGTTCTTGCTGTTGTTGCTGTAGTTGCTGTTGTTGCTGTTGTTGACGGTTTCCTTTTGTACATCAGTTGCTGTGCTCCGTTCTAGATAGTGCACTTAACTATTTAAATAATTGATATTAATCGCAGCCAGAAGCTGTCAAAATTAATTTACAATGCGTTTTCAAAACAAGATTATTAATGATGATGATTATAATGATGATGATAATGATACTGATGATGATTGTTCAAACAATTGAATGTAATACGAACTGAATGTGTTCGAGTGTGCATCGAGAGAACTTTGAATTAATTTTATTTTGGTTGAAGTAATTGATTTCTTGAGCAAATTTTCTATAAGCAGTATATGAGTGTTGAGTGGAAAAGCTGTTTGTACAGAAACTTGCTGACCAGTGTATCCCGGAGGCATTTGCCTAATATGTATTAACATTTATTGCCTTGGTGCGATGCTGTGCATAGAAAAATCGAATCGCTAAAGCAGTAGCAGACCGGAAATTGCCAAACACTGATACTTCCGCCGGAAATAAGCTCAATTGTTGTTACTCCTCCTCTGCATCGTCTTGTTGTCTTCAATGATGGTGTGAGACGTCTAACATCAGAGCTGTTATATACAAGCTTCAATTATTTTGTAAAATCTAAACTTGCGATTCGCTAAATGTTGAATATCGATATGTTAAACCATATAATCAACTCCTTCTTATCCTGTCAGTTGAAAAGGATATACAGTATATACCGGTTATATGCAAAACCTTTACTTTGAATATATTCCATATTTCCTTTTAAGCAATCATGAGTTATATGCAAATACGTTGTGTTTAAATGATCATTAGAAAATAAACCACAGGTTAAGAAGTTTACTTAAATTTATATTTTATGCTGTTCGTCAGCTACAAATAAGAAAACAGGAGATTAATCAGAATGATAAATCTAAAATGAGATCAAAATATTTAGTATTGCCTTCCTACAGCTTACAATTTGTTTAAAAACGATTAAAATTTATACGAACTGATTCAAAAAAAAACAATTTTTTATTTGTTTATACACAATATTTTCTTATAGGCAATTTTTCGCATTTATGAGGCTAAATTTAGTTGTAAATAGTTGCATGTATAAAATTAACATAATTTTTCATTTATTTAATTAAGCGATATATATTGTATAGCGTTTTTAAGCAAGTTTTTTTAGCCGTTTTTTAGCCGTTTTTTTATTTAGTGAGAAAAATGACAATTTTTACACTTAAATTATTCCAAATTCTGCCAATTTTTGTCCGATTGTAAAAAAAATAAACTTTTTTAGACTCTTGGGATTTATTCCTGTTGAATGCAATTGGTTTTATTCAAATCCAAGTCATTGAAAATTTTTGCAATTTTTGCAGTGTTACCCCTTGACAAAATTGGAAAAAATGAAAAAAAAAAAATTTTTATTTTTTTCTTATTTTCTGATGCCAAATGTTAGTACTGTTCCTTACGACTCCGGAAAGGTATAAAAGTCTATAATCGGTGAAGAATTTTTAAAGATGTAGCGTTTTTAAGCCAACTTATAACCGATATATACTGTATTCAACATTTAAGCTTTGTAACATAATCAAAATGATTGCTTTCTTGTTAACTTATAGAATTGGAGTGAAACTCTGAAGGTCAGGGCACTTGGCACAATAAACAGATCATAATCTTTTTGAAACTATCAATTTGAGCAGACAAGAAGGCAAGCGAAGGGTAGAGTGGAGAGTGTAATAAAATGAAATTACATGTGACACAAACAAAATTTTGTATATTTATAGGTCACTTGAATAAAGGGAGTTTATAACACTGAAACAACATAAAAGAACTACGATTGAAAGATTCAGCCAGATACTGACATCAACGATGTGTTAACATTTACAGAAGGCAAACAAACTTAAAGAAAGTAGAGGGTACAGACACAGATACATACAAAGATAGAGATAGGAATAGAGATGGAGACAGAGACAGACGAAAAATAATTGGATAGGTCTCTAGAAAACAGAGCAAAATTGGCGTCGAGACAGATGTGCGTCCTTATAGATTTACGCACACTTAAGCAGCATTTACTCTGTCTACTACTCCTTGTATCGCACTAGGAACCATTTCCAAATAGTCGTATAAATTGTTCGACAGACGCAACTGTAGCCTTACTCATTCGCCTTTTAACTGTATGTATGTAACTGTATGTATGTATGTAACTGGGTTTCGGTGTTAGTGTATAGATCCAAGGAAGTGCGAGTGTATGTTTGGGTGTGAATGAAGTGCTACGTTTTCACGCGTTTGCCAACTGCTTGCCCAGAACTTGAAGCCTCAACTGGAGCACATGTCGTATGAGTTTTATGTTCCTCTGCCTGCCAGCCAGCTAGCCATACAAGCATCCCTGCAACCAACCCGCTACCAATCCCCACCATCAGCTAGCCAAGTTGGTTGCCTGTCGTTTTTTAGGCTTTGTTGTAGCTATTATTGTGGCTGCTAATGTTGTTTTTGTTGCTGACGTAGTTGTTGTTGTTGTTGTTGTTGTTAGTTTAACAAATAAAATTAGTGCCATAAACATTCGTTTGCCAATGGCTGCTGCTGTCTATGTGTGTCTATGTATGTGTTCGTGTGTGTAGTCTTTTTATGTGAGCTTCCTTCCTTTCTATCTTTCTTGGCAGGAGCGACAGTTTGCCCTTTATATATATATATATATTTATATATATGTACGAGTATTTGTTTACATATTCGCAAGTCCTTGGCACTTCACAACTTTTTCTAGTTTCTTATAAAATTTATTTTCATTGCCAACACTGCGATATCCGTGATGCAGCCAGAAGCCAACAGCTAGATCTCTGTCCTCGCCTTCTAGTCGTATCACTGGTCTTACTTGTTCCGGCAGGTGCCTCGGATGTTTGTTTTAGCTACTGCTCTTAGCACATACTCATGCCACTGCATCCGCTCCATTTTGCCCAAAATATTTTCAGTTGCGATTACCTTAAACTTCTATGAAATATATACTTTTCTATGGTTATGTAACAGCAAGTACATACAAAATTTTTGTTTATTGTATCTCAACGAATATTCTCTGACGCTGGTTTAACTACTCAGAAGAAAGTTCTAAAAAGAACTAAAATGTTTTCTTGGATAGACATTTTGTCAACTAGCCTGAAAAGTTGTTGTCAACCAAGGACAATTGTTTGGCTCTTGATGCTATTAAAGTCAAGTCTTTTGCTATTTTAATAGCTTTTCTATCAGCCTATTTGGTGTTAGTCTCAAGTTTGACCTGACCTCTTATTGCTGACCAACTCAGCCCAGAATCTACTTCAGTTACTCACTTTGTAGGGTAATGAAGCTTCGAGCATGTTTAGCTCTATAAATATATATTTAAATTTAAATTTTGCATAGGGGAAATTGCTTTAATATCAATTGTGTGTCCAGCCACATGATTATAATTTGCCTGCAAAATGAAACAATTCGTTTGGGCACTCGAACGTACACAAAACTAATTGCCGAAATAAATTATATAAATATCGAGATTGAATTGAATTTGCGATAAAAACATGAAATAATTCGCAGGCTCTACTTGACCATAGAAGCTGAAAAAGTGCAAAAGTGTAGAAGCTTTTTATCGATTTTAAATTGGCTCTTCTCTTATATATGTGTATGTGTGTGTGTGTGTGTGTGTGTGTGTGTGGGCGATTGTCTAGAACGGAGCGGGCAGAGAATGTGTGCAGTGGATAATATGTAGCCGCAGCGTGTTACATGTTTGTAATCCTTAGATATGCGATTAGAGTTTTTGTTTGAATTTTGAATGCGAAAATCACTGCGACGCTCTATAGTACCTGCTCCACTCATCCAGTATGTATGCAGATGCGTTGATTCACTTTAGCCGCAATTTAATTGCATGCAAACACACAGATACACACGTATCAACGATTAGCGCCAAATGAAGTTTGGAGTCACTTTATTACGAATTCGAATGCAAATTTTCACACTCCTCTCCCATCCCATAGCTGCGATAACAACAATTACAGTAATAAAACAGGCCAGCTTATTGGCAGTAGCCTAGTTGCTACTGCTACTGCTGCTGTTGCTGCTACTGCTAATTTTGCATGCCACAGAGAAGGTTTATTGTTTTGGGTTTCTTTTTTCTGTGCTTTGTGTATTAGTGGGAGGATAGTGTGGCTTGGCCTGAAACTGATTTGTTTACTATAATTATTATTTGTTTAATTTTATTTTATCGGCTGCAATTTATTTGAAATTTGTCGCAATTGCGCCGGCAATAAATTCCCTTTCGTTTGCCTGCACTTGTGTGAATAGATACTCGTAGTATTATGAGTTTTCTGTAACTATTCAGCCGGGTATTTGCCATGGCCAATTAGCGTCGTTTTTATCGAGATATTTCTGCTAAGTTAAAAGCTAATTACCTTTAATTTGCCAGCGTTTTTGTACAAATATTTACCCACTCATTAGGCTGAGAGTAAGCGGGCTTGCCTCAGTCCCTTTGGCTCAGCTTTACACTTGACTGGAAACATGTGTGTAAAAATCCGTTAAGCGTCATGGAGTATAGCGCTGGGCAGGGTGGAGCACCACTTGAGTTCAATTAAAACCGCACTTGTATTTGTTTATACAACAAATACACTTGACCAGCTGACCGAAGTACCACACAGTACAGGCAGGACACCAGCTCCTTCCTAGTCAGTGCCATCGATGCCATCTACATTCCATTCTCCATTCCGACCATCCTTACATACTTCCATATTGGCATTGTAGGGTGCCACTACAACATTGCTCAATACACTGCATTGCATAGCAGCTAAAGGAAGTGGGTGTTTCAACCCATGTTCATTGTGGAGCTTTCATTGCTGGGTATTGTTTAACAATTAACCGCAAATTGAATGCAATTAAATAAATAACGGTGTTGAACCTTTGCGTAAACGCTTGTAGGCGTCGCTGCAGCTCTACCTTTGTTATGCCAATAGCAGCGGTAAAGTAAATACACACGCACTACGATTGCCAACATATGTGCACACACACACACACACACACACACACACACACACATATATATGCAATTCTGGCAGTGCCAGGCGCGTTGTACAAATGAAATGAAATATTACGTATACGTCACGTTGGTCCATTTGCCAGTTCCCTCACATCCAAGCACTCATTCACGCGTCTCCTACGACCCACAAACACAGGCAGAGAGAAAGAGAGATTGAGAGTGAAAGAGAAGCAGTAAGAGAGAGAGGGAGAATGTGAGTGAGGGTTACAACAATAGCTCAATGTTGAACCTGCTGCTAGACGAGTACTCGTATTTGTTTAAGTTATTGTTGTAATCGTCGCTGGGCCAGTGGCAAGTGGCTAGTGGCAAGTGGCAAGTGGCAAGTGCCAAGTGGTAACTGGCAGTAGCAGAAACAAAAACAATTTATTGAATTTGCACCCAACAACAACTACAAGCACTACAACCATTGTGTACCACTGTGCACTGAACTCTGCCAATTATTAACAGCGCGTGTCGATTCTCGGCTGATGAATGGGGCAGGATTCATGTTTAATACGTAGCTAACCTCTTCTCTTACCCCTTGCACCCTTTTGCTTAAGACCACTCATTGTTATTGTGAAGTGCATTGTTCATTATACACTGTTCACTGTACACTGTTCTCTGTACAGTTATTGGAATCTAATTGATTGTTAAAAGATTACCACATACATTGCATTGATTATTAACTGACTTTCTTTTGTCGTCAGCTAATGGTGTTGGATTTATTGGTCAAATTTGTGTTGTGTGGCTACTTTATTTGATTCACTCTATGCTCTTTTTCAATATATATTTATATTGAGCTGTTTTGTTATTGTCAATAGTGTTCAATTTGCTGTTGCGAATTTGAAAGTTGAAACTGGAGGTTTTTGTGGCATGTACATGCAATATAAAACTTGTTTGACAAAGACATTGCAACTTATTGCTTGCGTTTCAATTTTGTCTTTATTGTTCTGGTGTCCCTCGCCTAAACACACACACATACACACAGGCAAAGCCAGACATGCAGCCAGGCAGGCAAATGGACACGTATGCGCCTCTACTTCTATATAAAAAAATAACAATATTTGATAACCAATAACAAAAGAAAAACAAAAAAAAAGAGAAAATGAAAAAGAGTATATAGAGTATATTTTGTGCAGAATCTAGTATGTAGAATATATAGAAAAGAGGGTAAAGGATGTAGTATAAACTAGCTGGCATGAAACACGAAACGCAAATGTTAAATGTCAGTAAGACATGCAAGGCTGTTGTCACACATTGCGGTTTATTTGATGATGATCCCACAATGTTGGACTGCAGTTAGAGTGGTATAGTGGAGACCTCTGATGTAAGCTTTAATTTTGCCATAGATATATACTGTGATTGCATTCTGGTTGGACTTTTTTTTAGAGTTTTTATGAGCAGCTCAGGTGTGCCATCGGTTATGCTTCAATTGATGAGGATAGCTCATGTTTTTCGACAATTTATTGCCTGGTGTTTGGTGAAATTGAATGGAGTCGCTGCTTGTGGTAGAGCGATTTCAATTGAAATTGCAAATTCTTTTTTACCATATGACAAAAAGGAGGAAACAAAAATAAACTGTTGCAATTGATTATTAAGTTTCATCAAATATTTTATTCAAATTTTCCTGTATTTCAAACTCTGACAAACAACATTTCAATATGAAAGCGTGAAAAGCTTAACGAAAACAAATGAATTGTTCGACTGAAACTTTTACAAAGTGACAAATTGAAAAGTTTGTCACAGGAAAATACTCGTGAGTGGCTCCAAAGTGACATAATTTGTATTCAATTTCATAAAGTATATTATAGATATAGTAATAGATTAGCTCTATGTGCATATATTTATTTAGCTTAAGATCTCTCTCATTGCTTCATTTTAATCCTTTTGCCACCATCTATATTTATATATATATATATATATATATATATAGGCAAAGGCCAGTAACATTTTTTAGAGTAATCAAAACGTCAGGGATTAACAGCGCAAAGCAGAGTAAAGTGGGGGAGACGCGGCAGGGATCATGAAAGCTGCCATAAGAGGAATGAAAGTGCAGCCAGGGCTATTATTATTATCTTTAATCATCCATGGACATAGGCTACCATGGCAATGAATTTGTATAAGTAAAAGCGAGGACACAGCCAGCCAAGTCCTAGTTTATTGTGTTTTGTTGTTGTTGTTGCTGTTGTTGTTGTTGTTTTTGCTGCATAGTCGGGGACATAGACCAAGACAATTATGCAAGTGTTTTAGCACGAAGAGACAGAAACAGTAACAGTAACAGAAACAGAAACAGAAACAGAAAGAGAAACAAAACGAGAAAGAACATGGAGTGGGTGGATTACTTAGTGTACACTTGGTGTGTCTCTTTGGTGCGTCCTCTTGATGTTGGACTTTTTGTTTGGGTTTTTGCTCGCTCGTTAATTGTAATTGAAGTTTGTAATTAAAAAGTTTATACGAACCGTGGACTCAGTCATTAAAACGAAATGACTTCCAACTTGGCCAACAGGGTAATACAAGAAAGCTGCCCCGTTAACATGAGGGGCACAAAGGGTGATGGTGGTGCTGATGCTGCAGGTGCCGCATCTCTCTTTCAAACTCTGTCTGAGATCTAGTATTAGTTTTGATTTAAATGGTGTGTAAATGTTTTAAGACTTTGTAGATTTGTGTCCTATCCCGTACTTTATTTGTCCACAAATGAGTTATTGGCCTCATTAGCGTTTCGATTTAATGCCAAAGCTTTAAGCCACACAATAGACGCTTGACTAATTAAGCTACAAATTGGCTGTTCAACGTTTTTTACTAGAAATGCCACCTTAAAATAAATGGTCCAAAATACGCACGACTGACTTCCTGTATACTTGTACACTATTGTTAACAAACCCAACTGCTATTACTTTCCACCTCGTCCCACCTTGTAGCTACACATCAGTGTAGACACAGCCAGACGGTTGATATTTACCATAATCAGACGATGGTGAAACGACCTCACATACACACTTTTAAGCATGAGGCCAGAAAGCAACCTAATCATGAATAATGTGGCACATATTCACACAATAAAATCACGAAAAGGGCAACACAAAATCATAACAAGCTTTCAGACGTGACCCCTTCTCAGGCTAAAACCATAAAATGACAGGAACCTTATAGCCTACATACGTGGCTATATAGGGATATATAGAGGGGACATTCATATGACGATGACGATGGTGATGGTGATGGAGGATGGAGGATGGAGGATGGAAATGGCAATGACAATGGCAATGGCGACGGCGACGGTGATGGCGTTAGCGATGGCAATGGCGATGTCACTTATGTGTACGAATCATGGGCGTATTAAATATGCGTGTCATGTTCATTTGTTGTGGCTGTTGTCACCTTCGGCGGCGTTTACTTCACTGCACCTCGTTTTGTGTTTGATTTTGACGCCTTTGACAGCAGACTGAAACAAACAAACAAACGAACAGAATATAAAAGAAAAAGAATACAAGAGAAAATAAGAAAATGTATCTGAGTTAGAATAGGGATTCGGGCCCAAAGCAAATTGAACATATTGGTCTAAGACTAGACGTCTTAAGTACACACTTTCATATGTATGCCATAAATTTGGAAAATTTTTCAGTCAGCACCTTAATAGAGCAGGGTATGAAAAGAGTTTCTTAGGTTATATGTTAACTTTACAAGGGACTCCTCTAACGATGTTGTTGCAACGAGTCAAGTCCTGCTTGACAGTGACTTTGTTTGTAGTTGTCTTTGGTTAAGTGGCATCAACATCGTTTGGCTTTCGAACTTAGAACTTTAGCATGGCGGTATGCGGGCTGCATTGACTGAAGAGTAAACTCAATTGTCTCGCAAAGAGTACAAATTTCCAACATTCACTCAAAGTCACTAAATAAATACCAAAATGTAGGTGTATTCAATATGTACTCTAGTCTTACGAGTGTGTCTAGAACTAAGGGCAGAACGAACACACAGCTTGCAGGTCAAGTTGATATTTCACAAAAATCTGAAACGTTCTAAGAAAATGCTTAACCCAAATGGAAATTTTGTGCTCTTCTAAACCTTTCAATGTTGACCTTGTTTCAATATTTTAATCGTATTATGCTTATATCGTATATAAGAAGAAGAAGTATATAACAATACTACATGATTGCCGTAGAGCAAGAGTGGGAGGTGTTTGGTTTAACAGAAGATGTGATCGACTATGAAGACATATCAAATTGAGATTAAATTTCAGATTCTTTTTTGATATTTTTTTGGGCTTCAGCTATATATATTTGTATCTATTGTAATCTGCAAATGATACCAGATTCGTCTACGGATCTGCCCTTCCTTTGAACTTATTAATGTGGGTTAACATTCGTGAGCAATAAATAATTTTTATTGTTTGCACCTTGCGCCGCAATAAAATCGAAATGGCAGTTCAACGGCAAAGAAAGATAAAGTCCCTAAAGTTGCTTTATGCAGAGAGCGTCGTACATCAGGAATTATAGCAAGCCATAAACTGGTAGCTGTTTTTTGCTTTTAAGCAAGTAACAAAGTGAGCTAAGCTCAAGGAGCAGGATACATTTTTATCTGTTTAGTTGCCCAATTTTCCAAGGCGATTAGACAGCCAATGCTGAAGGAATGTACAGCAATATTGTGGTGGATGTTGGTTCTTTGAGTTTAAATTTAATTTTGAGACCATTCAGGGAGCTATTCGAGTATGCACGGATTTATGCAGTAAAATTATGGCGCAGTGCATCTCTGCTTATAGAATATAGGAGAATGTGAGAAAGGGAAACTGGGAAGGACCTTTGGGATGAAGCACAGGTAAAGCATATACCTGTTTAACAAATTGTAGCTATAAGGCTGGTAATGTTGGGGTATTTGTATGAAATGCTAATTTGATTAATTTCCATTCCATTGCGAGTTTTGTCGTATGTTTCACTGAGTACGAAATTAATTTTCCATATAGTTTATGGAGTATAGTTGGAGTATTCGCGTGTATCCTGAAAAATGCTAATTGCAGGAATATATTTAAACAAATGCGAAACGTTGAATGCAAATTTTCCAACATTTTCGGAAACACAGATATGTTAGCTAGTGGGTAGACGCGACTTGGCTGGTTCCCAATTAGGATAATCGTCCTCGGGAAATGTTAATTTAAATGTGAATGATTGTGGTTTTCATTGCCTGAAGAATCGGACTTGGTTGTGGTTGAGAAGCCTTTCGTGCTGTGACAGTTGCGTGTGGTTAGTTCCCTCGACAGACGACCATGTGTTTGGGGGCGTGGGTTAAAGCCAAATATTGTTTGTGCTTTTAACTATTAAGGGGATTGGATTTGGAATGAGTTTTAGATATAGGTATGGGAATAACTAAGCTATAGGTATAGGTTTATGTAAGCGCTTGGCTAAACTTAAATTCGAATTAGATTCTCTCGTGACTAGCTGCCATACATACGGCATTGATTGAGTAACGACTTGTCCAAAACACAACATAAGCACGACAATTACAAGACACCCGAACATATATATGTACAGGTTGGGCTTCAGCTGAAAATTAGTAAGCACGAGTTACACCTAATTTAGGATTTTGCCTCACAAAACACCTTTCCTTTACCATGCCTATCAACAGGTAATGAGTGTTTTGCTAAGCCAACAAGGCAACCATAAAGTTGGACACACTTCAAAAGGCTTCGCCAATGCATATGAGTTAAGTCGGACCAGAGGAAACATTTCCAAATAATAATCTTAAAACAGGGTGCTCTTTATATAAATGTTGTTGCTTGCAAGCTATTTAAAATGATTTAAATATGTATGTTCGCATTGAAGGCAGCAAATCTTATCGCGCGACTAACGAAGTAACGCCATTAACGGCCATGGCCATGGTACGACAAGTAACAGCGCAATAAACAGAAGGCCAACAACCGAGTATTAGCCAAGCACGCCAGTAGTGACGACTAGAAGTTAAAGCCTAATGAAATTCCATAGAAACATGTTCTCGCCTGATAAGTAGCCATTGGTCAACTGGCTCCAAGCTATAGCTGAGCGTACGCGGCATGCAACACGGCGTAAAATGTGCACTACACAGGCAAAGCGGCAGGTAAAGCGAGCATGTGTATGTGTATATAAATATATATATGTGTGTGTGTGTGTGTATGTAGAAGTAGTAAAAGAAGAGTTGAATTAAGAAGGTACAGAAGATGGGATAAGTCACAAAGCCATTCAGTTGAAGTCATTTGCAGTGCAGTAAATAATTTTCGTGGGGAAACTGCTTGCTTTTAATGGAAAAAAATGAAAGGGATTAGCTGCCTTCACTTTAAGCTTCTTGGACAAAATATAAGGTTGTCGTCTTTGTTCCTCTCTCCTTTTCTGCCTCTGTGCTTCTCACTCCTTTTCTGTGTCTTGTTCTCTCTGTGTATGTAAGAATTGCACCATATTCTTGCTCCTGCCTAGCACAACTTTTGGGCATTATTATATTAATGAAAGGAAAACGCTTAACGCTGAACGCTTAACTCGACTCGTTCGATGCTCACCACCTGGCGCTCAACGTGGTTCTTGTACAATACTTAAGAGTGCGTCATTGTTTTATTTGAGAGAACGCGCGGAGACCGCAGCGCATCCTTGGCTTGATCCTGCCCTGAATTTTATGCAATGATTGCCAGAACGGGCATACCCGCTCAATCCTCTGTCCCTTGCGTTCGGCTCGCTTTTCTTTGTGTATGCAAACAAGGTATGGGATAAACTTTTGTTCTGCCTGAACTTTGCCATCGGCTACGAGCATTGGTGTCGTTACTGCTGCTGCGGCTGCTGCTACTGCTGCTGCTACTGCTGCTGCTCCTACTACTGCTGCTGCTACAACTGCTTCTTTCTCTTCTCGCCAGCTTCTGCTGTTGCGGCTGCTACTTCCTCCGTCAGCATTATAATTCTTACTCACTTACACACAGTTCCTGTTTTTGTCCACATTTAATCAAAATGAGTTAAGAATAATACAAATCTCAGCAGCAGTGCCGACACTGTGGGCATTGTGGGCTTTGTGGGCAGGCCAAGTTTGGAAAATTGTTTTTAATTTATTTTCCCAGGATTCAGCGATACGCGCGTCTGTCAACAACAATAACAAGATTGACAATGGCCAATGGCAAGGACAATACTCATACAAACACCATCACAATATTTTTGTATTCAAATTAGGTTTAAAACTTTCCTTTTTTTCTTCTTTTTGAATTCAGTTTTGTTAGACTGAAACTGCCAACTCACTGGGCATAGTTAATAATAATTTCTCTTTTCTGGAGTAAAGCATTTTCATTGTACGATGCAAGTTTACTTTATAAATTAAAAATAAGTCCTTGCTTCTAATATCCTTAAGTTCAGAAATGCTTTAAGGAACTCGGGGAGACATATATAGTTTTCCAATTTAGCAGTTCCAGATGCAATGGGTATGCAACATGACATACTGTAAGCAATCAGGAAAATAGCGAGCCATCACTTGCTCCACCCAACCACTTAGCCACTCAAAATACTGAAATGCTCAAATGCTCAAATGCTCAAGTTCTGAACTGTTGAACTGCTCAACCTCTCAAGCAATCTGACACCACAGCCACTAGTACTATGAATTATGTAAATCTCATGTGGCTAACGTTATGGCCTCGGCCCAAAAAGCCTTCTCAGCGATTGAATGAAGCATTTGAGCGGTGCAGCAATGTGGTGGATGTGGTGGATGTGGTGGATGCGGCGGGTGCGACGGTGCGCGTGGGTAGGCAGGTCTGAAAAAATCAACCAAAATCGATTGATGTACAAATTTTTCTTAACATCCGCAAACAATTTGCTCCTGGTTGAAGGAGGCTGCCTTTTGATTTGTGCCATCCCGTCAGGGATGCTGTTGCTAGGCTGCTTCATTGGCAGCCTGCTCCTAAATTATGTAGATTTGTTTTAGCATAATGCTTGCCTGAGTGTGTTTGTGTGTGGTTTACTTTATTTATTTTCTTATTTTTTTTGTTTTGCTTTTTTTGTGTTCTCTCGTCCTTCTTCCTTCTATAGACAGCCTGTGTGTTGAAGATCTGTTTTGCACTGCTCCGACGCACAACATTTTAAACCGTCATTAAGCTGCGCCCATAAATATCAGGGCGTCTCCTCGACTTCCCAGCTCCCATGCTCCATCTGCCATCTAGGCAGGAGCAATGCCTTCAACTGAAGAATTATGTAAATTTATTTGGCCATAGCATTGCCCTTTTGCTGTTCCTTTAGTTTAGTCCTGTTCTGGCCATTGGGTCGGCCCATGTAAATTGTACTGAATTATTGCTATGAAGACACAGCGACTACTTTGTTTGTTTGGTTGTTGGCTTCTTGGTTTCGCTGTCACATGTTTCATACTCTATCCAAAGAGTACTTTCAATTCGTTGTGACCCAGACATTAGTTACTATGGCTATATGCTTTTCAGTTGCTCTTTCTCTCTCTCTATCTCTCTCTGTCCCCTGCCACAATGCTTATTGCTATTGAGCTGGTCTTGCACTGCTTGTCCCTTTCGCACTATATTTGAGAGTGAAAACTTTTGCGCAGTTCGGAAAATCAAATCAGTTGAAAATTAATTTAATTCGCACTTGGCCTGAAAAGTTTTTCTTTCATGTAGCTTTATGATTTGCTTGCATTCACTTTTTCTTTTGCTGAATGAAAAAAAGAATTACACAAAAAAAATTAAAAAAAGTGAAAACCAAGATGCAAAATTTTAATTATAAAAGTTTGAATCGCGCTAGCTCTGCCACAGCCACACTCCAACCCCTCCTCTCATTCGCAAACCATGCTGTCTGTTAGTCTGTCAGTCAGTCAGTCACTAAAACACACCGGAGAGCGAAAAACAATGCTAACCATTTTTAATTGTTAATTGTTGCTAGTTTTTAACATTCAGTGAGTACTGAACAGTAAGCACTAAGCAGTTAGCAGTTAGCAGTTAACAGTAAGAAGTAAGCAGTTAGCATTGAGCAGAGACCAAAGTGCAGAAAACAGAAAACAGAGAGCAGAGAGCACAGAGACCAGGGGAAGATAGGATGAGAAAAGGAGGTATAGAGAGTGAAGGAGTTGCTTTTGCCAATTTTACCAATATTAATTATGATTTCATACCAAGAGCCCGCAGTTTTACAGTTCTTCAGTGTTTCTTGCTTCTGTTGCAAGTTTGCCTGTGGCAGCTATGAATTGAAAGTGTATGAGTAGTCCATGTGAATGTCCTGAGAGCTTGCTTGTGGCGCAACTTAATTAATTTTCCATTGCTCGGAGTGGTCCGCGCTGGTTGTCAGAAAAGTGTTCAAATGATAAACGAGCTAATTAATATGCGCCAAAAGTTTCTTCCAAACCCATATTTTTTGGGGGACCATCACAAATGGTTAAAGTGCCTGAAATAACTGCAACGGTTGAGTCGCTTGTGGCACTGCAATTGTGCATTATGTGATTTGCAAAAATTTCATAGCATACTTCTCAGAGTGCGATTACACGGTCCACCCAAAACGGTTTCTGCCTCTGCTGTGCCACTTACTAAGCCAGTTGCAGTTGCACTTACAGTTGTAGCAGCTAACAGCTAACAGCTAACAGCTAACGGCAACAGTACAGTTCCAGCTAAAGTACATTGCCAGTTACTGGTTCGGTCAACGACACGGCATATGGGCAGAGGGGAGGGACTGTGCCAGCTGCATACGCAAATTTCATTAAAATTCATGTGAAATATATTGAGACTTGCATGCATAATGGTCACTAAGTTTGAAATGTGCACAAACTTGTGTCAAGTGTGCCGCGCCCATTTCCTACCAACTACCAGCAACCACCTACCACCCACCCACATAGCGATGCACAGCTTGTTCTATGCAAATACCCGGCAAGCATGGGAAACGTTTGGTTATGTGGCAGAGTCACAGAGTCGGAGAGTGGCAGGTGGAGGCTGACTTCGACGCTGTGCTGCAACTTGCAATAGCAGCAATTTCTGGAAAGGGAGCAGCCACCTCGCCGGCTTTTATTTCCTCTGCGTTTTAATGTATTTCTATAAAAATGGAGCTCAAGTAGTTGTGCGCTCTATAAAATTTCATGCATAAACTTTTAGGAAATGCAAAAGTTTTTTATAATTTAAACCGGGCACGTATGCGGTGTCCAGTGCCAGGCAAAAGGAGCTTAGAGGTAATGTCCTTAGTTCACCACTAAATATAGGGACTTAAAAAAAATGGTACATAACAGAGAGCAGTGAGAGAAATCTGTAGCTGTATAGCTCCGGGCTTCTGTTGGTTGAAAATCTATTGATAATATTTAAAAGTCACTTGTAAATTGTGTCAAAAGTTTGACCTGGCTGTGACATGTCCAGCATTTCATGCAACTTAACGTGCCACATTCGTTAACTGGTTAAGCTGTTGCAGCTCATTTCATGAAGCGCCATAAACTACTAACTATAAAAGAGAGAAATAGAAAGAAATGAAAATGATGCGAAGTTAAAGTAAAAACAAACTTAATATAACTTTTTATTTTACATCTAATGCTTTATTTTACCATATATTTTTGAATAATTTAGAGACTTTTATCGTTAATGTTTCTTATGATAAACATAATAATCATACAATGACCACCATAATTAGCATCGAACTAGATAGTTCTCAGTGGATACTATTAGAAATACTCTTCTTATCTTTCTCTCGATCTGCTGAACACTTTTGCTATTTGATTAATGTAGTTAATGTACTTAAATGCAATTAATGTTGACTAATGAAAAACCGATGCTGCTTTTGTTACAGTAACTATAACTTAGCTACGTTATTACGTAGTTCAAATTGTACGAGTACATACACTCACGCATACACACACATACACTCATACGCACATGCAAACATGCTCAAACATTAAATATGTACTCATACCTAATTGAATTAATTATATTAAGTACAACTATGTATCATACCTTATGTATGATGTACGAGTATGTGCTTAAAATGATGGCCTATTGCAAGTGTTAATACGTTACACATAACTTGGCCTATACATGGTATCATCTTATGAATGCCATTTAAAATATACAACTTTAGATACGATTGAACAACTGTTGGCCTTAAGGATCTATTGTATGAATTGTGGGGTGTATGAATTGTGGGTTGTAGGGTATGGGGTATGGGGTGTGGGGTGTGGGGTGTGGGGTGTGGGGTGTGGGGTCTATGTTATAGGGTGCAAAAAGCTGATAAAATTCATGCTTGAATGTCCTTAAGTACATTAACTAGCTCTGACACAAATGGATTCTAATACAGTTTAAGTATTATACTAGACGAGTACGAGTACGAGTACGAGTATTTAGTATTTAGTATTTGGTAATTAGTATTTAGTATTTAGTATTTAGTAATTGTAATTTGCAAAAGTTCACATTTAGTTTTGCCATTAGTATTTATGTATTCATTCATTTATGTATTCATGTATTCATATATATATCAATATCATATACTCGTAGTTTACTTTATGGTAGATCTCTTGCTGCTATTGGTGGTACAATATTTTTTTGCTTAAATATTAATTTACATTGAAAGTTTTATGATTTTGTTTATATATTTCTTTTTTTTTTTTGTATTACAATAAATGTTTTATAATTTATGTTTTATGGTGCACTTAATCTAATCTAAGCAAAAAATGATAACAACAAAACAAACAACAAAATAATAATACAAAATTATATTTATATATGGGGTACAAGAATACAAGGATGCAGGGATGCAAGGATAAACTGATATACATTTAAATGAATAAAGTTTTAAAATACAAGAACCTTATAGCTAACATTTTACAGTGGTGTTCCGTTCGTTATTCATAGGTGTTTGTTTTTTTTTGTATTGTTTTTGTTTTTCTGTTGATTTTTAAACTAAACTAAATAATATCACTATATAATGTTTGCTTAATTTACATACAAGTATTATTCACGCGATTTTGGTTTTTATGAAGTACGAGTTAAATGTAATTCACATTCAAATATCTAATGCATATTTACATGACCTACTTTAACTGGATTATCCCATTATGGATTTGCTTTTGCTCTCATATATATTCGTGTACGTATTCGTAATTGTATTCGTATTTGTTTTCGTATATTTCATTCTCATTTCGCCCTTTTCATTTAGCAAAATTGCAAATTTCTGCGTTTAGTTTTATATATTTTGTATTTTTGCATTTCTGTATTATAAAATTGTTGAATTTAATAGATAATTTTCTTTTTTATTTTTTTATTTATTTTTTTATTATTTGTGGTTGGGTTTTTGTTTTCCTTTTTTTTGTTTTTTTTTTTGGATTAGTTGCAATTATTATTATTATTATTTGGTTTATTACCACTGCGCTCATATGCTAATTAAGTAAATCACTGACAAAATGCTTGAATAATTATTTACATTGCAGGTTGTGAGGATTTGCATAATTTTTACATTAATTTCAATTATATTATAGCCAAAAACTATTTTGGTTCTATCTTTGGTTTGTTTGCTGTAGGACGTGGACAAGGACACAAGGTGCAAATCATAAGGTAGGTAGTCAGAATCTCTTTAAAAATATTATCCCGAGGGAATTTCGAATATATACTTATACATAAACGAGTTGACATTGAATCTGAAAAAGATATTACTGCACTTGTTGTAGTTGTAGTTGTAGTTGTAGCTGTAGCTGTTGGTATAGGTTGCATTGAAGTGCATGTCCTGGTTTCTGGACTCACTTTCTACATTCTACTTGCTACAGTTCCAACTATGAGTACAGCTGTGACTTTACAAGTTTCTTTGGCCAAGACCGATGCTAACTTTGTGTCGCTTGTGTGACTTGTGTTGCTTCTTGTTGTAAAAGTAGGTTCTTACCCCAAGCCTAACCAATATCTGTTACATTGGTTATTGCGCAAGGCGAAGGTAAGCAACAGTGCGAAACGCAGTAGCAGGCAGTGGGGGAAGGCGCTGTGTAAGCTACTGAGGGCAGCACTATTGCTACGCGACTTGGAGCTGGCAACTACCTCTGCATCCTCGGGGGCAATGTCCACGCTGTTGTTGGCGACAATAAATTGAAATATATCGCTGACCTGCAAAGGCAAGAGTAAAAACGAAAACAAAGGGAAGGCAAATTTTTAGTAGACTTGTGCTAAATAAAGATTAAGTAGCTGCCGCGTGCAACAGCTACTCCCACATATGTATGTGTGTGTGTGTGTACTTGTTATGTCGAATAGAAAGTTGGACTGTTAGAAGGGTGCGTTGTTTGTAAGATTCAAAGTCAGTCAACAGGCGTTGATTAATCTATGATTTGGACTAGATCCCTTTCCCCCAGACTTACCTCATTCCAGCCATAACGGTTTTTAGCCTGTACAATCGCCTCGTAGTAAGCACCTGCATGCAGATGTTTAATGGTGTATGACATGATATGTGTTAGGGGCTCAGAGGCAGGTCGATGTTCAGGAGTGAGTATAAAGTCATGCCATCTGCCTGGTTGCTGGAAGGAGTCGTTCATCTGTAGCAAGGTAGTACGGCAATAAAGTAAAAGAAAACCGGAGAAGAAGAGAAGAAAAACAAAATGAAATGTGAGCGTTTATAGCTGGCAATTATTTTTTCTTATTCCTGACAGCTTGTCCTTACTCAAGCCCAGCAGTGTTATCGTTCAAAGATGGCACAGAGCTTTTGCTTTGCAAACAAATTAGTGATTATTCGGATTAGTTAAGAGACGTCAGTCAATGATAACTCATTATACCAATTAAGTTTTGATTTAGCGCTCATTAAGTTGCTTAGCAGATGGTCTACATTGATTGCACTTTACTGTGATGGCTTATCAAATGAATTGGCTAAAAGCCATATTATAATTTTATTAAATCGTTAAACTTTATGCTCTTTGAGTCATTATATTGCATTTCATGTATGTGAGCGTATGCTTGAAAATCCTTTATGGCTTTGCTAAGCATAATGCATGTTGTTGGTTTTCCTTAAGCTTTTCATTTTGTTTAATTATGTTAATAATTATATCGTATGCATTGTAGTTTTTATTTTCAATTGTTAGGTTTTGTTTTAAATAATAATTCAAGAATGAGATTCATTAGCGTGTAGACTTCTTTCACTGATATCATACGTTAATATCAGAGTCATTGTTATTCTCAACGTTATCGTCATCGTCATCGTCATCGTCATCGTCATCGTCATCGGTATAGTCATCACCATCGTTGGCATTGTAAATAATTTTCATTTTGTGCGAAACACTCCAAGCGCGAAAGGTATTGAGTTTCGTTGACAGCAGATTATCAGACAACGTTCTCCGGGAACAATGGAGCCATGGAACGAGGCCATTGTCTAGACATGTCTGCCTTACAGTCTTTGCAGATTATCATGCCGTTTTCGGCCTTTCTGCATGTTGTTCTATTAATTAATTCAATGCATTTTATTCGGGCTACGGAACTGCAGTTCTGCATGCCTGCGGGGCTGTGGGGATGTGGGGAGAATTTGGCAAAATTGAGCATATTACTTACAAGCACCCGTCGATAAAGTAGACGCACTTCCTCAAGCGGTGGATAGCTATCAATTTTCCATGTCAGATTGTAGCTATCTGATGAGCGACCCCACTTGGGGGAGTAAAATTCAGCAGGACCCGGTCTACCAGATAGTTCCATATACTTTCGAGAACGTCCCAGGGAGTTATCGGCTACACAGCTGTGTGAAGGGAAAGAAATGGAGTATGGAATTATTTCTGTGTTTCTGCATTTGATAACCTATGAAATCAACTTAACATTACGTTAAGTTTTATTTCTTATAAAGATTGCTTCCATGTATTTACATGCTAATAACTGAATTTCCGCTTAATTTTAATCTATCTCGAGTAACGTGCCTTTGCTCTGTCAGACATACATCCAACCAATCAACCCAATGTTACCCACTGACAAAACTTTTACCATGGTCAGAGTACTCCCAAGGGAGTTGTGGCAATGAGCCGAACTGTGTACTTGTGTAGGGAAGGCTGTTGCTACTAAACTAATCCAAACACGTCTATACCAAAAGCCAGTCACTGTTGCTGTTGCTGTACCCCTTGCCAATGCTGATGCCGATGCCGATGCCAATGCCGTTGCTAGCATTGCTGGCAGGTGACGATGGATGGGTCGCTGTTGTCCTATATGGTCGATGGCTAAAACAAAAACTTTGTGCATGAAATGTTGTGTCAACATGGCGAAACTTCCGTTTCTTTAATATGTTTCAGACAGATTGACATTGATGTGGAAAACTTGTTTGCCCACATAATGGTTAGGATACGGTCATGGCTGCGCCCACCCCTCATGGGTGCACGTGGACCACTGAAATATATGTATACATATATACATTTATATATATATATAGTATAACAAATAATGCAGCAAACAAGTTTTGTGTATAGTCAGGCTAGATGGCCATCGTCCTTTACTTGGCCAGTTAGTCATTCAACTGTTAACTGGTAACTGGAAACTGGTAGCTGCCAACTAACTGGCAAAAAGTGAAATAAGTTGTAGGAAAAGTTGCCAAATTGACTAAATCAACGCTTGGAAGCAAAGTTATCGAGGTTTATTGTGTCCTACAAGTTGTCTGTTTGCCCAATACACGCCATCGATTTGGCACCTTTACTCACCTGTAGTTGCCAAAGTCCTCCTGCTGGATGTGACGTATAGTGAGTGTATGTCGATTGGCTCTTGTGTTCATAATTCGCCTATCGGTTGTCTGTATCGGAAATGAGTTTTGGTACCAGGACACCTGCAGTGTGAAGATGGCAAAGAGGACAAAGATTAGTGACAAATGAAATGTGGATAGTGACCCAATACACCATACGACGTCAATTGACTATAACAACAGTTGCTACTAATAAATTCAGCTCAAATCTAAGCCAGATACAAAAAGCTCTTGTTGTCATGAATTCAACCAAAACTAAGCCAAATAAAAATGGTCTTTATTTATTAAGAAACAACGAAAAAGCAATTGAAACCCAAGAGAGAGAGAGAAAGAGAGTAAAAACTGAAATTGAGTATAAAGACTTTGAATACAAAAAAAAAACAAGAAAAGAAGGCAACAAAAACAAAAACAATACTTAAAAAATGACCTAAAAACAAACTCGTTACATAAAGAGAAGCAAAACAGAATGCAGCTCGTAATGGTAATACCAATAAAAAGGGCCACAACAAATAAAATTGTTAAGACTGGCTCTAAGTCAAGTATACGATACAATGAAACGATAGTAAAACATTTAAAATAAAACAAACCGTTGCGACTGGATCAGCGTATACAATGCAAACAAGTTTTGCTTCAAATCCTTCGCCAGAGTGTATCCAGGATTTCTCAACTTGAATATCCGGTGGGTCTGTGTGTGATAACACACAGCACACAACATACACACACAGACACAGGCACATACATAAGGTTAATAGTTGCAGCAGCAGTATGTGAATCATCCGTCAGTTCACATGATGCATGATAAGTTTAAAGATAAAATATAAAAGAAAATATATTTTAATACAGTAGAAAGAACATTACAGATGCTTTTAGCATATTCCATAATATATCCGTTAGTTAATTCTATTAAATTCATAAGCATTTTCAATTCCCACTAATACAACTAGGTGTTGTTGTATGTGCTTTGTTTTGTGAATAACCTCTTGGTTTTCGAGCTGATACTTACACAGGACATCTAATCTCATGTCTACTGTAACCGGGTCACCTACTCCGTTTTCGGCAGTGCATTGATATACACCCGCTTGCTGTCTTTCCAATTTGTCCAAAGTCAGGATGGGGCCATCGCCAATTCTAGCCGAGGATTTGCCTGTTCCGCTCTGAAAGAGAGAAATATATAATATAATAATAATAGCCCATAGGTTTTATTTACACAAATTATGTAGTTGTGTTTAGTTGTGCACATCAAGAGACAATATTAGTAAGGGAGCAGGAAGAGATAGTAAATGTTAAATGCGTTTACCAATCGAAGGAAGGAAAAAGAGTGGAAAGTGCAGATATTTTACCAAAAAATTGACTTAAAACACACAGTGCAAAAGTCAAGCTGGTGTCTTCCTTATGGCAAACATAGAAAACTGTATGTAAACACAAACATTGATAGGAAGCGGAAGAATCAAGTAAGTCACAAAGGTCCAAGTGGGTGTTTTGTCTCCTAGTGAGTCCTATGTATGTAGCAAGTCAGCTTTTAGCTGAACGCGTCTTGTCTTTGACAACCAGTTTGGCCCAAGTGACGCCCACGGGTAACACGTGTTGACGTGAACTCCAAAAACACACTGAGTATTGAGTATAGGGAAACGGGTTCTGGGCTGTGTTCTGGTACTGTGTTAGGTTCTGTGATGGGTTGTGTCAGGGTTGCGGAAATGGAAAAAGATTGAAGAGGAATGCAATGGCATACAACTTTGCTGCGACGTTGGCAAGTCAACGTGTGTAGTATCTACATAAAGGGTTTGAACTACTCGCCGGAACATAGACAAACAGTCAGCAGACGAATAGACAGACTTACAGATGGATAGCAAGAGGCAAGATAAACTGTGTGTGTGTGTGTGTAAGAGAGAGAGAGAGAGAAAGGAGAGTGGGAGCAAAGAGTAAAAAGGCTTAGCTTTCCCGATGTCAAGACCAAAGTATGCAAGCAAACAAATCGAACGGAAATGTCAAATGCGCTAAAGTGCAGCAAGGAAACGAAAATGAAAACGAAAACGAATACAAATACGAATAGGAATAGGAATACGAAAAATGTGCATACCAATGCACTATTCATTTTGTAAAACACACCCTGATACCAAGTAACCAAGGATTTTGGCACTTGCTTTATTGAAAGACTGCCAACTTTCTGTTCAAGAAGACAGTAGGTCAATTTCTATTTGTCATTTTGAAGTTAGTTCAGTGTGTAGAATTGTATTTTGAATCTATGAAACGCATTAATTACAATTTGGCCTAGATGACCTCTTCGGACAGTCAATAAGCTGTACAATATTCCTATGTATATGTCGAGTTGTACAGGAACTTCCCCTGTCAACCTGCTCTTTAAAATATTTTTCTGAGGTTTCTATTTGAAAAGTGTCCGTTTTACATAGATGTTCCTGTAGTTGACAGTGATTTAGTGTGTATGCCCAGTAGCTGACACTTTCAAGAATAAGGCAACATATATAGTAAATTGATAAAAAGTCTATTTGGAATGAACTGTATTTTGTGTATGTCTGGGCCAAATACCTCCGAATGGTAATAAGAGTTCCTATACGACGTTCATAGATCAATACACGTCCAACATGAAACTTTACACGTGATTTCTAAGTCTTAAATAAGTTTTTGTTACTTCTATACAGTTCTATGGACTTCAATAGAATTATATACTGTTATTTTAAATGGCAGTTGGGGATATTTTTAATTAATTATAAAAGTTTTTTGGCTTCCAAGGAAAAATATCGAGCACTTTTTGTTAATGACGCTTATTATTTAAAGTTAGCCTGAAGACGCACGCTAAATGAAAACTTTATTTAAAAGTAAAAGTAAAGTAAAAGTAAAAGTAAATGTGTTTAGAAAGTCCTGTTTTAATGCTTCCTTTTCTGTTCCCATTCACATTAGTATGCGGTGGTCAGAAGGGACGCTTTGTATATTTCTCTGAAACACCATTGAAATTTACATAACGAAGTAAAAGAGCTGCAAGAATTAATTCAATTAAATGAAATTCGTTTGAAAATGGCAGACAAATTGCAAATACTAAGCACAACTATACTATACTACACTATACTCTAATAGGCTTGCTCTGAATAGCAAAACAAACCTTTTTGGTCCAGTAAATGGATGGCACCGGATTACCAGATCCTTTGCACTCCAGCGTAATAGGGCCGCCCTTGCGTGCCTGCAGTTGACCGGATGTGGGTATGGCCCGAACACTTGGTGGAACTGTGGGCAAAAGAGGAGAATAGAACTTTAATAGGAAACAAAATAATATATAAAAGTAAATTGTTTCTATTAAAGATGAAAGAAGGTTAGGTGAATACATATCTATGTTAGTAATCGAAAAGCATCAAAAGTAATCGCTGAGCACATAGAGCTCTGAATAACATTCTAAATATACTTATGTATATTTTTAGTTGAAGCACATTATGCTATAAGGATGTGATGAAAAGTGTTTTGTGTGTTTACTGTGTAAACATTTTATTAAAAACTTACCCAATATCTCGACTGTGTGCACTTGATCACGATTTATTTTGTCACTGATTTGACAAACATAATCCCCAGCATCCTGTGGTTCCAAATCTGATATCTCTAAATTATAACCATCTATCAGTCTTACGCGCTGATCCCTTGTTACCATGATGTTGGAGGCGGTGAGCACATTTGGGCCGCGGCGCCACAGCAACACGAAATTGCCTGCAACAAAAGAATAAAAGCGTAGGAGTCAGATTCAAGAACAAACCAAATATTATATTATAGCCAAATACGAGTGTCTCTCTGTCGTTTTCTTTCTCCCCCTATCACTGTAAATATGTTCTTCCTCCTGTTGTTTGCTGGAAAATTTATTGTAAAACGCCGCAATATAAACATAAAACATTTTGCAACTAACGAATATACTTTTAAGAGGCTAAATAGATGGCTTCGGAGTATGGGTGAAGGGTGGCTAGTTCGCATTATATTAGTTGTCGTCTAGGCAAACACACCCACATACGCACAAATATATATATACATACATATATATATAGTTGCTGCTATCTATCTAAAGAGATATCCTTGCTGGCTGGATGGCTCATGTCGGTTTGTCTGTCTGCTGAGCTGTGAACATTCTACAGATTCCTTTCTGTTTGTCTATCCAATTGCTGGCAAGCTTTTGAGTGTGTATATTTTGATGTGTATGTATATGTGTGTGTGTGTGTGTGTGTGTGTGTGTTGGCCTGTATATATATTTGCTGGTGTTTTCATCTATTTTTTAGTATGTTTGCTCATATAAATGACATAATTTCGCAGATGTTTCTGGCAGATTTGTGCTGTTGCTTTCTTTTCATTTCTTTCTTGTTTTTGCATATTTTGTACAACTTACGCTTTTTCTTTGCGTCACCACAAAAGGCAAACGTAAATTTGTTAAACGGGATTACATGGCATATTATGTAAACATATAAACATACGTATATGTATACATATATATTTATTTATTTATGAATTGTGCTTAAGTTGCAAATGCACATCGACTATACAGTGTGCACAGTGTAGCACTCGACCCCAGCAACAATTTGTTTTTTATACATTTTTAAAAATGCGTTTTTATGCCACATTTGATAGTGCTCGACCTGAACATATGCTGTACTTAGTCTCATAGCAATGTGAAATCATTAAGTTGTTATATATAAATGGCTCAGAGTTGATTTTTTGACTATAAACCAATCTATATACATTTTATGGACTACAGGGTACACAGGGTAAGCGCGAGTGGGTGCGCTTGACATAAAAACATTGCATTATGTTGCAAAAAAATTGAAAAAAAGAAACAATAATAAAAAAAAACAATAACAAAATCAGAACTGTGTAAACACATAGTGTTTCGAGAACAATCAATATTTTTTAACAGCTACTGGGTATTCACAATAATTTCTGGGGCTTAAAGGATACGCGAGTAACAGCTTTAGATTTGCAGGATCGAATTGTAAAATTTAAATTGAATGTTTAACATACACACAACCTGCAAAGGTTTTTGTGTGCATATGGAAAACATTTAAGCATATTAAATAAAGGGTAATTTTCATGACCTTAAGCTAACATTTAATAATCAGTGCTGTAAATGCTTTATTATTAATAGCGATTCACGGGTAAACATACACGCACACATCTACACACTGACACGCACACTGACGCACTGAGTGTGCATGTATCGGTCGACACATTTGTTTGCTTACTTCCGGGTTGAGAGCTATAGAAAAAGTCGAGTATCCTTTACCCTTATTACTAAAACATTTAGAAACAGTTTCTTTAACAAGATCATAACTGAAATATGGTCTATATTAAGAGCATTAAATGTTGACAAAAACATGAAACTGGCCACAAAATTTGTATGATTTACTCAAAAGGCATTGAAATAACCCAAAAGGATAACAAATTGAAGGTATTTGGGGTGGACCACATACACTTATGGGCTTCAGTTACAAAACTTGCCACATTGCAAAATATTCCTTAAAAAGTTTCCTCAAGTTGAACAGGCTGTGCTCCCTTTTTCCCCTTTTCACCCCTTACCCCCTCACCCCTTACCCCTTACGCCTTACCTCTTACCCTGTGATTCCAATAAAGTCAACCTAAACGCACACAATCATCTTTTTATTGTTTTCGATTATTATTGAATCGGATTGAGTTTTCTTTCGGTGTACAGTGTACAGTATACAAAGTAGAGTAAACGATGAACAGTGTAAGTGTTGGCCATTTATTTAGGCCGAAGTTGATTGGTGCAAGGGTGGCAGAAAGGTAGGTTTTATTTTGCTTTTATTTTGTCAGTTGCCTTCAAATATTCTCTGCTCTCGAATTTTATACGAGTCTAATGGCTTTGCGTATGTTGTTATTGATATTATTTAGCTGAGGAATATTTTATGCCTTTAGCAATAAAAATTGTATTTTATAACTCTTCAATTTCAAAATATGAATTTGTGTTGTTGAACCCCAAAAAGGGTTCACGCTTATGTCTCTTTCATTTATATGCTTTCCTTATGACCAATTCGAACAGCAACCAGACGATAAATAGGAAAACAGTTCAATAATTTGTACAAATTGATTGAAAAGTGGAGTTTCCTACTCAAGACTTCAATCTATATTCGCAGTGTATTGCACTTTTTCCTACCGATATCCATTAAATGCTTACCACGTTGATTGTGTTAAATGTAAGCTACCAGTTAAAGGGTATCCCCCACTCTTTAACTGTCGAGTGGCGGATTTTCAATAGTTTCTTTTTACGTAAATTCGTTCGATGTCGAATGGCTTCATAGACCATTTAATACCTAATTTCTTTTATTGGATTAAAAACTAACTGACCATTTCTTTATTTTCATTCTTTTTTCTCTTTCTTTGTCCTCAGTATTGATATATTACAAAGTGTATGATGTCGTTCATTTACCCCAAAGTTGTTGGTTTTATTTCGAACACTTTTAAACTGTAATCAAACCTCTATCAACCCATAGCCAATGGAAGCCAATGCGGATTACATAAACCTTCTCTACATTGATGTTAGCTAATTTATTTATTAGAAAATTGTAGCAGACACATACACAGACACACCTATCTATATAGATTATATTCGGTGTCGTTTTGTGATTGATTTTAAATCTAAGTTCACATTAGTCTTCCTAATTGAGAATAATAAATAGAGAAAATTCTGTATGCTGGTATTATGGCATAATCATTTAGGACATTTGATTGATGGAAACCTAGTTTTAAATGCTAAAACCATTTATAAAATCTTAAACAAATTTACCCTTGGGATATGAGATGCTCTTTAATTTAAATGGATATCGAATTGAAAGTCAAAATTAAACTTTATATGTGGACAATGATATTCAGTTGTTGTTTGTAAATGTTGACTTTTTATTTATCATTTCAGTTAGTGGCAGATATTTTTAAAACAAAACTATCTGAATAATGGTGCAATGTTGCAACCTTTGTTGCCATACGTTTCCTACTGTTCTACTTCGTCCTCATGCTCCTCCTCCCTTCCAGCTAAGTACATGTACATGAGGCAATGTCACCTGCCAGCTCAAACGCAGTTTGGTTGCATTGTCGCCGTTGTCGCTGTTGTCGTCAATGTTCAATTTATTTTCATTTCATTTTGCTGTGAACGGTTAATTGCATTTTATTTATTGGCATGTCAACAGCAGCTGCAATTAAAAATCTTTCCAATTTTCGCACTTAAATTGGGTCAAACGGTATTGAGCTGAACCATATGATTAACGATCATTGGATGAGGCCGACAGACTTTATAGCCAGCATAATCGAAAAAAAAGAAACCACAATTTATTGCAACTTCTTTGACTCTCTGTAGCTTTGTTTTTTATACCATTTGGAAACTATTTGTTTAAGTGCAACACATGTTCTGGCTATTAACTTCTGTTTATGACCAAAAAATATGCAAAACCACGATCTGGTTTGTTGGTTGTTTGGTTTTCTCTAGCAATTTCAATCAGTTCGCCAAGGCCTTCTCTTTTATGCTATTTTCCTTCTAAATTAATTGGCTATCTGATCCATATTCCATATTATGTGTATACCTAACAGGTGTGTATATATTTTCTTTTAAATTATATAAATTTTGCATAATATATATATATATATATATGTCGAAAATTGCAATGTATCTCGTTATTATTCAAATTTTAAATAATTATAAATATGGGGGTAGGGGAATGTGGTTGATTTTCGAACCTGACGCCTTCAAAAAGCGTTAATCATCCAATTTGATTTAACGCTCTGGGTCTGTGTATGGGTGTGTATGTGTGAGCACACACATTTGTGTACTTTGGCTGAAATTTATAAATTTCATTTGATAAATTCGAGTACACTTTAGGCTGGAGTACGGAGTATTGAGTATGGACAGCTGGGCAGTTCAGGAAAACGTGGAAATGGAACGACAAGCTGTTGACAGCTGTTGGTTTTACACTGCCCCATGATGCTTGCCACTTACTGGTTGTCACTGGGCAGTGGAAGCACTGTTCACACTGTTTATAAAATTTATTTGAAGAGACATTTTGCCTAAATATATTTGCATTTTATTTTGCATAATATTTGGTGGTTTTTTTTTGGCAGTGAGTAAAAATTGACAACAAAAACTAAACAAAATAAGTCAATAGCGTTTCGGGCGTATTTTGTCGGGGTTTAGTTTTATGATAGAATTTAGCCATGCAAATATTAATAACGTTGTATTAATTATGCCGCTGTCATCCATACCGAGAATACATTGAAGCCTCCTCTAATTTATATTACGGAAACGTCGTGGGGAGGGGGGTTCGTACTCACCTAGATGTTCAACCTGGCAGGGTAGGACGAGCGTGTCCCCAACCACTGATCGATAGGTGTGTCCACGGGAAAGGAAGCGCGGCTGGGGTGCTGTCATCGAGGAGGAGGAAGCGGCAATGGTTTGTTGCGCATTACTCATCGAGCGGGAGCTGCCACCTGAAATTCAAAAAGAAAAGACAAAAGGAAAAAGTGAAATTGGGTTTATAAGATATTTTCAGATATTGCTTATCGAGAGGCATATCAACTGCTACTTAGGGGGAAAATTTGTTTCCATCCGAATGGCTTTCAATTAGCATAAAAATATAGCACGGTGCTCATACTCATACTTGGAGCATTTGTGCTCAGTGTACACGACTCCCAGGATACTCATAAATGTTTGAAGTGGCGGCCATCGATACAGCCAAATGCGACTAACTGCTGAAGTGTGTGTGCGTCTGCATGTGTGTGTGTGTGTGCAAGTGTGTGTAAGTGAGTAAGTATGGGGTGTAGCTATACCCAAAGGTAGTCGGCTTGTATGCCACGACGAGACGCACGACTGTGTTGTGAAACGTGTGGACGCACATTGTTTCCTTGGGGCATCGTTTGCTTGGCGTCAGCAACTCCAACCTAAAAATTGCTGTACGTAACATCTTAAAGCCAATTTCTATGACATTTTAAGAGGGTCTGAGTTGGGCTAACAGCAAGCTACCTACTACTACTACTACCAGAGTCGAGACTCGTGTCCGTTGTTGGCAACAGCGACAAATGTGCGCAGCAGAGCAACTAACGTCTGCCCCCTACATACTAAGCATACTTGCAGTTGATGTTCAAGTCTTTAGGTGGGGCAGAAACGCAGCGTGACAAATTTGATTACAACAATAGCAACAGCAACAGCAGCAGCAGCAGCAGCAATAACAACAATAATAGTTAGAGTAGCAAACAGCTTTTGTGCAAAATAAAGTTTGGCCCTGAAAGACACCCCAAGGAACAGCAGGCGACTGTGAAAAGCAAAAACTGCAACTTCAGCAAATCGGCCAACGGTTTCAACGTCCAGTCAAGGCATTCAGACGCCGACTGCACTTTTAAGTTTTTATGACGCGCAGCAGACACACAGCCTGGTGGACATTGGCACCAATGTTGCTGCCACATGCCACACACCTCACGCCCACGCCCAGCATTTTAGATACTTACAAGACATTAGGGTGGCAGGTGGATTTTTGGTAGATTTGCCCTTTATTCGGCAAGCAGCAGAGACTTGCTGTGGTTGCATTCTTTCGAGACACTTACGGGTCATCGTTTTATGGTCGAGACACAGAGACAACGACATTGACAACGACAACGACAACGACAACGACAACGATAACTAGGAGAATTTGGTCAGTTTTTGAAGCTGTTCGACTGCCTTAAGTTGGCTTTTGCCACCTGCACGTTAAATTTGTCGACAATCTTAAGGCAAGTGCTTGGGTCTATCCCTGGGGCGGACTTCAGTCTCCATTTTAAGCATCGGACAGCAAGCAACAAGCAACCAGTCAGATACGAGTAAATGGGTAAAATTTAAGAAATTTTACGGGCGAATGAATTTTGTGGTCAAGCTTTTGTTGCATGAATCCTCTGCTGGTATCCTGTCCTATGTTTTATAACAAAACTGAGAGCCTCAGGAAAGATTTTAATAAGTGCCAGGGTGTGGAAAAAGTCACAGCAGGTGCCCTTAAATCACTCTACACCCCCTGTTCATACCCCATTCGTGTCGAAATGGAAACTGTTCTCAGCACTAATATCTCTCATGTACATATATTCCCCTAAGACTACTATTCATAGTATTGTAGAGCCCCTTCTCTACTTTGTCCTGTTACAGAGCTTTGCATATGCATTTTCATTTTATACAGCATTTTTGGGGTTGACTAAGCTCTATACTCGAAACTCGAAACTCGAAACTAGGAACGGACATTCGAGTCGAGCGACCCCAGCGATATGTCGAGGCTCTGGCCTAGCACATATTTTTAATGGTGAAATATGCAGTCGGCCCCAAAATTGCATAAATGAAATGCATAAGGAATTTAAGAAATTTTCAAAGCGAAATACTTTGTAAGTGTGTATGTGTATGTGTGTGTGTGTGTGTTTATGGATGTTTGCATGGGTATATGGGTGGGTGTTAGCTGGGCAATGCTGAAATGGTTTAGTTGTCTAGGGGAACGGATAAAGGGATGAAGGGAGAAAGGGTACTCAAAAATACGCACAAAGTTAAAGCTCTGAGAGCTGCGACCCCAGCGCTCATATTCTTGAAGATAATGTTGCATAACTACTTTAAAGTGCAGCAAACTTTAAACACACTTAAATTAATACTTTAGACCCGCTAAGAGTTACGAATCGCTTCACCCACACACACACATATACACATACACGCAAACCTTTCTCTGCTGCGATTCGCGTGCGCTTTTTCGCATTTTCTCTTAAAACTTTTGCTGCTTCCGCGCCAACTACTTTCCCCGTTGTTAGTGTTGGCGTAAATACAGTGTTGAAAAATGAGTTGCAATACATATCATTCTCTCGCTCTTACTGTCCTTCTCTCTCCTCTGTATTAATGTTTGTATGTGTGTGTGTGTGTGTGTGTGTGTGCGTAAAAGTGTGTCAAACACATACAGAGTGAAATGTGGCACTAAAACTACATACAAACATATACAATCGCATGCATATATGTGCTTAGGTACGTGCGGTTGCAGCAGTTTGTTGGTCGTCTGCTTACCACAAATGCTGTCGCCGGCGCCACCACACAATAAACTTGAATTTAAAAAGCGCAGTTGCTGCTTGAATAATTTATCTCAAACGCACAAACACACACACACACACATATATATATATATATATAGAGAGAGAGAGAGAAATACACGCACACATAAACATTGTGAAGTGTCATCAGGCAGTAGGCAACATGGTTACATTGCAACATTGCAACTTGGTTGCATGAATATTCGCAGAACTCGCTGAACGTTTTCGTTACTCTTGACAAGGTAATGGCGGCTCGGACGACTCACATACGTGTGAAGCTGTGTGTGTACGTGTGTGTGACTGTGGCTGTGGCTGTGGCTGTGGCTGTGGCTTTGGCATTTGCGTTTGCTTTTGTAAATAAAACGCATTGCCGTACTATTTTTTAAAAGGCCTTTGTTATGTGGTTGTGGCAGGGAGGGGAGAGGAGTGTCTGGCACTTGGGCTGTGCATTGATTTGATTTGAACGCCAGTGCCACACGCATGTTGAGTGTTGCACGTTACAGCTAACCGCTGCTTGCTGATTGTTGCTGCCACTGCTATTGATGCTTCTGCACTCCTGTCATGCTGTCGCAGCCATCATTTCGTTTGAGAATTCAAGTTTTTAAAATTGTTTTGTAAATGTTGCTGAAAGCAGCTGTTTCTCGTTTTACTGCAACAACTTAAAATTGGACAAAATGCACGTTCCTCTGTGCGGTTTCAGCTGTGCAAGCTGTAAAATTCGATTTGCAATTATTTGCCATTACAACCCCTCTTCCCATCCGCCAAATACCCTGCAAATACTCCATTTAATGTGGTAAGAGCAACGATGTATGGCTGTCACTCAACAGATTTATTCATTTTATTTCTACAGGCGACCGCGCGAAAGAACTAACGAAAACACTGAATTTGCTTCATCATTTCTGTTGCACGCATCAGTTGAAAGCACATACATACACACACACACACACACAAACAATCATTTTGGTTATTCTTTGATAGTGTTTTAGTGTAGGTGTCTATCTATCAGACACATGACTATTGCACCTGTCCCGCTGTATTGGTAGCTTTTCTCATTTCCGCTGGGTGGCTTGCAGTTGGCGTCGACAAACTTTGCTATGGTTTTGCGGTTAAGTTTACACGCCAGAACACCTTTTCAACTGAGCATTGGCAATGCCCTGGGCCACACATCATGCACACTGGCACAGTCTATACCTATACAGTTACCATACACCCACTGTACCCAATATACCCATATAGCCAGAGAAGCCACAGTTTGTTTCATTAAAACTTTTGCCACGTACGTTGGGTACATCTTGTATACATATATGAGCAGTTGTATGTATGAATGTGTACGAATATTGTACATAGATTGTATTCGGTATATTGGTATGTTTCTATACGTATGAATGTGTGTATGCATGTGATCAACATCTTTGCATGTTTTTATATTTGTTTAGTGTTTACTTTTCTACAGCGTCTGCCTGTCAGCGCTGCTCTATCTGCATTTCGCTGCATTTTAAATTATGCACAGAATAGAGGAAGTTGAGAATGCAAAATAAAAAAAGAAAAATAAAAAAAAGAAACAAGAAAACAAAAAGCAAAATACAAAAAAATAAAAGTAAAAATAAGTAAATAGAAAATAGAACATAGAAAAATGCGAGAACAACAGAAATGTTCATTTCCTTCTTGGCAAACTGTTTGCTTGTTAGTTGAGATTTCCATGCATATGGAGGCAGGAGCCTGGAGCTAAATTGCCACAACACCTATACCAGAGCAGAGCTCACCTCATCCTCATGCTCATGCTCATCTCCGTCCTCAACCTCAGTTTAAGTTTCAGTTCATTCTGCCCGGAACATATTGCAATTTTTATTATTTTCCAGATGCATATTTAAGGCATGCAAATTATTAACGCTTTCCCAGGAGGGCTGCCTGCTTAAAGCGTGGCACTTTTTTCTTGGTTTTTTTATATTTTGTTGTTGGTTTTTTCTTGTTGTTAATTTTATTGGCCGTTATGTAGCTGAGTTCCTGACTTGCTGAGTAGCTGAGTAGCTGGCACGCCCATACACATGGCAAAGACGCCCCCTGCTGTCAGCTGCCATACGAGTACGATGATGGCGTCTGGGTGACTCCTTTGGCTTTGGCTGCTATGGAGCATTTATCAAAATCCGCTTTCGGATGCGCCCTGTGAACTCTAGATCGAAAAAGCGCACTTCCGCCAATGTCAGATGCCGAAGCCGAGTCAGTTCTCGGGTATTGCCATTGGCAGCCTGACAGTGTGGCAGTGTGGCACACAATTTCGCTGCAATTTCGGGGACACCAATGCAATGTCATTCAAACGGTGAATGCTTTTCACATACACACATCCGCATAACCGTATATCATTGTATGTACTTTACAGTAGTGTGTGTGTAGGAGTAGTAGGTGTGTGTACTGTTTGACACCAGGAATATGCAAATGGAGCCAGCTTGGGTTGGATCTGCTTGCCAAGAACCAACCTCGAACTGGGCGTGAACCTGTCAAACGTTTTCGCTTGTCGATAGTCAATCTATTCATCTTTCTAACTGGTTTCACATGTGAAAGCTGTCAGTCATTTTGGGTTACTTTTGCTGTTTTTCTATTTTTGTGCTAGGAATTCAGCAACGCCTGCTGTCTGCTGTCTGCTGTCTGCTGTCTTCTGTCTGCTGTCTGTTGCCTCTTGCCTGCATCCAGCTGGTGACATTCGATGGCACGGTATGGCATGGCATGGCATGGCATTGTATGACATGGCATTGGATGGGGTCGGGCATTGAATCTGTTTGACTTTTATGCACATATCATTTGCATAACATTATTTGTCCATCCGCCCCGCGCATTAAATTTTGAAATTCCAAATAAATCCGCCAAGTGAAATGGTTTTTCACGCTATTTTCCATTTCCCATTTTTCGTTTTTCATTTTCCATTTTCCATTTTTCGTTTGTCTCCTTTTTTGCCAGCACTTACTGTGCTGCACTTTGCCAGTGCTTCCTGTGCATCCGCCTGTCTCTTCAGACTTTTCAGTTTTTACTGCGGCTGATTTCTTCTCAAGGTGACTTGGTGGATTGCTAGATTGGTCCTGACTCTGACAGTTTCTTCTTCATTTGCATCTCACGTTGATCCACGTTTGATTTACGCTTCCTCATCTACTACATATAGCTGCAATGGGGCCAATTTGCGAGTACGTCTTGCTGTGCACGTGTGTGTATGTGGCTTAAACGGAAATTGAATGCAGCATTACGAGCTAGTTGTACCATTTTTGCATTAAAGGGTAACAATTTCATACTTAACTCTGCTCTACTCGAATAATCAATTGAGCAACTTGTGCTTAATGCTTTTGGCAATGGCCCAAATAAAGTAATGAATCATTTCCAAGAACTGCCAATCCTGCAAAATGAAGATATGCGTGTCTTAAGACTGCAGAATTTACGACAAACTCTTTTTCCCCTTGGTCCAACACCAACACCAACACCAACACCATCACCAACACATACACATACATCAACATGAACACGAACATGAACATTCACATCAACATAAACTAATACACGTATGAGTGTAAATACAAGTAAATAAAGCAGATGAAAAAGAGCGTTAAACTTTTTTTGTCTGAGTGATGTGAGCGGGAGGAGGGGAAGGGCAGATAGGGAGGAGCAATAAAATACTAACGTCTGGCTGTCTCTGATGTGGATAAAGCCTGTGCAGTTTATTTTATGAAAATTTTCTCAAGAATTATGACAATTTCCATTGGATATAGAAGCATATTTGTTCGCCTTGGCTTACCCCGCCTGTTAGCTAGCTTAACTTGGCTAAGACAGTTTACGACTTCTGCAATGCTGGCAAATGCTCTACTCTGCCATTACAATTTTCACAGCTAAGCACTTTTCCCGAGGACCTTCTGCCATCATCCACATTGTCGTAAATCAAAGGTATGGGTAAACATAAAAAATGTGTTTTGCTTTTCTATTGACACACTTCTTATACAGTCAATAGTTTTACTGTAGTATATTTACAAATACTATTACATGTTTCTAGTTCACATATGTACTTAGCGTTGCTTTTGCTATAGATATAGAGAGAGTAGAGTAGGCTCCTGGCACGTTACGTGCAGGATTTCAACTTTAATTGCTTGGAAAATTCTTTAACGATTTCGACACTCAAGTTTCCTTTCTCGCCGTCGACCTCTGTAGCTATTAATTTTCCACGCCTAAGAATTGTTTACGCAACATTAAACAATTGCAACGCCAGCAAAAAAAGAATCGTTTTTAATATACAGCTGGTGGAATGGTTTGAGCCGAATGGTGGTGGCACTTGCTGCAGAAGTGCTGCTTTAGACACTCCTTGCCACATAGTTAGAGGCAATGGCAATGTGAACGTCGCAAGATATCGCATTAAGAATTTAAATTAATTAAATTAAAATGCATGGTGTATGCGGTTTCATTGTGGTTGTTGTTGTTGTTGTTGTTGTTGTTGTTGTTGTTATGGTGGTTGTTGTGCCTGCTGATTCTGCGGCTCTACGACAGGCAGCAGACAACAGTCGACAGTCAACCGACGACCGACAACCGACAACCGACGAAACAAGCAATTGGCTACATTGTGCTGTTGTCCTCAAGGAAGGAGCCTTCTGATGCCACCCGGACGCATGCCCCTAGGCTGTTAAGGCTTCCATAGCATTTGCATAAAGTATAATGGCCATCATCCTGGAGGCCGTTGGACACAACCAGCATTCGGTATTCAATTTTACGTTATTCTTTTTTACATATTTTTCTTTTTTTTGTGGTGAATCAATGGAATGGTGGTGCCTTCCTCTTTGAACTTTTCACATTTCTCGTCTTGGCCATCCTGAAACATTGAAACATTTGTACCATACTTTACAGAAGACATTTCCGCGCCGTATGTCCAGTTCCTTTTGGTTAGTTACTTCGCTCGGTTTCATCTTGGCTGAAGGTCTTGTGCTTTATTTCCGCTCCTTCGACCTATCCATGCGTCTGGCTTTATTTCCTCAAGCTGTGTAAGGCGCGTAAAATTTCGATTCAGTTTTATTTGTTTCGTTGGGCTTCCTGTGCTTCAGATATTTTGAATTCCATGAATCTGGCTTTTTGTCTCTAATTGATAAAAATTGACTTTCAGTTGGTTCGCTTCTTGCGTTCTATGTCCTAACAAATGGTCCTGAATAATTTTTAAGCTTTCGCTTGCTAACTTTAAATTCATGAGAATATTTTTATAAATAGTAAAGAATGCAAATATTAAGTTTCCTAGGATTATACATAAGCTTAATTCAGGCTTTCGTTATTCAATTTGGTTCCAGCGCAAAGAAAGATTTTGTCAGAGACAAATCGAGCTGCCACCATACAGTCCTTGGCCCTATTAAAGATACGTTCGTGCCAAGTTGGTCTTTTAAAGAAATGAAAAAGGAGAACTTCAAGTGTGGCAGAGTGTGGCATCAGAACGTCGGATGAACTGAATATGTGATTTGACTTGGGATGCAATTTCAGTTTAATTTATGCGTCACAGACCACAGGCAACAATGTGTGTCTATGTTGCACAGAGCTGCAAGCCAGCTGCTCCCTCCTTGTAGATTGAATGGAAACTGAAAAACTGTCGCTCAATTTGTTCTTCTATGCGGCATGCATTTTTCTCTTTTAACTTGACTGTCTTACTCTGGTCCTGGTTGTGGCTCCAACGATGTCTTTAGGGACTGTGTGTCCAACAATTTAGTTTGTATTTAAGATATCTTGCGACTTGTTGGTATTGGGCTTGAGATTTGAATTGAAATTTATTACCACCCAATGGGCATAAGTGAAAATCTTAGTCTATTTATTCTTAATTTTCTGTTTTTCTCCCATCAAAAGTCCATAAATTATCTTCAGAGAGGCAACGAGAACTTTGCCATTGGAATTATCACTAATTGCACAAAACTTTTAAATCATTCAACAAACACAAATCGCAGTCCTTATAGCGCTACATGCAATGACAGCTTCAAATAATTTGTTGACCATGGTCATTAAATCATACACCACAAGCCCGAGTAAACTAAACTCATTCCGAGTAAACGAACAAACAAACCACAAATTATCCGGTAAAAATTTCTTTGCAAAATCGTTGGTCGACAAGCGTTGAAAAAATGCAGTCAGTCGGTCACCCAAATACATGAAAAACAAATAGTACAAAATAAATAAGAAAAACTGAGTGTCCTCCATCCTGCAGGATGGTGGGCTGAGTGAAAGACTGGCAGACAGGCAAACATTAGTTAGCGAAAAGTTGGCAAATGGCGGTGGGACCCACACAAGCGGAACCACTTAAACAGAACGTTTGATGCTCTGACCACGTGTCCTTGGTGATTAAATGTACGTAATTATCCTTTCCTCATAAAGCGGACTAGTAATACAAGAAATGTAGCCCGGGGATAGTATGTGTACAGAATTCATTTTAAAAACAGTAAGTTAAAATCCATTAAAATTAAGAAATTGCTATATATATATATATATATATATGAAGACATATGGATATATATAAATAAACATATGGATAAACAAAAAAGAAAACTGTATACGAGTGTAGCAGAGTACGAAAACCCCTTTGCTCATATACACAGTTCTAAATATTTGTGTATCATATTACATTTAAGAAACTGGAAAACTGGTTTCTTCGTATTTTCGAAACTTTGCTTGGCTATAACTCTCACATATATAAATCGATTTCAAAGTATAGCGTTTTTTAGCAAGTTTTTTCAACCGAAATTTTTCATGTTTTCATTTAGTGAACAAATATGACAATTTTTACACTTAAATTAGCCCGAATACTGCCAATTTTTGTCCGATTTTAAAAGAATATACTTTTCAGAGTCCGGTGATTTAGTGCTGTCGAATGCAATTAGTTCTATTCAAATCTGAGTCACTGAAAATTTTTGACGAAATTGTTAAAAATGAAAAAAAGAAAATATTGATCCTTTGTTGTTGTTTTTTGATTCTTAATGTTAGTACTGTTCCTTACGAGTCCTGCAAGATATATGAATCTATAATCGGTGCAGAATTGTCTGAGATATATCTTGTTTAAACGCATATCACGCAATACTTAATTTTCTTTTACTCAATTTAACTAAATTCACAGATAATTCATGTGTTCAAAACAAATCCGATGGGTTGAAAATTGTGCTGAATAATCGTGTATATTTTTAAAGAAAAAGGGCGCTTAAAAGTTTACAAGTTTTGTTTGGTGGAATTGTATAATTCTTAAAGGAAAAGTTGCGGCAATTGAATTAAAATTATTCAATAAAATCAACAAATCGCTCGAAACTGGAGCACAGTTTTAAGGCAATGCAGTTATTCGTATATATTCTATATATATATATATATATATATATATATAGATGCATATATACATAATAAACATATATGCAACGGAAGTGTGTACAGCTGAATGGCGACTGCCAAGTACAAGCAGAGCAACTGCTGTCTGCACCGGAAACGGAAACAAGCTGTGCACATAAATAGATAGGAAGGAAACAAGCGCGCCATTGGCGAGCTAAAGATTGTCTTTCCCTGCCCTAGTAAGTCATTCAGTCACTCAGTTAGTCACTCAATCTGTGGCTCGGAGTGCCAGTCAGACAGTCTACATTCAATATCGTATAACCAATATCGAAAGTGTAACAGTTTCTTTTTCTGAGTGAATTCACCTTGTCCAACTTTCTAGGTTTTTATTTTTGTATGTCAGTGTTTCTGTTTCTAAATTAACTTAAACACATGCATGGAAGCAAAAAGACAGCCATTTTGTTTTTTTTTTAATCTCACAGGTACCGACCTGAATTCGCCGCTCTCACACAAACGATTTAATAGTTCAGCGTCTTAAAAGTTTGAACGAACGCGGCGAATTCATTTTGCTTCCTACAAGATCAAATTAAAGAGGACTTTTTAATTTAATGTTTCTCAATTTTTATTTTAGTCTGTCGTCGAATGCTCAATTGCTGCACCAATTAACTCTTGCCTAACGGATCGCCCAAAGCTAAATCTATATAGTGTTTTTGTTGTTGTGATAAGTGTTAAACATAGTTTAGTGAATAAATATGGTAATATATCGCATGAGTTCCCCAGGAAACTGAAAGTAATAGCAATTTGCGAGTAATTTTTTTTTTTTTTTTTGTGAATTAAAAAAAAGTGAAAAATCTGATATTATATGAGTGTTATTATTGAGTGCTAAGCAAACAATTAAAAAGTGTTTTTTGTTTATTTTTTTTATGTGTAAGTGTTGCAGAGCATAGTGTTATGCTAAGCGAATATTGAAAAACTGATTTATTATTCTAAATAGCTAATAGCAACTTAAATCCTAGGTAAGTGTTTTTAAACTTTTTTAAACTACAATTATAGTTATTAAATTAAATAATTCAGTTTTAAAAGAGAGTTACTGTAATTATGCATTCTACTTCATACTTTAAGCAGAACTTAAAATAATATCCTTAAACTATGACGTAAACCCTAATAGTAAACATATTCTTGATCAGTATCAGTATCAGTATCAGTAGCTGAGTCGATTAACCCAGATAGTCTGTTAATTTGTCTGTCAGTTCCCTCCGTATGTTCGAATGCCTACTTTAAGAGAAAGTTATGGCAATAGTATTGGGTATAGTTTGCCTTTAATTCAACATTGAAAATGAAATTCAAAATTGTGCCAAATAGTTGCACAAATATTTGTAGATATTTGTGCTCGTACAAGCGTATAAGGAACCGCAATGGCGCCTCCATTCGGATATTGAGTTCACTCGCACATAGCGCATAGCACATTGCAGCAGGAAGTGACAAACTGGCAGATCATGCTCCTCGCTGCACTGCATCTCTGGCAAAGTAAAGCCAGCATTAGCGGAAGTAGTCAGCAGTCAGCATTCACCAGTTAGCAGTCACTAGTTAAAAGTTGTAGTCATAGTCCAAGTCAACCAGTCAACCATTCAACCATTCAACCATTCAACCAGGCTGCGACTCAGTCAGCCAGCTGGCAGAGTTTGGGAATCTTTTGCGAAATGAAATGTAATAAATTTTATTGATTTTCACTTAAGGATTCGTCCTGGTTGCGGAAGAGTGCAGTGCTGACTTGAGACTTTGATGAATTTTCGAGACTTTAATTTTCGTCTGAGTTTTGGGGCTCAGTAATAATTGGTTTTTGACGACATTCCACAAATGTTTCCATTCTGATTCTCATTTTAGTAGAAATTGTAATTTGTTCGAAGCATCTGTTTGATTACATATGATCTCTAGCACGAGGCTGTCATTACCAGAATCAGTATCAGAGCCTGAAAAATCAATTCAATCTGTGCAAATTAATTACACTTTTAATTAGGGAGTCTCTTTTTCACATGTTTGTGGGTGTGTCAAATGGAAATTTCTCTCTTTTTAATATTCCATGTTGGCATTTTTATATTGTTTATTGTTGACACAATCAAAAAGTAAACAAAATGTTGATTAATAAAAAATGTGAATGTGTTTATTGTTTATATTTATTTTCAAGTATTTTTTTTTATTAATTTAATTAAGTGAAAATAAATGAAAAACATGGTAGCTGAAGCGTGTCAGCAATAGGTCACTTTTCAAAAAAAAAAAATCTAATTAATATATTTCCATTAACCCCAAGGCTGATAAAAGTTTAACTGAGCAAAATATAATGAATACACTCACCCAGAAAATGAGTGTATGCAAACAGAAACAAATAAATTCATTATGTATTTAATTGAAAATGAAAATCAAAATAACATAATACTCAATATTTAATTTCCTCATATGGTATATATTAGAATATTTTATATTTTAATACTACATTTTATACAATACTATATGTCTCCATTCCACAGCTCTTTAGTCGTATACCCAGTTAGCCTAAGGACGGCCTTGTGCTGGCCTTTTGTACTATTCATCATAATTATAATATGTAGGTATTTGGTTGTGCCTGTGCCTTCGCCTGTGCCTGTGCCTGTAGCTTTGTTGTTACTCTTGTCGCTCAGCATTTTTATAAAATATTTGCAGTAAACATGCACGTTTAATTTGGAAAAGGAGAGAAAAAACAAAGAAAGAAAAACTAGTTATAATGTATTGTTTTTCCTTTTCCTTTCCGCCGTCTTTTCCTTTCCACTAAGCCTACTATAGGCTGATTTTGCTGAGCGATTGCCAACTAATTTTTTGTTTTTTTTTTTTACCTATTTCCAACTGGAGGCAACTAAAGGTTTAATGTGTGTGGGCCATTTATCAAAGCACAAAATGGTGCCTTTTGTTTGGGGGTTCATCAAAGGGTTAAATCTCTATACCATTTGGCAAGGTACCACCAGTATGCACGTGTGTGTATGAGTTGCGTGTGCGTGTGTTGCATACGCGTATGAAAAATCCTGCGGCTAATAAGTGACACGCGTCGATTAATATAACTGTACAGGGGGTCACCACTTGGTATTCACCACTTGACATCCACTTTTGGGCGCGGTAGAGGCATCAGCTAAGGCAATGGCTTTTCAGATGATGTTGGTGATGTGTGTGGGTGGTGGGTAGATGGTTTTCCACCGGAGTTAGGGAAATGCGTGTGACGTACATTTAAAGTTCATGTCGCAAGCAACGATTATGTAAAAGAGCGTTACGATTATGATTATACGAGTATTATTACTTTGGACTTTGGGGGAATATAGAAATAGCTTCGGGTAACTACATTCTAAGCTGACTAAGAAGCTTTAGTCGTTTAGGTATAGGAAGAGGCTGTACAGTGTTTTAATGGAGTCAAATCGTATTTGCCGGAGGTTTATTTCCTTACAGAACGTAATTTAGATTTCGCAGTTTGTTTTTCGTTAGAATAAGTTGTTGTAGTATTTAAAAGCTTTACAAATATTAGCTACACTAATAGTCCAATTATTTTAGAGGCCTATAAAGCTAATCTATTCGAAATCTATTTGGTATGTATATTTCTGACATATGTCAAGTGGAAAGAAAGAAAAGAAAAACAATCTGCAAAATCAATATTCAGTCAATTCCCCAGATGAGACATCTTCTGTAAATGAAGTTTTTTCTATGAGTTTCTCTTCGCTCTATTCAATCCTGGCAAAAACTGAGCAAAACAATACAACAAGAGACGCAAATCAACAAGCAATGAGCTTGACAGCTGGCATCTGACTAAACTTGGGCAAAAACAAGTGGTTTCCATCTGGATTCCGGCTCATATTACCATTGCATATTCCACTGGCTAGCAAGGACAAGGACAATGAACAGCAACACCAATACACCAACACACCAATACACGAAGAGACCAACAATAACAACAACACACCAATGATTGTCTCTGGTGTCTGTTGACAGGGTTTTGCTATTAATTTGTATATCTTTTCTTTTGTTTGCTGTTGTTGTATATAACTTTTGTTTTTCATTTGTTTTCTTTGTGTACAATAATACTATGTTGCTACTGTGGAAGGCGAGGCAAGTGGATATTTTATCTTCATAGGACCAGGCGGCACTTTAATGCAACTGATTTTCATATATGAGCATGTGATTTATGTACCAGGCTGGTATCGTTAGAAGCAATAAATTGCATTAACATTTCTCGATAGCTAAAAGATTTCTCATTATATCCTCTTTCTCTGTTTCTCGCTTTCTCCCCCTACATACCTATCCCAAAGCTGCACTTTGAAGTTATGCCTTAAGGCACACATTTGCTTGCCTGCCAACTGTTTGCCTTTCTTTTACTTCTGCTGTTGTTGTTGCTTCTGCTGCTCACCCTGTTGATAAGGTTTTTAAAAACAGAAGCCACTTTTTGTTTTGTGTCAACCTCTGTTGTTTGGCCAACTGGGTGACTGGGTGACTTGGTGATTGGGTGACTGGATGGCTGTTTTATGGGGTTTGAATCAAGTCGGTTCGGCACGGCTCCGTTTGTTTCAGTTTGGTTAGGTATGGGCTTGTGTATTTTGTGTCTAACAAGAAACTTCAATATTTTTTCTTCTGCCGCCCAACAATAAACAGCAAAAGTGAAAAAGAAATAGAAGGAAAGAGGGAATGAGAGAAGAGAGAATGAGAACTGGCCCGGAACAATGCGAAGCAAATATTAACCCCAGGCTATTCATTAAGTAGTCTTTTGCTCATATGTTTTGCTTTCGCAATTTTTTCTTGCCCAACTGTATGGATGTCCTTCATTTGCTCCCCGTGTCCCTAACTCTTATAGGTCGTGACTAAGGGCTCCTGTTGTGTATTGAAAAGCACATTGTTTGTGCTCCTCGAAGCTACCGAGCACACTCAGGCATCGATGGCAACATCTGCTACTCCAGTTGAAGCAAGTTTGGTTGTGAAGTGCTGGGCATTTTGTTGAGTTGTCTGAGACGAAAACTCAATTTTTCATATTAATTTGAGCACTTCTCATTTTGAATATTGCCAACAATAAGTCGCAGTCATTTCTGTTTCGAACAAATTTTCTTATTGCCTCAAATTGTCTGCTGCCAACAGCTGCCGTCTGGGAGCAAAAATTGTACATTAAAAAGCTTAATGTCTTCTGAGCTTAGTTGTCATTGCTGTCCGTGTCCGTGCCCATCCCGTCAGCCCGTCCCAGTTCCCGTGCCCGGCCTGTGTGCCTGTCCACATCCTCATTCACGTCCTTATACGCCACTACGTCTCCGATTGTGTCCCTGTTGTTGACTGTTCTGTTTCTCTTCTCATTCTGACATTTCCATCCTGTTTATTCGTCTGTCTGAGAGTGTCTGGCGTACATAAAACGCACCTGATGTGCAAAAATTGCTTAATTGAAACATAAGCCGCTATAATATTGCGACGGAGCCAAACAACAGCGGCATTAAAATATTCAAATTTATTCCCTGCATATTAAATGGCACGTTCGTTGTCCCCTGATGAATTTACCAGCCCTTCTCTTGGTTTTTTTCTCTTTCTTACACTCACACTTTGTCTCTCTTCGACTACTTAGTCTTAGTCGACCGAAACTCATTTACTGCCTGTCTGCAATTAAAACCGTTTAAATCTTTAAATCAAAATTCAGGTACATATATAAATATATATATATATATATGAGTATATATATATATATAATTTATTAGAGTATATATATATATATCTATATATATGGTAAGATAGACTGTCAGCTAAATTAAGTAAACTGAGTTCAATTGTACTCTCTGTATTCTGCGATTGTCATTGAATATACATAATACCCCAAAGGCGACTGACCTGTTCCTTGAACTTTGTAACCAATTGCCAAAAACACGCAAGAATCTCTCCCAATGGGATTGTTTTGACAGCTTTGAGCAATTGCTATCATGTCCGCCTATTGTCGCGCTATTTGTGTCTTGCCCCTGGTGACTTTCTTTAAGTTGTCACTGTCAAGTTTGTATATTCTTTTTTTGAGCGATGGTGGGAGAAAAGGAGGAGAGGCTAAATGTCAGACTGGCGACGTTTTGCTTCATCTACGATGATAACATGCTTATCACTCTTTGAAAATCTGCCAGCGACAAATTCGCGTCTTATCTCAATCTTGGCAGCAGCCCTGTCACACCTTGCCGAACCCCTTGGCAGCAATGTTGTTTCATTACTTTTTTTCACGCATATACCAAGGACTACTTTCCAGACGAAGTCAAATCGGTTGGATTCCTGCGATGGGAGCAAAACTTTATCTTCTTGCATTCATTCATTGCGGCCTGCTCAACGCTAGCCACGCGGGGAATGATTCCATTGTTGCGGCTCGTAATTTATCTGCCGTTTTTGTCTACGACGCACGACGCACGACGCACGACTCAACAAGAAGCGTTGCCATGTCAACCGATTGTGCTCTATTGTGGGGCATACAGATATCCCATCCGAAGGTGAGGTCTCAGAGCGGTGCTTAGCATCTCAATTTGGTTTGGGTGGGTAGTTATCTCAAGACGTTGACGACTCCGTTACTCTTGTACTGATAATGGAAGTACTGCTACCGCATACTGCTACTGTTACTGTCACTGCCACTGCCACTGCCACTGCCACTGCCAATGCCAATGCCAATGCCAATACCACTGCCACTGCCTTGACAGCCTCTTTGTCCCAGGGGCTCGGGAACTTGGGACTTGTGCGATGCTGTCACACTTAAGCTTTGATTTTTTGGCAAAGTAAACAGTAATAACCCACATCCAAGCCGCCCATATTTACCTCCCTTATCGTATCCCCGCTCCCCTCTCCCCGCTCCCCTCTCCCTCTTCAATACTTCCAACCTTTGCACTCAAGCAAAATGTTTATCATCAACCGCAGCTGAAAATTTATGTCAATAAGTAAATGAATTTCAGCTTTATTCACTGTTCAATTTAAGACTCAAGAAGAGAAACGAATTTTTCGTGTCAATCTTAAGTTTTTTTTGTTGTTGGTGCAATTGTTGGTGTTGCTGTTGTTGTTGTTGTTGCTATTGCTGTTGGTGTTGTTGTGTTTTTCGAATTACAACATTTTGCTTACATTTCACTTGATGGCTTGCGGTTTGTGGTTCTGTTTCCATCGCACTCAACTCATATGAGGCACAGCAAATACCATTTTACAATACTCTTAAAGTTGACTAAAATTTTAACATGAGGTAACTTTAAATATTTAAGCGAATCGAGAATCCTTGTGAAATGAATTTATTGAACTGCTCTGAATGAACACTTAATAACTGTGGCATGAGTATACAAAACAGTACCCAATTTTTGCCTCATTCTCTTGCAAACTGTCTATTTAAGAGAAACAAACTGAAATTGTCTCCCTGGGGCGCTACCACGTGCCGTAAAATTGTTGTCAAAAAAGCAGAAAGTACATTTAATATGCAAATCCGATGCGTCCTTTGTGGTGATTAAGGCAGACATTAAATAAAATCTTCTATAAAGGACAAGCACACACTTTTCTTTCATGGACTTTAGGACTGAGAAAAATACATATGTGGAAAATTCTGTTTCATATCTGCAAACATATTTAATGATTAAAGGACCCGTCCCTTTCTTAGCTGCTTAAGTAATTTACAGAGTTCTTATTTTACTGATGATTACAGATTTAAAATAAGTTAAAGTAACCGTTGGATGAACACAAAATATCTGAAATGAAAAATTAATGTAAACATAGGATATAGCCCCATTGTGGCCGCAGCGTGGAACTTTTCCAATTTGTGCTCACACAGACCACTAAATCGAAAAATAAACAGAGACATACACATCTCTATGTATATATATATATATATATATATATATGTATATTGTTATATATACCAATAGACATAGAATATAGGCAAACAGGATACAGGATACAAGAAGCAAGCTATGCACCTGTAGACACGCTCCACATAGCACGTACTCTCATACAACTAAACCTCTTCACTCTCACAATGAGACGAATCCTGACCACTGACTGACCACCGGCTGGCCCTAAATCGAGGAGCAACTAATCGAACTGAAATACTCGAAACGTTTGTCTGATTTCTCGAGAGTGCGCATTGCCTCAAATTGCAGAGTTTTACTTATTTTCCGATGTGTCTTCTGTCCGTTTCTGTGCCTGTGTCCGTGTCTGTGTCTGTGTCTATATCTATGTTTGTGTCTGGCCCAATTCCGACAATTCAGCAACGGTGCAGGCTGCTGGAATCGGGAAAAAAGAAGTGAGAGTGCACTAATTGAGTATACTTGGCTATTCAATACCCTTTGACTAACTCTGATATGTACCAAATTCACACTACAAGCCATATTCATTCAACAGATAGAAACGAAGGAAATAATGATTGGTGGGGTCGATGGTGTTAAATAAATCTGTTTACCTACGTTTATACCCGTTATCATATCTTGTGATAGTAACAGGGTATACGAGAAAAATTTTAACCTTTTTCTGTTTTTCGTTTGCCGACAGTTCAGGAGAAAAATTAGCTCTAAGGGGCTTCAAGCGGAGCTAAACCGAAATTGATAATTGTGTGAGGCAGATACAAAAGTCTTTGAGCTTAAATGCATTCCCAAGGTTTATTTTCTTTTTTTTTTGTTATAAGTTTTACTCAGATTTTCTGCATTTAATATCTGCTATTAGTGTTTTGCCGTTCAAAGAATAGTTTCCAATTGAAGTCTCTTTTAAATTTCTAAATTTTCTTTGATTTTTTCCTTCTTCATCTACTGCTTAAAAGCTTATACTGAACTGCGTTTTGATAACCTTCTCTAAATTATTAAGAAATTGTGGGTAAATGCTTTGTGCAACGACCTCTCGTTTCTCCTTTTTCTCTTCTTGAATTGAAGTCATTAGGTGCAATGTTTTGGCAAGATTCCCAGTTAATGGTTGACACGCAGACTCCCCGATTTGTGGCTTGCGATTAGTGGCACGTGAATACAGCAGATGATGCCCGAAGCAAAAGGTTCAGGAAGGTGCCATTAAAACGAGTTGGCAATGTTCCTGGTAATTTTCGGTGTTATTATAAAGGTTTTTCATATTTTAGTTACCGCTTTTGGTGCTCATTTCACTCAGGTTTATATCATACTCGTGTACCATGTTGTTTTGCTCCCTAGCCAGATTTTTTGTTGGCAGTTTCAGAAAAACATTGCCACAAAAGTCCGCACGTTCCGGTATTACCAGTTCAGTTGTCCAGTTGCCTGGTTCTTCGTTCGTCTGTCATTACAACCACGTCTCTGACTCGACACAGGGAGCACAAGCAGCACAAACAGCAGAGCAGAGCAGAGGCAATGGCAGCAGCGTGGTAAAGTCGTAAAGTAAATTTTTTAATTAGAGTCACGAGTAAAACAAAGCAATTAGTAAGGCTGTCAGAGCAATCCTTTTAGCTTCCTCTCTGTCTTTGCAGCTCCTTCGCTCTGAACTGTATTTTTAATTTCTTTACCATGTTTTGGTCAAAATTTACGCGGGCGTGTGAATTATTGAAAATGTAAATTATGTAAAGAGACCAAATTAAGGGACTCTGGTCCCTTCTTGTGGGTCAACTCCCCTTCTCACCACACCAAAACATTCAGTAAACCTTTGCACTGGCCTTTCCGTTTGCCTTTGCACTTAATGTATGATCTGCAAGCAACACTTGCTCACCATGGCGGTTACTTAATTTGCGAGTCAAGTGTCAGGTAAATAATTAAGGGTTGGCGGAAGAAAAACAATAGTATCCTCATATCCTTGCCATAAAACAGTTTGCCGCTTTGTCAAAAATCCTTGTATTGCTTTAATTAAAAGGCATCTCTGTTTGCCTTCGCTCCGTCTACCGGAACAGGTTTTGACCAACGTTTTTATTTACGAGTACGTTTATGTTTATGGTTGATGTTTATATTTTTGTTTTAGTATATTTGGTTTATATTTTTGGCTAAGAGTGCAGTCTGCATATTGTGCTCATAAAGCCGTTCATTTCTGTTCTTACAGCTAGACAAATAAACCGAAATTCGAGTATGTACTCGAACTAGTCTGACTCTTGGAGCGAAACGAGAACGAGAGGTGCAGCAGGCTGTCGCAGGGTGAAAAGTTTTGAACTTGCACCATTCGCGTGGCTTACAAAAAACTAAGTTATTAGCACCAACTGTTTTCTATGGAATGAGACGGTTGTTATTTGGTTATTGTGGGTGTGGTCTTTCGGTCTGTTGGGCTGTTGGTCTGTTGGTCTGTTGGTATGCTGGTATGCTGGTCTGTTGCCTGTCGGCATGGTGAGCAGTTGTCCTGTAGTTTATGTTTACTGCATTTTGTGTGCAAGCGTGCGGCAACAATTTTTGCGTTGCGATTTGAACCATTCTGTGCCAGGATTTTCTAAAGCGCAGCAAATTGACATTTTCGGGAAGTTGGTGGCCTAGACCCAGTGTAGTTAAGCGAAGGGCAGCCACTCCCTTAACCCTCCTAGACCGCCACAATAGTCGTAACTGTTGTTGTTGCTGTTGGCTCTTTTTGATGGTGGTTGCAGCTGCAGCTTCTGCCGTGGACAAAATTTATTACACTTGCACTTAGTACGAGTAGGAAAATATTTGCGGTACTCGGTGTTTACATTTTATTTAGTTTTTAGTTTTGTAAATGTTCTTTGTTCTTTTGCAAAGTTTTGCGGCATTTGTCATGCAATTTTGTGTGTTTGTCCCCAAAAATAAAGAAAAATACAAAACAAAAAAGAATCCAGCAACGAAAAACCAAAAAAAAAAATTAAAACGAATTCCAATAAATAGTTCTGTTTCAGTATGGAACGACCAATAGTCCGTCTATGGCTAATATTCGTAGTGTTGCTTTCAATGGAAACTTGTAAACATTATCAAATAACAAGGTGACAATGCTCCATATAAACTCGCATACTTGTACCACACCAACACACACATACATTGAAACAATGCTTATTTCACATTTTTGGCAACGAAAGTGCCAACACTATTTATCCAGTTGGCACTGTAGCACCTTTCGTCTATCTATCTGGCAGGACTCTTTCACTGGGTGTCGGGCTAATAAAAATAAAGAGCAAAATAAAAGAGCAAATAAAATTCATGGCAACGTTTCCCCATACAATAAAGCATATTATTTTAGCATTTATTTTACTTGCTCGACCCTGGCAGCCATTTGGCAATGCCAAAGTGCTTCTGTCCCAACCACAACAAAGATGCCAAATGCTGGCATCACTTCTATATCTGGTTGTATGTTGTCTGTTGTGTGTCGTGTGTTGTTGTTGGTTGTTGTTGGTATTCTGTTGTCTTACGTATGAGGATCCAGTTGAAAATCCCACAAATACTACGTGATACAATGAACAGAATGATTCAAATGATAGAGTCTCATATGATGTTGCAGAGTGGTTTTTCGCCTAATGAACCAACATCTAGAATAGCTTGAAATACTTATTTTTACTCATAATGGTTTTCTTTTATAAACATGCAACATAATTTGCGCACGATAATGGGCATCATGTTTCAGTTTTTTTTGTGCTTTAAAACGAACATTAAACTCATCTTGAATAGAAATTATTTATGTTGCATTGGTAAATTGGGTAAATGCGTACGTTGTAGTACGTCTGGTCTGAAACAAAGATTCACTTGTAAGAATCAGAAGAAAATTGTATTTTTGCTCGATATACTGGCTGTGAGTAAAATCAGTAAAAGTCCTTCCAAAGGCAATTGAAATCGCCTTTGGAGTTAGTTACACTCTAGGAGCACTTCACTCGAGTGGAAGAAGAAGTGGAAAAGACGCACAAAAATTGAACTGTATTGATTTATGACAGAGGTGTATAGTATATACAACGTCTATGGGTAGTACCGTAGTACGCTATTACGATGGTGCTCTTAAAAAACTTTGTCCTTTAAGTCAGAAAAAGTGAGATGGAGTGGAGATGGAGATGGAGGCCGGCATGAGCTGAGCACGAGCCGTATAGTCGTATAGAACAGCATGTGCGGTTGCTTGTTCAAAGTTCAATGAAGTATGGACTGCTTGACTCTAGCCATACTATGGTCACAACTTGACTGCGGCATGCGGCATGCGGCATGTGGCATGAGGAATGAAGTATGAGGTATGAGGTATGAAGTATGCGGTATGCGGCAGGTAGCTGGCAGGCGGAACTCATCGAAATGCGCAACTAATAAGTGCGCACAAGTTGCGTCGTCGTTTGGCAGTTTTCAAACTTTGTCAAAGTCAAACACAAAGTCGTTGAGTGCTTCCAATAAGTAAGGGTATATGAAAGGGCGTCAACCCGTCGGGCATTAGCAGTGCATTAGTTACTGGTGCATTATTAATGTTTAGCTTTTTGATTTCTACAGCTGTAGCTGTAGCTGTAGCTGCTCGCTAATACGTGCGTCTCTCTCCTTGTGTATGACCTGGTGTTTCTCTAGCTGAAATTGTAGTTGTATGTATTGGTGTTTGTGTTTGTTTCTGTATATGTATGTGGCCAGACTTACATATCAATCCACCTACCCGACCACAACAATATGAGTTGGATTGATTTATTTGGCTAAAACAGAAATTGCTTTGACTCGAACGCATATGACCATTTCATGCCTGTGCCAATTATTCTACAAAGATAAAGTTTACCATTTATATCCTTGCGTGTGCGTGTCAGTCGCAGTGCTTGCTGCTTTCTACTTGCTGCTTTCTGCTTGGTGCTTCTGTTCTGTATTTGATTGTCGTGTATTCTAGTGTATCCGAGTGACCCCATGACCTGTTGCACGACACCCCATCGTACTGTGGCTGGAAGTTAATTACTTTGATTTATTTGTAAATTATTTAGCTGGCGTTGTTGTTCGTGCGTGGCTTGTCACAGATTTCAAATTGCACTTAATTACGATTTCATGTACTTACAAATTAACAAAATTGCCTGTGACTGAGATAAGTGGGTTACTCAACCACCCAATGACCATCCAGTCACATACTCACATTCACACTCACACACCTTTGGTTTTGTTTCAAACAACTGTTTTGACCTATTCGTAAGTTCTCCTTGAGTTGGGTAAAGACATAATTTATTGTTTTGTTAGGACAAACGAAAAATAAATGAAAAATGTAAAATGTAGTTAAATTTACGATAGCATCGAGCAAAAATAACTGCAGTGGGGTAGGTGACACATTCAACACTGATGCAATTATGCACCGAATCATCAATAAATTACAAACAGCAACAAGATAACAATCAACGAAACGAGTTAACGATTTTAAAGATGTGAAAGAGAAATTTAATAGATATACATTGCTTAAGAACAGAACAACATACTTTAATATAATTCAATAGTATAGTATTAATAATGATACCATTTTCTATAGATAGAATTTGTGACCTATTCGAACTACTGACCTTGATATACATTATTCACATTCTATCCTAGTATTTTGTTTTTACTTGATAATTTGTTGATTTTACAAGTATTCAATACTAAAGTCAAGTTTTGAGGCCTCTACTAGTTGTTGATTTTGATCCCGATGCTGACAGAGTCGGGATGAAGATGGTAACATTGTCGCTGGCATTTATATAGGACATTGAAACGACAAACAAATCTTTGGAGCTTCCGTTCTCAATATTTACGCTTGGCTTCGGCTCTGGAAGTTTATTATTAGAAAAGTTTTAATGTATTTGGCAAACGCACGAGCAGGCGAACAATCCCAAAACAAGACAACCGACATAGATATACAACATGTACATTGTAGAAGTAATGTATGTACCAGTACCAATACCAGTACTTATGCCAATACCCATACCATAACTCTGGATACATATTTAAAATGGTGGAAGTATATCAGTCGTATAGAGAGTGTACCCCTAGTTTGGTTTGAGGTCAACCCAGCGACCGAATTTGAGGATATAAGGAGTCTATGCCGCAATTACTTTAAGTGCCTAATTTGGCCTTTGGAAAGGTCATAGCAGCACATAGTCAAAGTCGTCCTCAGATTTAGATCCAAGCTAAATCTGTGTAAAGTATCAACATACACACAGGTGTGGTTAGTTGCATATACCTATAGCTTTGATGTGCCGCGGTTGGCATATTAAATTCTTATAGTTTTCTACACAAAATATATCAAAGAAGCTTTTATGTTTGCTTCCTTCTTTGGAAAGCAGTCAATTGCCTATTTGAGTCTCGTCTGTTGACCCGATTGAAATTAGCATAAGTTGAGAAATATGTTTAATGCATATGGCGAGTCAGCGACCAAAAATGTTTAAATATCTACAAGTATGTGGGTGTATCTATGATTTGAGATTTCTTTCTGTGTGTGGTTATATGTGTCGGAACGAAGGACAAATGCCACAAGGCAAGGACAGTTTGAAACATATTTTGGTTGGCTTTTCTTTGTCAGTTTTTCCAACCGTTTAGTAAAAAGAAAAATCTGTAAATTAAATGAAACGCGCGTAAGGTTCCTTTCTAAGGAAAATATGAGCAACCGAAGGATGCAAGGGTGTAACGATTTATACTTGAAGAGACTGTTTTGACTAAGATTCAAACTTTTGGGAAAAGTGCTTGAGGACAAGCCGAAACTGCGACCGACATATGTCGCCCTAAGCGGCTTCTTGGCTATAAAAGTGGCGAATGGCCAATATATATATATATATATATATGTGTATATTTATATATATATACATACATAAAGCATGTGAAAGTAATTTGTTGTGCTGACTTCATCGATATTTCATTGAACCTTTCATAACATTATAAATTGGTTTTGAAAACTTTTCTTTTTTTCGCTTGAAGAGTAGGAAATTTTATATTGTATATGTAGTAACAATAATACAACCTAGAAATATATATATATACACATACCTAGAAATGGAAAACAGTTTAAATTATATATTTTTAAATAAATTCAAATTGAAATTGATGTGAAAACAGAATTAGTGTTGGGGGCAGTCGAAATGTTTATTCATAAATATTATGTAAGCAAATCAAAGCCAGCTCTTTCGAGTATCTTTACATTTGCTTTTTAACACATAAAATGAACCTAAACCTTAATTCTACTCACAGCTGAATAGCTAAATAGTTAAATAGCTAAATAGCTAAGCAGCTGGGAAACTGAAGAACTGAAGAAATGACAAGCTTAACTGAGAGCGGACTTTGACATATTGTCTGAAGTGTGCACAGCACTGACAGCTTTCAGCTGGCGCTGCTGACGAGCTTTGCGTATGTACGTCTTGTAATAGAAGTCAAAGAACATGGCAAACATGAATATGTTCTGTATGAAACCAATGAATGCAATGAAGGGGGGAAAGTGGCAGGGGTTGCGAACGATCACGAGCAAAAAGTGAAGTGATAGGTAGCCAAATTGCAGCAGCTGCAGCTGTGTGATATGTCGCTTCCACCAGAGCAATTGCCTGCCAGCTCCCAGTGAGGAGGCAAAGTAGTAGGCATACATAACAGCATGAACCAAGAGGTTGATCAGGCCAAGCATTGTGCAATGGGAACCACCGAGGAATGTTGTGAATATTGACACTCCAAAGACCATGCCGGCGTGGTGATACACATGGAGGAAGCTCACCTGGGAGTTCTTTTTACGCAAAATAATGAAAACCTGTAAATAAATTCTGCTAACATTACCAACACACTTTTAAGAAATATCCCAAAAAACTGACCGTGTCCAGTAGGTCTAGATATTTGAGTATGTAGTACCCATAGGATGCCAATATCAACTTTCTCATCTGTGGTGAGGTATTGTTATGGTCGACGGGTTGGCAAATTAGACTGAAATCTGGTTGAAACACCGTATAGATAAGTCCATAGATAAAGATTATAGTGTTGGCCACCACTTGAACAACGTTATAAAGTTGCATCACAAATTTAAGCTCGAAAGGTTGTCGTCGCTGCATCCATTTGGGTCCAAAATGCAGCACAAAGGACAAGTAGACGACAATTATGGCCATTACACTCCATAGATTACCAGTCAGCGGCAGGTGAGAAGTGCGTGGATCTTTATGCTGTTCGTAGAGATCCTTCACCGTGTAGTATAAAAAAGCTATTACGTTGGGCGCCATGGCAACTTGCATACACTGTGACAGGACTCCGACTTCCTCGTAATACTGCTACTACTTCCACTCAAATAGACTTTTGTGATTTGCACACCTTGAAAGTGTTTTTTCTTCTGATTTGTCTTTCAAGGGCCACCTGTTCATGTGTACGGCCGCTGTCTACCTCTGCCCAGCGCTGGGTATGGTAATGACCGCTAAATTTGATTCATTACGTTACCCCCATTGACATATGCAAAGTGTTGGTAGTATTGACGATATTGTAATGCATTATAGCACCAAGTTGATTATAGACTAACAATGTAGTCTATGACGCAGTCACTGTCGTCACTGTTCGAGGTTCAAGTATATTATCGTATTAGGTATATGTCTAATATTATATATAGCTGATTGATCTATCTAGTATGGGTCATCTCTTTTGCCGTATCTGGTTCCGTTAAGTTAAAGAAAGACTTTCATTTATCAAATCGATTGTTTGCGAATGATTTTTACATGGAGTAAGCCTTGAGCTATACTGCATAAGGGAGCCTTGGAGTGCACTTATGTAAGGGATGACCTTGGTGTTACGCAATCATTAAGTCAGAGCCTTTATTTTAGTCTGGTCAATATCCATCATTTGCATTTTTATTGCTGCTGACAATAAATGAGTGGCAGCTCATTTGCACAAATAAGCCATAACTACGTAGCTGGTGGCTGGTGGCTGTTAGCTGCTGCCTGTTAGCGGCCATTGCCATCTTGCATGTTCTGCAGTGAGACCGAGTCGATGTCTTGTACTTGGACTTGGACTTCCACGAGGACGCCACAACTCCTACTTGACAGCGGGAGTGGGATCCGAAACGGCTAGTCCGCAATGTGAACGTGGTGACGGTAGTGAAAATCCTGTTGCAATAACCATAATGGTAACGTTTACGGCCATGGCAAACAACAAAAATAATAATGGTAATCATTTTGCCGCTCACCGGAAGTATGCAAATATACGAGACGATGATGATGATGTCGAAGTTAATGTCGATGTCGATGTCGATGTCGATGTCGATGGCAATGGCAATGGCGATGCCGATTCAGTTACACAAGTCGTTGCAAGGTTTGCGAAAGGTACGTACCATATTAAGGTTGTAGATACGGCGACCACCAAGGACCTTGTACCGGTGAAAATGAGCTCTTCTTCATTACGAATGATGCGTTAATGAAGGTGATACTTATAGTAAGTAAACAGCAGGGCGACAGCAAAAATATACATACTTATACCCAATGCCAACGTGTCTGCCTCGGCCACTTTCATTGTGTCTATCTGTTTGTGTAGGTGCGTTTGGGTGCGCGTGTGTATGTCTTATGTGTTCTGTGTCTGTGCCTCTGTGTGACTGTGTGTATGTATGTGTGTGTGTCTCTGTTTGTGATGGTGGCTCGGCAAATGAAAATAATAATCTCTTTGGCCAGGAAATGAAGGGAAATTCAACAGGAAACTTTTGTGACGTGCTGCAAACACTTCGTGCAAACAAACCAGTTCTTTAAATGCGGGCGTGTTTATAGTGTGGGTGTGTGTACTCTTTTGTGTGTATGGATATTATGGATGTGGGTGTCTGTGTGTGTGTGTGTGTGTGTGTGTGCATGCATTTAAAACAAAAACTTGCCATGCAGACAGGATTATATTATATGTTCGCCTTAAATAAATGTGTTGGTTTACTCGTAAAAGGCAAATGACATTCAATTGAAATGTTGCCTTCGTTTCACTCTCAAACAATTTTATACCGTGTCATCAACACATTTTGAACATTTCATAACTTCGGTAAAAGTTATTAAAGAATCTATTATCAGAGTTCTACAATGAAAGCAACTGGATATAAGTACAATTTATATATATATCTTTTATACTGTTTTGGATCCAGGTGTTATAAGGTAGTTCTCTGATATAATACCTACTGCACTTAGCAGCTATCCAAACACGTTGACTAGAACAGCAACTTAATGTTGGTCATTATAGTCACTTGCATTCTATAGAGTACCAATCTGTGCAATCGTGTATAATTATCGTCACAGCAAAGAACTGTGATAATGGCTCAATTTGTAACTGAAAAAGGCAAGGAGAGGTGAGAGCATTTTAATTATTATGATTATGGGTGTGTTGTTCGCAATGGCTTACAGATATGAGCTATATTTGTGGTTGGCAATGCTGTAGCATATATTTAAGGACTATTTGGGACGCCCACTTTGAGAACTGGCCTACAAGCTCCTGCATTACCCGCGCTCAGTAGAGCGTATCTTCAAGGGTATTATATAAATGCTGGCCATACGTCCGAAACGCATATTCTTAATGCCAGACTCACGCTGGTAACTGCTATGTGTATATATATATTTATATATATACATATTTGTGCGTGTGTGTGTGTGTGTGTGCCTCAACCCTCAAGGAACTTCTAAAGTTCAAGCCAATGTCGCAAACTGTTAACGGCGCGTTAATAATGCGATTATTGGATGTTTGAGTCCCGCCCAGTCCGACACCAAGTTCTCCCCAGAGTGTCCCAACACATTTGAATGCGGTCGTCCCCAGGCAGCTCAGCTCAGTTCAGCTCAGCACTGTCAACCAGTCAACGAACCAGCTATAATTTGAAAATTGGCTTTAATTGGCAACATTTCAGAAATTCCCACCAGTTTGTGTCTAATGTTTCCTCTCGCATGCAAACAGCAACCCAAGTAGATGTTTTTGCTTTATAATATCCTTTAATGAATAGAGTCCTTTGTGATATAAACGCCTATTTAATGTGCTTCATGCACAGTAATATAAATGTTTTTTCAAAAAAGTTAAAATCTTTCCTCTCGGTAGTATACACTTTGCAGGGTAGCTGTAGGTCTTGCTTCACTCTCAGCTATAACTGAACTGTTAATTATCAATCCAGTGTGGCATAGTCTAGCAGTCTAATAGAGTAGTAGTAGTGTAGGTAAATAGACACCTATAATTATTCGCACTTCTGGCGGAATCAATTTGTGTCCCTAGGTAATGTGATTTTTTCAATTTTTATTTTGTCACGTTTATTTTAGATTCATTTCCCTGGGTTTCTTATTTTGCTGTTTCCCATGTAAAAATATATTTTCAGTTACGTGCAATTGCCCTTGGGATGAAGAGATTGTGTAGCAGGCGGGGGAAGACACAGGGGTTGTAAAGCTATTGATATATTTTTTCTGAATTTGTCATTCGATACTTGGCGGTCCCCAATGTTTTGCGTTAGCACATGAAAGTGGAAAATGATTGCGATATAACAGCCATGGAAAAATCGCATGCAAGTTGCATCATACATACATATATATATACTCTTTGTGTTGCTAGACAGATTTTGTTATCCAAAAGCTTCAATCTGACATCAAAATCTCTGTCTATCGTATGTTTGCCTTTCTATTAAGCTATAGCCTTTTGTAGGGTATCAGCCATCACAACTAAAGCTAAGCCCAAAGAAACATTCTGCCAGCAATACTAGTAGCAATGATTTCGTAAAAATATGACAAACAATCAAAACGTTTTCGGAAAAACCGCAACACAGCCAACAAAACATGCCAGCTGAGCCCGAGATTTGTTGCCCGGCAGCCGAACGGCTTGCCCAGAGCAACCTACTGGGCCCAGTCAACCAGAGACAGATAGAGACAGAGAGGGAGTGCGAGAGAGACATGGTAAAAAGTGAAGGATAGATATAGGAAGAGACGGTGTTGGGCAATGTTGTATTTAATGGAGGCGAGGCGTTGCCGGCATGAAGTGGGAAAAATAGCTTTGCCTTTGGTTGCACAGAGGACGACTGATGAAAATTTATTGCTGCCAACATACCCAAAGGGATTCGCAAATATAATACATACTACAACCACAGCGGGGCGGATCCAACAGTTGGACGGATGAGTCCGCGAACAGATGGCGAAAAGGCGTCGGCATCGACGTCGGCGTCGTTGTTGGCGTTGGCGTTGACGTCCATACTGATGGCAGCACCAGCACCAGCAGCAACAGTAACACCAACAGCAGCGGCATCAGCGGCATCAGAAAGCGGCAGAAAAGGAATGAAGAGACTGCACACAAACACGTACAACATGTCATGCAGTTTGCCTAGCCCCTTGCTGCCGCCAGGATCTGGTCTATGAGCTTGCTTCCATGCCAACATATTTGTAGAGAGTAGAGAATATGTGTGCAAGTGTGAGTGTGAGCATGCTGTGTGAGTTGTGTGTGCTCTGTGTATTATGTATGGATGTTATATGTGTAGCACGCTGAATGGGCGTGCGTAAGGCAAAACTAAACCTATGAAAAATTTCACAAAAGCAGCAGAAAAACATACAAAATACGGTTTTAGCTGCACTCCGCTGTGAAGAAATCTGTAAAAAATCTGTTAGAAAACTATATGACAGCTAGAATATGTTGCCTCTTGCATTGCGCTCCCCTCCTCGCTTTTAAACTTCCATCGTAGCCTGTGTATGTATGTATATATATGTGTGAGTGTGTATGTAAATTGTGCCCAGCTAAGCTGTGTTGCAAGCACGCACTCTGCATGTTTTGTTATGAAAATTTAAGTGAAATCACTATAAATGCCAAACAAAACTGCTAGATATGCAGATATGCAATGCAGAGGATGGGGGTGGTAATAGAACTGGACGGGAGGTGGGGCGGGGGCATAATGTTCTTGTGTTGCAAGAAGTGATGATGATGGGTGAGGGAGAGCGCCGCGCGTTCTTTTTATTTGTGCTTGAGCTGTATTTTTATGAAAAATTGTTGTCAGTTTATAAAATGTTGACTAGATGTAAGTTAATGTGCATCCTGCATGCTACATGCTGCATCCTGCATCCTGTATTCTGCATTTTGCATTCTGCATCCTTAAAGCTAAATCGAATGAAGCTGCTAAGAAAGCGCAACAGATTTTCAAGCTGCAGGCAGCAACTTTTATCAAAATATAAACATAATTTCTAAATTGGGTAAAATAAAGTACACGTTTTGCTTTTTGTTTACGATGATGTTGGCCTGATGCCTGGGTATCGTGTTAGAAAGTGTTTCCAGCTAATGGCTTCTGTTACTCAATAAACATTTGTCAATGACGCACAATACACGACGCACAGCAGACTAGGAGCACCCAAGGCAATGCAATATTTGGATTTGGATTCGTACCTAGGTACCAATTTGCTACGATCATCCTCTCGTTCTCCTCTTTGCCGGATTGTTAGCAATCCTCTGTGCTCTCTCATACTCTGTGTGTCTATGGTCCTCTACGTTTCGTTGTCAATAGTAAGTTTTTATTGCCTTGTTCTTTGCATTGACTACACGAACGACAACAGCAAAAGGCAAAGCACCCAAAACAGAAACAGGTAACTGTTACGGTAGCAGTTACAGAATGGGAGCTGCTGGTAGATGGCAAATGGTATTTGGGAGAGGGTGGATGGTGGATGGTAGATGGTAGATAGGCGATGGGATATGGTATATGGTAGATGGTAGATGGGAGATGGGAGATGGGACATGGAATTGGGCATGACACTCACAAAGCTAGTGCAAGAATTTATGATCAGTGACAAAAGCACATTTCCACCTGTGATATACCTTTACTGCTTTACTTCTACTGTTCACTTTTTGCGCCTGTGTGGTTGTTATTGTTGTTTGCTTTTGTTTTTTGTATTTTGTATTTTGTGTTTTGTGTTTTTTGTTTTTGAGTGTACACGCCCTTTCACTGCCATTGTTACAAATATACACATACACGGTATACTGCCCTCGACCCGCCCAGTTCCGCCCTCGGCAGGTTGGCTAAAACGTTGGCAGCTCCACCGTGTACCACGCATCGATGGCCCTTTTATGCGCTTCGCAGTTTTCACATTTTTTTGTGCGCGTTTGCCTTGGATTTTTGCGATAATGGAGACAAATGTTGGGCTCTTAAATTTATCGATTGGTTTGTAAAACTTGCCAAGAGAAAATATGGCCCTGGCATGTGAATTTGTTTTTATAGGTAGGTTAGCTGGGCAAGTGATTCCGAACCAATCCATACCATGCCAAGAGAGACCATGCGATGCCATTTAAGAAGTCTACTTAACAGATTCTGACTCAAACTAAGACTCAGATTCAGATTTAATGCTTTAAGGCGAACTGAATTTGGTGTATAGAGTCCGAACCGAACGGAAACCAAACCCAACCCAACCCAACCCAACCCATACCCATACCCATACCCTACCCTACCCTAACGCACCTGAACTTTCAATTTATTTCTTGTTTTTCATTGCCTAATAGAAGAAAAGCAAAGTCCTCGCCCAACGGCAAACAACAATGAATTGCGCTCTGCCCAAGATAAACTTACGCCAAGATAAGCCAACTATTTGTGCAGTATTCCTTCCGTTTCCCCACTTCCCTGCTTGCTCAATATATATCGACAGGGCTGCCTGGAGAAACTTTCAAATTGAAAGTTCATCGCATTTGGGCAGCTGTGTCGGTTCCAGACTGTTCCGACTGCTCAGACTACTCAGACTACTCAGACTTCTTAGACGGCCAAGACGCAAAACGCAAAACGCAGCTGCCAACCAAATTTGTTAGGCATTTGTCAGTGTCCATCTTCTCATCTATAATAGGTAGCTAGTGGGTGTCCATGCCATGCTTTAATTTTGGCCAAATTTGTTAAAGTTATGCTATCATGGCTGTTGCTGGTTACAATATAATATTATTGTTAAATTTAAAGCTTTCGCGATTGCCAGAAGCAACTTTAAGCATGTGCACGCGGATTAGCTGTCAGATAAACTCGGACTCATCTGACCTCCCACGCAGCCTGAGGGTCCTTACCAGGTTCTTTTTGTGTGCGTGTGTTTAAGCGCACTTTTAATTTTTCGCGCTTAACCAATGCCACTGCTGCCAGCAGTCGGACGGACAATTCAACAGTGGGACAGTCATACTCTACGACTGTTGGCCTGTTGGGCTGTGGAGCTGTTGGGCTGTGGGGCTGTTGGACGGCCCAGTAGCCAAGCCCAACCAACTAGGGCTTAACATTAAACACTGCAACGTGCTTGAGAACCATAGCGCCTGGATTTATGCAGCGTTACATTGGCATTTAAACAGCGTCGGGATTGCGGTATAGTGTGCGAATTGCGATGTGCGATGTAGGGGCCCTTGCGTATAAATGTGTTTTTTTTTTCAACTTTCTCTTTACTTTTTTTTGCTTTTGAGCTCTTTTCTATTATGTAAAAACATAAATGCAACTTACGTTGAGTGCTGTGGCAAACACAAAAAACAAAATAGAATAAAAACGTTGAAGGCAAAACGATGTAGATATAAATATGGAAAAATAATCGTACACGTAAAATGCATAAGCTGAACTGGCGTAACAGTTCCATCATTTCCATTTCCATTTCCATTTCTATTCCCATTTTTATACCCAACTCCTGCACCCCTTGCCCCTTATCGCTTATCCATTTCTATGCTGCACTTCAAATCACACCAAAATGCCTGAGGGGCATAATGCTGCGTTTGAAGGCATTGTTCATACTCTTTCTCGTTCTCTTCCCTCCTCTCTCGACTCTCACTCGTCTCTGCACTATGACAAGCTGTTGGCGGTTGCTCCAATAAAAAAATTCTACTACAATTTGCTGGCAACTGAATAGCTAGGAATCACTTACCTCGATTCGAAATGGCAGCGTCGGCATAGCATTGCGCGTGCAGCAGCCATCCGAGGCTAATTACAATCAAAATGGGCCAATTCATTTTCAGTAATGCCGCTTGGTTTCGGTGGCAAGTGCGGGTCCTGGGATGTTCGTTGTACTGGGAGGGAGTGGCAGCGTTGCCACGACGTGTGCTACGCGAAAACATTTTCATTGTTTTGCGTGCCCCAGCGTTAGGTATACGCACTCTTTGTTATTAAACTGGTTGTAGTTGTCTCTTGTGAGGCGTGAGCTGAACTTGGGGAGTCCTTGAAACTGATATAGAGTGTAAAATGTGCTGCTTTGTTTTGTCTGTCTTTGTGTTTGTGTTTGTGTCTGTGTCTTCTTTAAGTTTTCATTTGTTAAGCGCTTCCACACTTTACATAAAGCTCCAACTTTGCTGCCGTGTATCCTGGAACGTGCTACGCTCGTTCCTATTTCTTTTGTTTAATTTGCAGTTTATTTTATTTTCAAATATGTTCCTTTGTATTCTTAGCGAATCTTTTTGCTGTTCTTTTTTCTGTTGCTCTCCTCCTTGTTGCTGCTGTTGCGTTGCTGCTACTACTAATTAGAAATTAAGCGCTGAACCGCAAGCAATTTTTTGTGTTGCATACTTTTGTGCGTTTTCCCTTTGACAAATTGCTTGGCTCTCTCGCTCACTCTCTATCCCGCTCCCTCTCTCTATTTTTCTCTCGGGGCTATATGACGTGAAATATTTTCTAATTAATTTTTATTGCTGTGCATCGTGTTGTTTTATGTGGCCACATAAATTTGTGGCACAGTTAATTTGGGTTTGTAGTATCTCTGCAAGAAAACAGACAGAAAATATAAAATATAAATAAGATATACATTCAACCTTATATCAAAAAGCAGAATAATATGTGCTACCTCTTTGTTGTTAACTTTTTTAGAATATTTTTTAAATATTTTGGCCAACTACATGTGGTTGGAGTGTAGAGCTTAACCGTGTTCCACACTCAAAGCGAAAGCAATTAAAGCGCTTTTTTTTTATGTATAGAAAACTCAGTAACATTTTTTTTACCTATGGCTTATAAATTTTATCACACACACACACACACACACACATACACATCTATACGAATATATGTTAACACTAGAGAGCATCAGAAGGCAACAACATAGCTTCATTGACACGCAAAATTACAGCACAAAGCGTATATTTCATACAAGTTTTTTAAACTTTTACATAATATTCGCCACTTTCATTTTGGAAACAGTTTTGTGAAACGTATATACCCGACTGTGTAGATGAGGGTTGACTCTAACTACGGACTCAACGTCGGATGAGAAGAAAAGTAAGCAACACTTCAACTTTAAAGTTCATAGCCAAATAATAAACTGTTTCCAAACACACACACACACACACACACACACGCAAGATGTGTGTGTATATATATATATATATAGAGAGAGAAAGAATCATGTCTCTGTCCTTTTCCAACCGTTCCCATATTTAATGACAAAGTTTTACATAATTTAATGAGTTTGCATTTCGTCGGCAGCAGAGATCGGGGTCAACACAGCCGGCTTATGCTGGTGCATGTGTGACCATACCTATGGTTAAGCCGAAGAAAAAATAAGCAAACAGAAAAGTTCAAATTATTTCATTATCACTTCCGTGCAGGGCAAACTGTGGCTGGAGCACGACTCAAGTCGAAAAATAGACAGAAAAAGTACTTTTAAAGCTATAAAAACTGTTTTCTGGAGTGCCATGTCCTGGGGAGAGCTGCTTCACGACTGCTCATGAAAAATAAAGTTATAAATTTAGATTAACCCATGCAGCCGATGGTGCTTCCGTATGGCCAACGAACAGTAGAAGGTAGTGGTGGAAGTAGCGGTAGCGGACGGAAGCGGTGCACATCCACACTTGGCACATCCCCTTCGTCCGGTTGGGCTCAGTCTGGCGCAGTCTGGTTGAAGCTTTGGTTGGGCCACTGGGGCGCTCACAAAACCCATTAAAAGTCACTGTGCTTGCGACGCTGTGACTGTATGCGTGTTCGAGGGTGTGCTAGCTATAATTATCTATCGTATTCATTATTACCATGGGCAGCCAGCGGCGCGTCGGGTCGACACGAGGCGACGGCTGGACATCAAGTATACGCTACGTAGTACGCTTATGTGTTCTAACGTCGTTGCTGCTAGTCGCCGGCTCATGTCCTGGAGGAGCAATAAAATATTTGTATCTATTTTGTTCGCTTCACAACCGAAATGGGGGTTCGCTTCTATAGGTGCTACTACAAATCTGCGATGGCCATGTAATTACTCAAAAAGTTCCTGCCAAACGTTGCATACCATTGTCTCTATAGGCTATGGAGTAGTACGTAAGGATGGAAGCCTTTATGGCAGACTCCCTATGCAGTGGCCTCCGGTACGTCTGCTACCAAAAAGCTTTTATCATGTAGGCGGTAAACAGCCGTAAATAAACAGGCCGGCATATAAAAAAGGCAACAAAACAAAGCAAAACAGTCGCAGTCCGTTCACCATCTTTCTCGTACATCACAGCCATTGGCATTACCCATTGTCATCTCTCTGCAGCAGGCTGTCTTATTTGTTGTTGGCCAAGGTTATCAGTTTTATGGGTGTTTGGCCTACAGATTTTTATGTGTGTGCCACATGCTGTGCGCGCAATTTTCCTTTTCCTTTTATTTATGACACAGCGTCGTGTATAGCAGGTAGCTAGAATGCTCATATACTCTATATATTCTATATACTCCATATACACCCTCCCCTCCGGTGCCCGGGTCATTTCATGAGTTTGATCTTGACGTTTCGGTGGCTGGTCAAAAAGCTCGCTAAATGTTTTGGCATTTTATCTGCCGGCTGTACTGTTGCTGCTTTATTGTTTGTGTTCCAATATATCTCTGTGTGTGGTTTGGATCAGCTGACCCCCTTTCAACGGTGCCATAAGATTTTAATACTTCAATAAAGCGTCTTTAATTATTTAAAAACAACATTTTTACGCGCGGTCGCATCCGCTTTTAATTTTTATGCGAGCCATTTGATGGTTGCTCCTAAATTTGCTGCGACTTTCACTTTTCACATTTAAGCAGCTTCTCCTCCTGCTGGATGGTCGCTTGTCGCTGGTCGCTAGTCGTTGGTAGCTTGAACCTTATAGCTGTTTGCTGGTAGGTGGTAAATGAGAGCTGTTTGCTGTTAGCTGGTAACTGTGGCTGTAGCCTGTCTAAATTGCACTTTGCGGTATAATTTCAGGCTACAAGTTGCCTGCACAAGTCGTAATTAGTTTTCGCTGGTTTTCTGTTAAACTGATTTTCAGTCGACAGTCGGCTGGCTGTTGGCTGTTGGCTGTTGGCTGCTGGCGTCCGACCAATGAGCAGAGCAGGGCAGTGGGACATGATAAAAAAGCAAAAAAGGCACAAGCAAATGAAAGAGAAAGGGTACGAGGGGGAGTAAAAAAGGAGGAAGATATGGAGAAGCAGCAACGTCTTTTGTCAGTTAGTTGCTGCGGTCGACAAGCGAAACTTTAAAATGGGTTAATTGCATTGTAAACTAGACGAACAAATGGCAAACAAGTGCCGCAAAAACTGAACAACAACAACAACAACAACAACAAACAGCAAGAAGAAAAAGTAACGGCAACAGCAACGCACACAACAAAATCCAAAGAGTCTGGTTTGGATTTGATTCGAGCATTTGCTTTCACTGAATTTACCCAAACCAGCACCAATCCACAACTGAGGATGTGTCTCATCCTGGTGAGCTGGAAAGCTGGGAAGCTGGGAAGCTGGGAAGCCGGCAAGCGCATCATTAAAATTAGCCAAACAAAGTATAAACTCGGCAGCAGACGACAATCAGGCAGCAGAACTCATTTCATGCGCTGCTGCAAAAACATTGAGCAACTTTCCACCCCTCATCCCCACCATACACTACCAGTATACAATCAAAGCATATAATCAAAGCATCAGCTGCAAATTTCTAAGAGAAGACGGCTAAAACATGCAAGCATTTGGCCTAATCCCTTGCGAGCTGACACGGTGCAGGCACGTCTCGCATCAACATAGAATGTTTCAACTGGAGGCCACTCGCCCTGTGTGCAGTATATAATATTTCCATAACTGTAGGAGAGAGCAGGACAAAATGTTACAAGTGTGCACCGCACTGAAATCGAAATGATTAAAACGCCGGCTGCATCGTGCGTTGTGCCACTGACTGGGGTAAGTTGGGAAGCGCAAAATTTCTAAAGTGCGGCACATAAAAATTGCTTTACAACTATGAGAAGTGGCACAAAGGAAAAGTTCAAAGTTCAAGCCAAGTGCGGATACTTGCTACAAGTTCAGCAAGTCAAAGTGGACTGACACTGCGACAATATGCTGACATGCCACATCACACACAAACGCAAACACACACACACATTAACACTAACACTACTGCACACAAAGGCCTAATATCTTAGTGTTGTCGCAACGCTCGTCAGCTAAAGATACTTTTCATTAAAAGTATCTTAGATCCACTTGATGGCAGATTATTAAAATTCTGCTATCGAATGCTCCAAGTTCGCTGCAGCTGCTTTTCAAGTACTTTGGGGCTTTAACATTATCTGCAGTTTCTAGTAGTCCTATGTCTCATAGACAAGCTCTTAAACTTTCAATATATATACATATTTATATATATATATATATATTTATATACAGATGATATATATATATATATATATATAGGTAGTAAGCACGTGTGCGTCTGCAAAGTTGCTTGGCAGTCTGCAAGTTTGAAAAGCCAAGCACACAGAGCGTATATGTCAAGTACCCAGGTTGAATTTGAGTGGCAAGGTACTCCTTAAGTTGCCACGGCGCGGCAACAGATTCAACTGAGCGACTTTACACCGTTATATACCGTGATCTTTAATCGTATTCAAATTGTTTATGCCTCGAGTGACTCAACTTAATCTCTGACTTTTTTCAACTCGCAAACACAATGAATACCCAACAACTGCCGACCATTGGCTACTAGCTACTGGCTACTGCAGAGTTGAGACTGGATTCCGGCTTCTACTGGATACTGGTCATTGTCAACTTGCAGCTGGATCAATGCCTGCTAACGAGTGCCATGAATACTTGTACATGAAATATGAATATCATTTTTTGCATACTCCGTTTGATATAAAATCGTTTGATGTACGCTTTACCAAGTTATTGTGGCCCATTCTGTGCTACTCCCGCTGCCCTCGTCCGTCCCGATATGCTCTTTGCTGCCGTTTGCTTCAATTGCAGACTATATTCCAGCTAATACTTTGCATTTTTGCTGAAGCAAACATAACTCGTCTATTATGTGGAGGGTGCAGGTCCTTGTCTGTGTGTCTCGTATATAGTTGAAGTAAGTAGGAGCCAGCCATACTCGTATTAGTATTTGTAGGCTTGTGCTTCTGGATTCACTTAGCAATTACTGCCTTATTTATTATGCCGAAATGGATTATCCCTTGGTAATATACTATGGGATGCAATTTCTGCTTGTCCTGCTATTTTATGTTGTTAACATTTTTCATCTTCCAACCAAAGCACTTTTCTTTGCAAGCCACCCGCTTGCCCAACACCATACGCCTCTGTTTCTCAACAAATTTCCCCTTGTGTGCGTCCTCGACGTCAGCAGCGTTCAGTGGCGCTTCAAGTGGAAATATACATGGAAGCGCATAGCGGCGTAAATTCTGCGGTAGATGATGTTACGATGATGTGGCACGGTGGCATCTTCATTTCTGTAAACATAAACTTATTTCCCCCCCTCTCTCTCTCTCACTCTCTCTCTGACGCCCTTTATATTCATATGGGTGTGTGTGTGCGTGCGTGTGTGCATGTGTATACATAAACAAGACGTGTATACATTAAAGTATCGTTGAATATTGGCCAGCTCATCGCAAGCTATTGGCTATATTATCATCGACAGCCGCTGAGTAAGACTGAAGAGTTTGTGTTATACAAAATTTCTGACTCTTATAGAAGACGTCAATGTTTATTCAATAGTTGAAAATAATTAAATGTTTAAATTTAATTTAATTGAAATGAATGATTAATCATAGAACAATAACATATTCAACTTTCGTTTAATGGCAACACATTAAAACACAACAAGAGAGCATTTCATTTAAATTAAGCATTTCTCAAAAACAATTGTTAAATATTTGTCCATTTGCTGTTTGATGTTTGTTATTTGCCATTTGCCATTTACCATTTACCATTTGTTATTTTCTATTTGGTATTTGGTATGTGAAATTTGCTTTTTGAAATTTGAAATTTGAAATGTGAAATTTTAGCATTTAACTAAAAGCATTATACGCTGCAACCTGCTGACCTCTGCAACTGTTTGCAAGAGACGTAGCCAAACATTTGTAACTAGCTTGAGGCACACAAAATCCATAAATCAAATCAATAAAATGACAGCATGAAAAATTGCAAACATAAAAACCGCAGCCAAAACCATTATTTCAAATTTGAACTGGCAAAAAATGCCATTTCGGACAGGCCAAATCCTAACCGCATTGAATGACAATCAGCCACTTGCTATACATAACCAATCCAACTCTGAATACTAGTCTAACTGTGTCTGTGTGTGTCTGTGTGTGTGTGTGTGTGTGTGTGTGTGTGTACTACTCGTACTACTCGTTTTACAATAAATACAATGACATAGCAATAATAATAGAAATACAAATAAAACAATTGGGAAACGACAAAAAACGCATGGAAACCTTTCGACACCTACAATAAATAAATGTTAAAGCAAACATTGTAAACAAACGTTGATCAAACAAATATGTACACACAAACACACACACGTACGCATACACAGACTATCAAATACACACATAGATACACAGATACAAAATGAATGAGGTGCACACAAAAAGGCAAGCAGATAGAGGAGGAGACGAACACGATTGCCTAACAGTGGCTGCGAAAAGTGTACGTACTACGTACATATTTATGAGTAACAAATAAAAGCTTGACTGTGCCGTAAACCCAATCGGCTACAACAACGCTAGAGCTCCGTATCCTGAATTCGGTACTCTGATATTTGTACCGTAAAAGACAATGAGATTGAATAGAAATCCTGGTATGACATAAAAAATAATACTCGCTACGCAAGACAAAAATTCAACAAGAGGACAACAATGAAAAATATAAAAAATAGCAAAACGAAAGGATTCCGTGGCGTATTAGTTATATTTTTGTGTGTCTGTTGCCATCGGTTCAGCTGCCGGAAAGGGAGCCTGGGCTTTCGCATTGGCATTTCCAACGATGTTGCCATTTATATGGACGGGATGTGGATGTGTATGTGGATGTAGATGTGGATGTAGATGTACGAAAACAAAGCCAAGAAAAACAATGACAACAACAAGACCAAAAGCAACAGCAACAGCAACCATCAGGCTCGGTTTAAGCCAACAATGGCAATCATAATACGTTATTGGCAATATTGATTGCCAGCATTACTTAGCCTGTTCCACTCAGCGTCACTAACATGTCCTAAAGACAAAATTCTCTGTAAGCGTGTGTATGTTTTTGTTTGTGCCTGGCTTTCCGTGAAAACGTCTGCAAAATGGCTGACACAGGTGCAAGCAAAGCGTCTAGAGAATTTGGTCTTATTCTCAGATGAATCTTGGAATTTGGATTGGGAATTGAAATTATATGTTGAGTACAACTGAGACCAGTGTATTCCAAAACCTTGGCAGGAACTTACCTCTGCCTTAAGATGCTTTGATGACAGCTTTGATCATCCGACGTCATGTGTTTGTATTTATGGTCTTAAGCAAACCAAGTTGGTTAAGCTCTGTGTGGGAGTGTGATTAACAAATCCATCGCATATCGTTTGTTCATAAATCAGTGTGGTATCACAAGCAGTCAAAATCAATGTTAAGGTAACATCATCGGACTGGGTTTCATTAATTGATTACCATAAGCTGCTACGACATTACCAAACGGCATGTCAAGCAGGTGTCATTCGATTGTAAGCGTATTCCAGCCAGGAAGCAAGCAAATTTCCCCTTTCTCTTTCTATCCCTTTGCTGTCTTTCAAACTATATAACAGACTCGTTGACTAGCAGACTGGCTGACTGGCTGACTGGCTTAATAGCCCACCTGATGGACAGGTATGAGTATGAAGCACCAAAATGGTCTGCCCATCGGTGTCCTCCCACTCGAACAACCCATCCTGGGCCTGACGTTTGTGCGAAGCTCATTAATTTCAGTGACATCCATTGGCCATTGGACGCAATGTGCGAACAAGTTCATTTCTTTTTCAATTTACAACAAAACTCGTCAAATTCGAGTTACCAAAAGCAGTAAGAAGAGTCAATAGGAAATTAAAGCAAAACACAAAAGCTGAAACGCTGACAATCTGGCCACCAGCACAATAACCGCGCACCTGTCCTACTTGACAGCTAAAATTGACCCTGGAAGGAGCAGCAGGCCAAGAGTCACTAAAGTCAAAAGTCGACCCACACGCAGCCAAAGCGGGAGACGAATAGACGGCACTGTTCACCTTTTGTTTCGAGCGACTGGTCTGAACTAAAGTACACGATATACTGACAGTTGACAAATTGTTTATGTAAAGTTATTGTACAAGTTGACGAACAATTTGTAGATATGTCTGGTACTTCTTTGACCTGTCCTCCTTGCTGCTTGAGTCAACAAATTCTCACCTGTCCGAGTGTTACAATGAGTGCTTTACCCTAAACCGAACTTAAACACTTGTCAGCCACTGCAGTCCCACCTGAATACGCGTGCTTGGGATAAAAATTTTAATTAGCTGTTCACTTTATGTGTGCGATTACGTTTGGACGAGCAGAAGGTTTGTATTATATATAAGTAGGCTCTGGCCTATGCCATGATGCCATGTGATGAATCCACTTCCTTTGACAACAGTGAAAAAGTTTCTTTCATCGTCTTCATCTTCGTCCTCGTCTACGTCTACATCTTCGTTTTCATAATCGTTGGAAACGTTGCTTGGTGTTGCCTTCATCAGTTTGTATAGTTTCTTTTTTTTTTCATAAACTTCAAGAGTGTGTGCACATTGCTTTTGTATGTGTGTACGTGTGTGTACGTGTATGTGCGCGCATGTGTACATGTTGCTATGGTAGCACAAAAGCTGTTGCTTACTTTTCTGCTTAGGCTCTGGCTAAATGCCTTACCCGCAGGGGACAAGCATCAGGAACTAGAGACTAGAGACTAGGGACTAGGGAGTAGGGACTCCGGAGTCCGGAGTCCGGACTAGGGACTGGGAAACAGGGACACGCACACGCTAAAAGAGAGCAGCAGGGGAGGTGGTAAGCCATTCACAGTGCACGGTGTTGGTCACAATGCTCCTACTAAAGTTTTTCTTTAGAAAGTTTCCTTTGGTGTTGCCCTGTGCTGGCCGTCTCACTGTTGCTTGCTTTCAAACCGTTGACTTCCTTTGCTGCTATTAACTATAATTACCACATTAAACGGCAAAGTGTCTTAATATTCAATTATAAGTTTTTTCTTCCGCGTGCCTTACTCCATTGCGGGTTCCGGAGTGTACATTTATGCGTGTCCTTTGCTCTTTGCGGCCGTCTATTGGAAAACTTTAACTTGTACGCAATTTAGTTTATTTTTTCATGCCAAAACCAAAACCAAAATCAAACCCACAACCAAAATCCAATACCCAATGCCTAGACATGTTACTATGGCTATGCCTATAGACCAGGCCTATGCCTATGAATGGTTCCTTGGTTCTGGTCCTGGTCCTGGTCGTGGTCCTTTTATAACGCTTGGGCAAGTACAAATTATATCACTAAATGCGTTTAATGTTTGTATTGCTTTTGATTTTGTGCCAAGGACTAGCAAATTTTGTCGGCTGTTTATGTGTATTGATCGCCCCCAGCTTCAAACCTTCGAAGTACCTAAATATGTCCTATGTTGTATGGTACCAAAAGCAATTTGTTTCATTGTAGCACAAGTATCGATAAAATAAATAAATTCTAGTAGCCGGGGCTATTATGTTGTGGATTCTAGCTGCAAAGTTTCCACATCAGGAACCCGCTTTCATTGCTCTGCCACATACACACTGACATAATTTACACAATGCTAATGAAATTAGTTATACTTCTCCCTATTTATCTATTTATATAAATAGATATATATATATATATATACGCTACATATCATACATATGAGTATATTTCAGTTCCACTGAATGACATCTAAGACTTGTCTGTAATAAGCACCTTCCCAAGTGTTTAGACAAGTGCAATTGAAGCAACTGACACGCACTTCAATAAACTAATGAACGCTGATAAAGTCAACAGGACTTATTTCTAGTAGGACTAAAGCCACCAGGCCCTGTACCCGCACCAGGAGCAGCAGCTCCAGTAGGAGCTGAAGCAGGAGCAGAATTTTAATTAACGAATCGTAAAGCGCTAATTTTGCATATTAATAAACACGACACACTGCACGATACGCGTACAATGAAATAGTAGCAACAACAACAAGAACAATACAAGGACACAGCGAGACAAGGACACATTAAGTACACACTCACACATATACATACAAATATAAATTCAGACACTGTGCGCAGACCCGAGTTGCTGGGCGAGTCTTAGTCTAGCTGTTCGCTAGCTTTAAGGTCTGGAGTACATGAAGTACATTAATGGAACGGACCCGAGCACGACGCGGCACGCACACACAGGCAATAAATACTTAGCTGGCAAAGGAGCAAAGGACTCAACCCACTTTGAATTAAAGTAGTTAAGCTTAATTTCAATTCAATCCGCATACAAAGAGCACTGTATATATCAGTGACAGTTAAAGACAACTATTATCATAATATAAACGTATAATACGCTCTATTCATAGACATCTATCTATTGCCAATAATTTGTTTCTGTTCTTTATGGCATTAAACCAATCATATTGAACCTGCCACATAGAGATTAAAGCATACTATTTATACGATTTATGGCACAGGCCAGGGTATCAGCATATCATCGTTAAATTGAGTAGTGTTCCTCTTAAGAAAGCAGTTTGGCAAAAGTCACTCAACTAGAAAATTATAATATCAATTATGTAAGCTACTGCGGGTCTTCATTAACAATGCTATGGTGGTGGAGCTCTTGACATGAATCCCCAATACTACTCTAATTACTCGTACCACTTGCTCTGGAAATGGTACGCAAATGCGATAAACAGAATCCTTTCACTTTCGCCAGCGGCCAAATTAGTTTATTATTCTGCTACTGCCAATAAACAGCGAACATTTTGTTTACGCTTCTTTACTAAAAATATACTTTTGTCAAATTTACAGGCATCAAATCTCACAAGGCGATAAACTGAGAAAGCATTAGGCCAGCTAAAAGATATCCCTTGCCCCTAGAATGGCACTTATTATTGGAACAAATTCATACTTGATATGGTATACCTCATTTGACTGCCATTATAGGTAGAGGGTATTAAAATAACAGTATAAATTGCCATCACACTAAATTAAGCAGTTATCCATGCGGCCTTCATCTTAACTTTTGCCGAAGGCAATTCCATCGAACTTTCCGAGTTTTCTTTTTATTAAAGATTTAAGGCGGATCAAACGTCAACTTCGGAACTCTCACTGCATCGTCTGAACAATGTTTGGTATTAGTAGTTAAATTTTGTAATTTTGTAAGCTAATGTTCTATTCCAAGAAGTTATTATCGAGTATTTAGCCTAAGGATTTTGGCAAATACAGGAGAAACCATTAAATTAACTTAAATTGTGGTTTCACATGGCTTAGTCCTGTGACGGCCCAACAGCCCTAACAACGATGTCTCTTTAATCAAGAGTAATCTATGAAGAAACCTTGCAATGAAAAACATTTCACACCTTTCACTAAATTAATTAGAGAACTTACCAAATAAAATGAGTTTCGTTTAAAATAAAATAACAGCCTTGCAGCATTAGGGAAAACTTCTATAAAAACTGTATCCTAGTCTGTGCAGAGAGAAAGAAGTGAAAGGAGCAGAACGGACAAACAAAAAATGGGCTTTGTTGGCATTTTTTGGAAATGTTTTTCGCTTTTATTGTTTTTTCATTTAGTTGTTTTTTTTCCGCTTTGGCATCAGCAACAGAAATTGTTTCCATGTGATTGAGGTTGTCCTTGGTCCTTTTTATTATAGCCCATTCCCTGGTCCTACAAAGTGATGGGTTCAGGTTCAGTTCTCTGTTTCGTTCATAATATAAACGCTCGATGTGTTGAACAGTTATTAGCTTATACTCGTAATAGCTTTGAGAATTTTGCTCTAGCAATAAAACATTTTATAGCTACAATTTACAAGATCTAAAAAATTATCAATAAAAAGTTTACTACAACATTTTATAAGTCCTTGAAAATATTGTTTCTTGGCTATTTCAAATATTTTTATTATCATCAACATTCCCCTCCAGCTGCTTCTTTATCCTAGATCTTTAGCTGCTTTCAAGTCGTTTTAACTAAGGAAAGAAAAACTCTTATCGAGGTTTGATCTTTTAAAGGGAAACTCTATTTTTCCTTCATTTCATTAAAGTGTTTATAGGCTCCCAAGGAATGAAAGAAGAAAATGTTAGATGCTCTGTTGTGGTCGCCTTTGCCGTCTTTTCACATTGTTTTTTTTAGTTTCACAATGGCATCGAATCTTTTGAGGCAAGAAAAAAGGTCAAATAGCACCCGTTAAGGCTACTTGTTAACTTTTAGAAGGACATCGAAAACTGCCGCTGTGCTGCTGTGGAAGTGTAGAGGAGTTTCCACTAGTAAAAGAAAATAATCTAAATGCAAAAAGAACTATTTCATGACAATTCTCTATAACAATGCGTTCAACAACAAAAGCTGAATGGGAACACAAAATATAATAAATTAAAGGCAGCAATGAAACTGCAAATACTTTCCGCAACAAAACATGCAACAACAGAACACAAAACAGAATTGCATATTTTTCGGCCACATTTACATATTTGGAAATTTTTAAATGTAAACAGTCGAATGTCTAAAGTTCCCGCCCAAATCCTGTACACGCAAGCCACTGCGAGACTTCGTCCAAGTCTTTCACATTTGTTTCAAGGGCGAAGAGAGTCAGGGGCTAAGGAAGCGCGTGGGCTTAATAGGCAAGAAGTAGGAGGTAGAACGTAGAAGGCAGAATGAAAAGTATACATAGAAGGTGGCAAATCCGTCAGTTAGTCGGTGAGTGAAATGTGTAGTAACCCTTGCAAGGATTTGTTATAACTGAACCCCATACCACATACCCCGCACCATGAAAAGTATTACATGGAAAGTTTTTGCGTGAATCAACGTGAAAAGTTGTTGGTGTCGAGTGCGGATTCTGCCAGCTGACGAAAGACGCGTAATTAGTAAAAACTTGGGTAAAGCCATGAAAAATTACTTCAAATTGGGCGTGAAAACTGTGCACAATGCTACTGGTACAAGTATCAGTTGGAATGCAAAAGATAGAGAGAATGGGAGAAAAAGAGGAAAGAGCATCGTATAGGGATTCCTTGTTGAATAAAATTGTTGTATGCTTCACTCCCCAATCCCCACTCTCCGCCTATTCATTCATTTGTCAGCCATTAGTCAATCCGGACAGTTGGACTCCTAATGTGCGCATGTTCGTTATCCATAATCTTCTTTGCTGTTGCTTCTCAAAGCGGGTTAATGACTGTTATGTTAAGCATATGAGTAGAATACCAAATCAAAATTCTCTTTATGCCTTTTACCTTCCACTCAAAAATGGCTTCCCAGAACATAAAGCTTCCCACATACCAACATTAATATGTTCCTGATTCCTGTGTCTTGATTCTTGACTGCAGCAAATTCAAATTTTTGGCTCAAGCATTTTGACTTTATTTAAAAATATTTTAGTAGGGTATATAAGACTGTATAAGAGCATAAGTCTCCATCTTCAAACTTGCCAGTAACCAAATATTTTGTGCCATTCCACTTTAAGCATTTGCCAAGACTCTAATAATGACAGCCAACTCTGTAGCATGGGGGTCATGGCGTAGGACTTACTGCCGGTCTCCGACAGCCAGCAACAGTCTCCATGGTGTAGGCGTAGCTGCATAAGTGTGGGAAAAGCACATCTTGTTAGTAGATACGGGCATAAATATAAGAATGGAGCGAGATGCGGAAAAGTCATACATTACGGAAACGAGGGAGCGTTCATTTACAAAGATACATAGAGATAGAGAGATGGAAACCTTGAAGCAGACACTTAAAAGTCAACATAAAATTTAATTAAAAACTTTATAACAACTACAGCTGTGCGGGGCCGCCTTCGAAACTGATACAAAATACTTGCAGTCGGAATGTAACAAAACTAGAATGTAACAAAGTGTAGAAAAAAGTATGAATGTCCTGCCTCTAGTGCGATTTGTCCTCCTGCATGTCCTTTTTGTCATACATATGCTGATGCTGGTGCAAATATTCCAGGTCCTGTTATTACATAACGTTTGCGGATGAGTAGAAACAAAACTTCTCAAACGTTTTGAAAACGTGAGCATTGCACTCAATGAGCTAAATACTGACAAAAAAGTAATCGGCATTAATCTGCTTAAAATGCAGTTTGTTAACCCGGCTAAAACCATTAATACCAAACTTAGCTGTCTCTCTGTCTCTCTGTCTCTCTCCCACTATTATATAACAGAAGTTCAGAAGCAGGAGAAACCAATATAAAATTCATTAAATTCCTTGAATTCTCAGGAATTCTTGAACTTGGAATATTTGTCATATTAATACACTCCTTTACCTTCATTTTTATCCATTTCAAAGCTACCACAAAGGTAATCGAACTGGCAAAAAAGAAAATTTAATTTTATTTTACATTTGCTATTAATATTAATGGAATAATCATGCTCTGCTTAAAGCTCTTCAAAAGTCTGCCTCTATCGATTTTTGAGATTGATATTCTGACGGATCCTAGATCCATATCTTACACAGAGATGGCTTATATTCAATTAAAAGAGCATTTGATCAACTGTGTAGGACATTTTATATATTGGACTGAGGCTCAAAGAAAAAAGTATATAAATAATGATACCTCAAGGCCAGAAAAAGAAGCAGACAAAATTCGAAGAAAAGAATCGTTTGAAGGTTTTGAATAACGTTCTTTTTTTTATCAATAAATACAATTATTCTGTTGACTGCTGCCTGTGAGCTTATTATATGTAATATGTATGTATTGTTGTTATTACATACTGAAATTAAAATTGAAATTGAGTATAGTTATTAATAGATAGATTGAAACATTGAAAACTTGAGTGCCTGATGTATGCAGATATGCATCATTGGATATGAATTCGAAAGCAGATAGCTCATCGGCTCATCGGTTGATTGGCTCATTGGATATGGATATGGAGCTATGAGCTTGTTCTTAAAGAATCTCCTATGAAATTGCTGAGGGAACTGAATTGGACGAAGTTACCAGCTAACTGACTAATCGCATTAAATTAACACACATATATACACTCATCCACACACACACATACACACATAAACAAAACACTTTTCTGTCGTCAGTAAAGCCAAACAATTACAAGGCAGATAGTTGAAGGCAGTTCAAAGGATGGGGAGGTTGAGTTGATGAGTAGATGAGATGACGGTCGGCACGGTGCAAAAAAGTCCGAGAAAAGTGAACGAAAAAGCAATCCAATATACTTGTTATTGCTTTTGTTTGCTGAACAAAAGGCGTTTATAAATTACTTAAAGCGCTTAATACACCACTAAAGAAAACAGGCGGTAAAAAAGGAAGAGACCAGAGCACAACACAACAGAACAGAACAGAAAACAGAACAACAACGCAACAGGAACCTTCTGCTCCAAACCCAGAGACGGTGCCGGCAAACCCAACAACCCGGACGGAGAACAACTTGTGGCATAACCGCCTCATACGCACCACTGCAATATACAACTTCTGCTTGCTGCTTGCTGCTTGCTGCTTACTGCTTGGTGCCTGCTGCCTGCTGCCTTCTGTCTTCAGTCAGCCGCACCGTCGCACCCCCCCGGGCGAACAGACAGATTAAAGCGTATCATGTAGCAGCAAATCCAAACCGCAGGCACACAAAAGAGCACGAAGTGGGTGAGGGAAGGAAGCGTATGGCAAGTCATTGGTGTAGGCGTAGGCGTTGGCATAGGCATAGGAAAATCCCCTCAATTGATTATCAATCAACTTTCGTAGCAATCGTGTATATGTGTATCTATCTTAGTGTATGTATGCTTGTGTATTTGTGTGTATGTATAGAGTATAAAAACAAAAGTTGAGGCTGAGAAAAACCAATGGAGTCAACAGCAATGAAACAAAGCCCACTTCCAATTCCAATTCGACTCGACTGGACCCCACTGGCATTCGATGGTACGAATGAGCTAATGGAATTAAAACTGGCAATTCTGGCCAAAGTGGTTGACAGCCTGTCTTGTTAGAGGTCTGCATTGTGTATATGTGTACGTTAGTACGTACGCGATATTTGTTGTGTGGATTGAGTGTTCTTACAATAAAATAATAAACGAGTCTAACCGAATTAGGAAACACAAATCAATTGCATTAAACGACAGAAAGCGCGTGCGAATGTCTCCTTTCTGTTTCTCATTGTGTCTATGTGCGTATATATATATATGTGTGTATATATATGTGTGTATGTATGGGCGATTAAACCACCTCCTCTAAGAAGTGAGTAGATTTTAGCATACGAAATTGGGATACTCGTAGGCACCATAACAATTGGTATACAAAATGCGTAAGCCCTAATCGGGCACTTAAATAAATGCCTACGAACAGCTGCAAACGACTTATTTAGGCTCCAACGAGTATGGATAGGAGAGTACTATTCGCGGGAAGGAAAAGAGATAGGGAAAGAGACAATGAGCAAGCTGGCTAACTGGTTTTAGGTTGTGCACGTACTTAAATTAAGTACCTAATAATAATTTGGGACTTTTGCGCTTTTCGAAAAACATTTTCTTCAATTTTCCTTTAGCTCAATGAATATGAGTGTCTATATGAATACGAATATGAATACGAGTACTTGTTTGTGTATTCGCTTGTTCCAAGTAAAAAGTAAAAAGAATACAAATACATAATCAAACTGTCCACCTGGGTGCCAGGAACTATGTTAGTCGAACAATTGTTTCGAAAGGCTGTTTGTGTTTGGCTGTGGCCAAAATGTTTTTGGCAATTTACCGTCAACATCCTTTATCTGTGTGTTTCCATTTCACTTGGAATTGGGATAGAAACCCAACGAAGGTCGTAGACGCATATCCTTGTATGTACGTATGTCCTTAAGAGTATATGCTTTAGCATTCAAGTAGACATATTCTCTCATTGCTTTCCTTTTGTTTCACACGTCGGCGCATGTGTTCAGTTTACTTCTCGCACTTGGCCAAGTTCTGCCTTATTTCATTTTGGCATTTGCACATTTTTTGCCGCTTTTATTTTGGGTACGCGCGTCTTGATGGAAATTCAGCAATACTTTTTGGTTTCTCACATTTCGTTATGGTGCAGTGTGGTGCTCTGTGCTGTGTTGTGGTGTAGTACGGTGAGGTACGGTGGGGTATAATGTGGCTCTCTGGCATTTTGCCTGCGTAGCCTTACTTTGTGCGGTAGATGCGCCCGAAGCCACCGCAAAACAATGAAAATTGGTTTTGTTACTTTGCTTATTTTTGCCCAGTCTCATCGCACCGCCTGTTGGCTAAGTCTGTGGTTACCACTGCGGCTATGGCTGAGACTGCGAATGAGGCTAAGACGGTGGCAGAAACAGAAACAGAGACAGAGAGTGAGTTTAGGACTTGAGATGGTGATACGGAGAAGGGAACGAGGACTGTGGCTCTTGTAAAAGACTTTGGCTTTTTATTGCTCGTGCTATTGTTGCTGTATTTATTTGGCAGCAGTAAAAGGCGGCAAGGAGTGCAAATTTCTGCCTCTTTCGCGGTTTTAGCGTACCTTCACCATTCCTATCCCTATCCGCATCTCCATCCCCTCCCGATATACTTTACTTTTTGCTTGTCTTCATGGGGTTGGGTATTATCTCATAAAATCTAAAATGTAAACACTGGTGGGCTGGCGTCGTCCTGTTGTCGTCTTGTCTTTTTGTGCTGCCTCAGCCTTAGAATCAGCTTCAGTCTGAACCTCAGATATTGCCGCTGGTGGCTGGTTGGCTGGTTGGCTGGTTGACTGTTTGGTTGTAAGGTTCTTTGGCTGACTGGTAGGCTGGTTAGCTGGTTCTGTGTCCTTAGCACGTACACATTTATTTCGTTAATGCGATATTCGGTTTATTGGTCAAGAGGTATGGGAAGTTCTCGTTTTGTCAAACTTAACCAAAAAGGAATGATGGATGGGATGGATGGCAATTGGACGCCATTTTAAATATTCGCATTTAAATACGATCTATAGGAGTACATCTTAATATCATAAAAATGATTACCTTTATCCCACTGGCAGCCCAGGAATCTGTTATCTCAATATGTTTTGGCAATCACTCACAGTTGGTGCAATGCTTCTTATATTGTAAACACCCACATAAAGTTAACAAATATTTTTATTATGTTATTTACTTCGTGTTTTATTCAAATTAATTGTTAATTACTTTGATGTTTTGTTAACACTTTTGGTTAACGGAATTATCCGTTACTAGTACGCACATGCACAAATTCCAACCCTGCAAACTTTCATCACTTTTGCGGCCTGAATTTGAATCTATGGCGCTAGCCTTATCTGAGCACAAAAGTCCGGAACCGCGTACGCGCGCGAATCGTGTCAACTTTGTGTAAGAGTTCACTTTCAACTGAATACCTTTGGCCCAGCGCGTTCTGCCGAATGCTGCTATTCATTCGGGTGGCATTCGGGTCTGCTTCGTGTGTGGTCGTATTAAATTCGTTGTTATGCCATCGCAGTATGAGTCGGTTAATGAGAGTGGTTGAAGTCAAGTCGGTTTACACTCATTTGTTGCGTAGCACTGGCTCGGTATGTCCACGGATAAGGCGAATTCGAGGATACGGCAAATTCGACGATAAAGCGAATTAACTACAAGAATTCTCCTAGCTTTTCTACTAGTACCAAATGGTCAGTGACAGTGTTAACACTGGTCACAGCGATGATCTCCGTAATCGCTTTACAAACATGTTGAAAAATTCGTTTTTAATGTAAATTTTTTATATTTTTATTAGGTATTTTTTAGCTGTAAAATATGTACAGAATTATTTGTAACATATTTTTTGCAAATATCCCTTCTATTAAGGATTCTTTTATAAATATATTTTTACAATATATATGAATATATATTAAATATAGCATTTTCTTACACTTCACTCGCTAAAGACTTGCTGAGTTCTAAAATTTACCCCAATAAATATTTATTTACCATCCTGTTTTGAATTGTAACTGAATAAATAAATGAAACAATATTCAGAGTGTAGCGCTCTCTCTCTCTTTCGCTCGCTGTTTCACTTTTTACGAACAAACTTCTCCATAAACAAATTTGAATTGCTTTCGTAACTCCGAATAGTACAAAATGGAGGGGTAGTTGCATTTTCAACCCTCGCAACATGTTGCTAGCAACATTTTATTAGACTTAATATAAGAATGTATCCGAAACAAGTTGCTAATGTCAGTTAACATATACGGGTGGGTTGCTGTCACCTTTCACATAATTGTTATAGCAGAGAAGAATCGAAACTGTGGACCATGACCAGGACGCAGGCTCGCGTGTAATTAAAACTAAACAGAGGCGCTAAGGCTGGAATGTGAACTACCACGGGTCAACCAGATAAGAAGTGTTGCCATGAAGGTTGCGTTCGGTATGTCAGAAGATTATTGTTGTTGTCTGGATACAACAAAGTGTAGCCGGACGAAGCCCCTGATAGCCTGGCCATAATGTCATTATGTTGATGACAAACCGAATAGTTCAGAGGTCAGGATTAAAAACAAAATATCGCTGGATGGGCAGAAGCAGCGTTACGCAAAATATGGCAATGTATGTTCTCCAGGAAGAGGAAAATATGTACGTTGCAGACAAAAGCCGTCATGAAATTAATTTGAACATTTTTCAACCTTTCTGCTCCTGTTCCGCTTTTTGCTTTACCCAACAGCAACACCAGCAACGACAACACCACGGCAATAGCAGCAGCAACAACAGCAACAACAGCAATAACAACGACAGGGACTTTGACTTCATCAAAAACAATGGTGGACTTTCTATGAATTTTGTGGAGAACAAGAAGAACGGAACTCCGCCCTTGGTCTTTGTCACAAATTTGCATATATAAAGATACTGACTCTGCAGACAGTAAGCTAGCTGCGTGGGCCGTCATATTTTTCAGGATAAATGAAAATACGGTTGGTCTGTAGGTCGTTTGGCTGGTTCTTTGGTCGGTAGGTCGGTCTGTTGGCTTGTTTGTCGGTTGGTCGTTTGGTCGTTTGGTCGGTTGGTCGGTTGGTCGGTTGGTCGGTTGGTCAGTCTGTTTGGTATTACATATTGGTCGCGAAGCAGCAACAAAATAAATTTGTTTCCCGGAATATGAATATCAAGCGCAGCTTGACAGCTTGTCCTGGCTGCACAATGGGATGAGGGAAATGAAAAACGATTACAAAACAACATTTTTCATTTGCGAATTCTGTAAAATTCTTGGATCGAACGCGCACCAAGTCTCTTATGGAAATATGGATACGAATATTTATATTCTAATACTAATAAATAACAATATGAATTTAACTTTTGAATATGTTACATCTTGTTCAGGTGCTGTGGATGCACTCAGGTGCATTAATAGTGTTTCAAGCGGATTACGTGTCAGTTTCAATTTACTTGCCAAAGTTTGAGTAAGGATTGAAAGGATTGAAATGGCATGAGTGGGAATGGGTGGTAATGGGTGGTAATGGGCAACAGCTGGGCCTTGCTCTGGGGGCGGGGGGTGAGCAGCACAGTATAAACAAAGCTTGCAGAAGACCTACAAACAGACAAATAAACACGAGACCAAACACGCCGCGCAGTGATTGCAGGACATTTGCGCAAAAAGGCAAAACAATTGAATTGAATTGACAACCACAGCCCAGGGTCCGAGGGCGTCTGAGAGCTGGGGTTGGATGTGCATGTGCATGGGTCCAGATTGGCAATGGTGTTGATAGCATTAAACATGGCTCAACGAGGTCGCAGGATATGCGTGCATTCGAAAGTCCTAGCGTCCCGGCGTCAGTGTTGCATGGGCAATCTGTGCGTGTTTTGTCCATTGTCCCCTTGTCTCTTGTACGTTGTCAGTTGTTTCTGTTATCGTTGTTGTTGGTGTTGTTGTTCGGTGTTGTTTGCATTGCACTCGAATGCTTTTTGCAATGTAAACAGCCGCATTCACCCACCGGCATAGCAGCCTCACACCCGCCCTCCTCTTGGACATATTTTCAAATATTTTTTTGTTTATTTGCTTTACTGTGGTTAATTTCGTCTTTTTTGTCATGTTGTCCTCAAATTAGTTGAGTTTCAGTAAAGCCGACGAGGCTGTTCTCAGTTCCTGTATGAGTTTACCGACTGAATCCCCGACCAGATGCGCCACGCCACCAACAGCCCCTATTTGCTCTTGAATACCCTTAAAACTACTCCGTCCTTTTCTGTACTTAATCCGCTTAAACGTTAAAAGTGCTAATAGTTTTCCCTGTTACATCCCTGACTTCTCACTAGCCAAAAAACAGAATCAACCACCAGAGTGCCATTACTCGTCCTCGTCCTCAACCTTCTTCTTCCAACCCACACACACACACACACACACATTACCACACAGCAAAAAAAGGTGTTAAAAGCCAATAACTTATACGCTTAGGATTGCCATTTGTGGCTGCTTGCGTATGAGTTAAAGTGAAAGTGTATCCCCTATTTATGGAATGGTTTCCACAATACTCGTATGTTATGCCTACTTATTTGCTTTATAATAATTGCCTTTTTATTTTGAGGTTTTCTGCATTTAATGGTAAATAATTGCATTCATCCACATCGGGGGAATTCTTTCACGTTTATTCTAAAAATTCGTTTTATTACATGTTGCAAAGTGTCTTTCAAGCGAAATAAAGAGCATTCCATTCCAGCTGCTATTGCTGCTGTTTGCATCAAACAGGATAATGTATCTAATAAAATATGTGGCATATGTCTGCACAAACACCCTCACCTTACAGAGAATTTCTTATTAAAAGTTCCAAAAGTGAACCATCAATAAAATTGGAAGAATTTAGGAATAGTTTGGACAACGTGTGTCCACAATTCTCGAATCGCCAGACTAAATTCTATGCAAGTTTCTGAGGGAGGAACATGCCGCATTTGTCTTCAAAATTATTCACAGAACTAATTGCAAATGGAAATGAGAATTGCTTGTAATAAAGACCCATTGGCATGCAGCAATGCATTAACATTAGTTTATGACATATTCTTTAATATAAACATGTATATATATATATATGTATATGTGTGTGTGTGTGTATTTATATGGATCATCTTTTCTCTCTACGAATAGTTGCTGCAATATTACATTATTAATATTTTAGCACTTGGCAAGGCATAAGTAAAAATGGTCCACAAAATGACGAGCAAATAAAAGCCTGGTGACCACAAGAAAACACCAACAACTATATACAACATATACACGCTCACGTACACTTACATGTACACAAGACCAACACACATGCATGCTAGAAAGCCTATTGATCCGCACACATGCCTGGAATCAGCCGGACATCCTGGCGTGCATTGAGCCTTAGTGTGCTGCTGTATTATTTATGATAATGTTTGGTCATTCATTTGGTTTATTGTGCTAATGTGGCGCAATTAAGATTAAGAAGATGATTTTCCTGTTTTTCCCTCAATACATATATATATACATATATATATATATATATAAGTAAGTATGTGTGACAACCTTTAAGGAAAGAGAAACAAGCGTATAGGTACGCCCACACATACACACACACATTTAACTCTGTGTACTATTTCGGTCACCTATAAATAATTGCATTTGCACGTTCTAAATGTGTGTCACACATTGCCTCAATATTAGGTTGTGGGCTATATGTGTGGTGTAGGTCTTTAATGGATGTGTGGGATGACATCTAGGTATATGAAGGAAGAGAAGAATTTACTTATTTTTGAATATTTAAATCGAAGCATAGTCTTAGTTGGGGAAGCATCTTTTATGCTACAATTAAAACTTTAACAATTGACGTAGCAAACTAATCTGATTGGACTTGAATAAGGACTTGGACTGTACAAATGGTTTCGGTTTTTGGCTTTTCGCTGTGCCAATTCGTGATTAATGACTTGAGTAAAGGGTCTTTTACCAGGCTCGGCACTGAGTTCTGAGTTGTATGTGTTGCATGAGTTGGGGATTGTGAAGTAAGGGAGGGAGAACCTGGGGATATGAGAATATGGAATAAGGGCAATGTCGCGCCATACAAAATCGTGCGATAAAAAGTCTTAAACATCAATTTCCATCGGTTTGAGCCTTTCTGTATACCGTGCAAGTTTATTTATGACAATCATTTATCATGGCAAGAGTACAAGGCAAATTTTACGCGATTACGCTTTTCCATTATCCTGTGAGTTGCGCCTGCTTCTACCAATGACGATGTCGATGTGGCTGTATTGATGTCGAAGTTGCTATTGGTGATTGTATTGGTGTTGGTGTTGGTATTGATGTAGATGCGTCTGCTTCTGCATCTGTGCTTTTTGTTTTATGCTGTTTAATGCACAATTTAACGTTTATCTGAAGAGTGAAATTTAGGTTGCATTTTCGCTTTATTTTCTTTTGATTGTTAAAACTTTCGAATGCAAATATATTGATACTTATACTGAAATGCGACCCAAATTCAATTCTTGCCTCCTCTTAATGAAAATATGGTTAATGGACTTTCTTTCTTTCTTCCTTTCTTTCTGTGCTGGAGCCTCAATTGGAAATGGTCGAATACATTTGTCAAACAGATAGTTTTAAATAAATAAAGATGAACAATTGCCCCAAGAGAGTCCTCTCTATTCGTCTATAACTGGAAAAACAATTCGATTTTTCTCTTATGAGTAAATCGTTGAGTTGTTTTCAAAGAAAATAAATTCAACAACAATTACTCAAATGCAATTTAAATTGTCTGGTCTTTCTCTGCCATTATCTTCGATTTGTGTTTATTTCATTGAAGCCATTTGTTTGTTGAGCATCATACCCATATATTCCAGTTTATGTTCTTATATATATATATATATATATATATATATAACTGTGTGTTTATATGTTTACCATAAGCGAGTGTACGATTTAATTGCTTCAGAGACCTCAGGGGAAATGGGCAAATCGGTAATCATAGATTAGATGAACATTTGTAATAACTACGAAACTAACGCAAAGTTGCAGCCACAAATAATTCCAATTGAGATTTTTGTATACATCGGGAAGAAGAAACATTTCCTAATTGTTTGTTGTTTGCTCCTTTCAATAAATGTGTGTGTGTGTGTGTGTTTATGTGCATATCAATTTGATTGTATGTGTGCATTTGCGTGTGCGTCGGCATATGGCAATAAGGAATGAAACATAAATATTACGTATACGTAGACAGACGGAAAACCGAACGCAATCCATGTGGGAAATGCAAAAGTTCGTGCGGAATGAGAGTTTCAACTGTGCAAATAGAAAATAGTTGCATGATAAGTTAAATTGATGCGAACACAACCCCTCAACTTCGTCCCACTCTGCTCTGTCAGCCCCTTCTGATAGCTTGTCTTATGCAGAACTTAAATAAATACATACATACTTAAACGCATCGACCCGACATCGCCATTGAAATCATTAAGATTTGCCTAACTGCCACAGAGCCTGCCAGGAGCCGATGTTCACCAGAGCAATCACAAAGGAAGTTTCGAAAATTAAAACGTGCGGAAACTTGCCGCCGAACTCTAATTAGCTTTGTGTTGCTTACGAAAGTAGCTGAAAGTCTTTCGACTGTCCATTTTAATTTATATATATTTCACCAGCTGAATGCTAGTACTCTACAGCAGAAACATTAAGAGCTTGAGAGGTATATGATGAAAACTATACTCGTTCAATGCAAATTGTGTGGACAAGATCTCTTCAAAGGAGAGTATGGAATGCCTCCTGGATATCCAATGAACTTATCGAATAAATATAAAGTTTCTCGCTGCAATCTTAAAGGCTGTGATTTACGCGTATCCATGGCACTGCTACTATCACTGGCTTTTAAAGATGCAATTCATGGCGACCAGTCGTCAAGTACTGCTCATGCGAGAGGCAATGCGGGCGGACTGTGTCAAAGGACAGTATTGACAGTCATGGCGGCCAGCAGTAGCACCTTAGTGAAGCAGGCCAGTACATAACAGTACAGAGCAGCACAGGGCAGGACGGGACAGGATAGGACAGGACAGGACAGCACAGGACAGAATACACGTGGGTATCCTTGCAGCCGCTGTTAAGAAGAAGCAATCACGAATTGAAGCTGAATCGACAAAGAGCGGGCGAAGCGACGTAAGGGAAACAAAAATTGAAATGGTGAAATGCTTTGGCTTTACTCATGGACAGAGGCGTCAATTTCTGCAATATCATCAACTATAAATTACGAATATTGACGCACAGCACCAACAACTGTACAAGGATACGAGAGTACGTGGCGTGATAATGGATATTTGTCAGATATGTGAACATTTTAAACTTCCGCCTATAGCCAACCGAAAAACCGGAACGCACACCCGTGACGTGTAGGGATGCTAAGGTGGAATAAGGCAGGAGTCGGGGAGGTTGTATGTGAGAGCATGCGAGGGTGGAAGAGTGCGACATTTGTGGCTGTTTTGCCACACGGATCAGTCTTGGTCTTTTTTGCAGCATAAACATAAAAAGGTAATATGCCGCAAGGGACTGGTGAACAGCAAAAAAAACCAACCAAATGTGTGGCACTCTGATTGCAGTAAAGTGCAAAACAAACCCAAAAGAAGAAGCACGATATAAGTGTGGGGGAGGGCGGGCAATGCGAAATGGCAATGGGGAATGCTTTGCAATGATTCGGCAGTATTTTTGTTTTTTTTTTTTTCTTCTGGCATTTCGAAAACATCATGGTGTACGGGTGTACGGGTGTACGGGTGTTCGGGTGTTCGGGTGTGTGGGGGCTCTGGTGGCTCTTTGTGATTAGCTGAGACGGTAGGCTATCTGAGTGGTGGCCGGATGAGGATTCGTGTCAAATGCGCATAAGGTTTTGGGTGAGTGTTTTCGAGCCAAGACTATTCTGGTAGTCAATTTCTCTGCAATTGTAGGGCAAAGGACATAAAAGTGAATTTGAAATTTATGCACAGCACTTGAAGCAAGGAGTGAATGGAAAGCTGTATGTCCAAAGAGTTTTAGCCTTTATGAGCAAGTGAACTGAAAAAGTTAACTTCCAACGAAAGTTGCTAAAACGAACGAAAATGGTAACTGGTAAATGGTACAGAAACAAATAAACAGTCGTAGTAGTAGAAGTAGAATCCCTACGTGATTTTGTGACATTGAACTTTTGTGCTAAACTTGAAATGCTTTAAATGAATCCAAAGCCATAATGAACTCTTCTGGCACTTTCTCGCTTTTGGCTAAGACAGTTTCATGTTGCTTCATGTTTTGCCTTTTCAGCAGTTGAAGCAGTTCTTGTTGTAGTCAACTTTCCATAAAAACAGAAGAGAAAAAAAACAAAAATAAAAATATAAAAAAATTCATGCAAAACTTTGCATTTCCTGCGCATTTTTTCTTCATATTTTACAAGAGCAACTTCCGGCTTCCGCTCAAAAATAAAAAACAGAGTATATGTATATGAAAATAAAACAAAACTTCCCTTCTTTACCCAACTGCTTCTAGAAGCAACCATTGTTGCCTTTGTCCTTGCTATTGCTCGTTTTGTTGTCACTTGTGAGCCCATTTCTTCATTTCAGTTTGTTGTTGAATTGTTTTGGGCAAAAGCAAATAAAGTTTTCACAGACGATATACCATTTGCTCCCCAACCAACAGCCAGCCAACAGGCAACCGTCAGCCACTGTCAGTTCCTTGGATGCTGAGTCCTAGCACTTTTATTCGTCTGGTTTATCTACGCATCATAATTGTTAAAAAATAAACTTGGAACAATTGGGAATCCAACTTTGCAGACGCCTAGTAGAGCCTGGTGCAATCTCAGTAGAGTGGCAAGCGACCTGTTTATAAATACAGAAAAGAATTAAAATTTCATAACAACCAAGTTCGCAACAGGGTAGCCAAAAGACCTTCAAAGAAACCTTAAGAGCCAGATTAGGTCCAAGCAGTCCGTTTACCCAAAACAGCCTGAAAAAAACCCTAAAAAGTCGACGTACTACAAATGTGTATCACTTTAAGACAATGTTCCGTCACATTTATCAGCGCAAATACCCGTAAGTAGCACGATATTTCCACGAAAAGCAAACAACACGCAACAAGACAACAATCTACAAATACGAGTATATAATATTAATTGAACCGTACAACTCATATGACATTTATGAAGCGGCCCAGCGCAGCGTAAAGTAAGAAATGGAAACACGTTCCGCAACAGTAACGAGGGCAGTACAACATAAGGATACAGGATACAGAATACTGCATATATGAGAGAAAGAGATGGAGGGTGCTGGAATGAAAAGAGAAAAGGATCAACAACCCTTGGATTTATGCCTCTGGCACCGTGTGCATGTCTAAATGCCAAATAAAAGCGTTGAGCTAAATGAAAACAAATTACTGTTGCATGTAAGAAAAGGTTAAATATGGGAGGTGGTGGGAGTGGAAGTGACAGAAGGGCGCAGCACCAACCCCAAGAGGAAGGTCTTCCTGGTGACGTCAAAAATACTGCAACATGCTGCATCCTGAAGCATGTTGCATACTGACAACGCAACGCTTCATTATATTCAAACAGTTTAAACACGCACAAAATCAAAAAGCAAAAACAAAAGTTAATGAACGCTGCCCAAAATAAACTGCGTTTTCAGGATAAATGAGTGTGTCCTGTCGATGGTTGATTTCCGTTGGTCAATGGTCTCCAGCAGAAGCTTAATGACAAGGCAGTTAGGGAGTCAAATGAAGTCGCGACTGGAATTCGATATTCCTTGTGGGCGTGAACGGGTCGTCCTGATAGCTTGTGCAATAGCCGACTTACAGATCGATGTGTCTATGAATATCCTGTGGGGGTGTAGGTGTGCGTGCCTGGCAGGATTCATTAGGGCGAAAAATGAAATAATTCGACCTGCTCATAAAGTATCCATGGTATTCGATGTCCCCAATAGATAGAGAGAGAAAGAGAGAGACACAGGCTAAACAAAATTAGTGTAAAATTTGATTTTTGACCATAATTAACGCAAGTGTATAGTCCCATTTCAATAATGCAAAGGATCTAGTTAAATAATAGGCTATTTACTCGGTTATAAGTCACATACTAATACAAGAAGTATGACAGGAGAAACAACATCAAATTCCTATAGATGGTTAACTCGTACCAGCAGTAGTAAGGCGCAAATCGCAAATCGCAGTTGGAGGTTTCTATATTCTCGTCTTAATACTAAACTCCACGGGGACTCCCCGTTGCATGACGCCCTGTAATGCCACGAAGCCTGCAACCGGTGTCTGTGAGTGAACTGCAATAAATCTCAATAAAGTTCGCACGACAGCAATGCGAGCAGTTGGAACAACAATCCAATGCATGCGATGCAGGATAAAGAACAGTTGGTAGCTATGGCCCAGAGCCAGAGGGGTGGGTGGGTTAAAGGAACCCTTGAAAAAGTGAAAAGTGTGGAAAGAATATTTTAAATTTGATTATCGAACGAGATGCGAGTGGAATCAAAAAGAGGAAGGGAAAGGGAAAGGGAAAGGCAACGGGAACGGTGACGATTATGTGATTTGTGTATAACGTTGAATCTATTTGCAATTCGAAACTCCATTCATCCAATCGACGAGGGTAGAAAAGCTCAGGGCTCAGATGGAGGAGCTGGCAGTATGAAAGATTTTGTTGGATGGGAGGGGAGGAGCATTCATATCCATATGTGCGTGGGCATTGGGGTTGTGCGCACAAACTTTGTTTATTTTATTAACAAGTTTTTTAATGCCCATGAGAAGGGCTAAGGGGATGAGTAAGGGTGCGGGTGAGAGGGAGTACATATAGAGCACGCACAGACACACGCCTGCACACACCTTTTTGCAGGGGGTGCAGAAATACAACTTTATGGAAGTTTCTCTTTTCAGAACCAAGCCGCGTGACAACCCTTAAGAGCTGAAGAGGAAAGGGAAAACGGGTGCAATTCAATTTTCATTGTTTATCAATTTTCTGCTCATTTTGGGCGCCTCAAAGTAACGTTTTTTGTAATTAAATTTGGAAATCTGCCAGCAACGCATAAATCAGGACACTAAATGATCAGAATGTCAGAACTTCAGACTTTCAAAATGAGAATGTGAATGTGACTGAGAATGATGATGATTATTATTATTATTACTATTATTATGAATATGATTATGATAATAGCGATGATGATGGTAACGATAATGAATTTGATTTCATACTCGTATGGGCAGGCGCAAGGGTAAATCCTGACAATGATAGAATTGTTGGCAACTGTCTGGCTTGAAGTCGCGTCTGTTTTGAACTTATGCAAGTGCGTGGTTGGGTCTTGTCTTCTTCTGACTTGTCTTGTCTTTTCTTCTGTTCTTGGCCAGACAAAGTTTAGAGGCAACTTCCTGTGCAAATGGCTAAGAATATGCAACCAACGCACAGTCAAGCCAAAGCTAAAGCCAAATGCCAAATGCCAAAAGCAAAGGCAAAACACAACACAGAAAAATAAGAAATCAACTGTACTTGTGAATATATATTCCTGTCTTGGGCCGCCACAGACACATAAATCTCAGAGACAATAAGAAAAATCGAAATTTATACGAACTTGTACCAGTATATATGGCACTAGATGATTTAAATTTATGAGAAACTGATTATAGTCCTATGTTACGCTGCCAAAATGCAAAGGGGTACGAGGCATAGACGGCAGCAGGGCAGCGAGGCAAATGGTGGGGCTATATGATGGTTTCGATGGGAAGGGAAAGTGAGAATTGAGAGAAATCTAAATGCGAGCCGCGTGCCAAACAGTTATCGGCTCATCCTATGATACTATATAGTTTGGATTATATGTATATCTATCTGACAGTTTGATTCAGGCTGTTAACCAACTGATGCGCTATGCCACACATAAGCGTTGTGTGGCAGCCACGTGACGCACGCCAGGCGCCGTTTAAGACAACAAATGCAAGCGGTAGCCACAGCTGCAACACTTATTTAAATCTCATTGAAAGGTCAAAGTTTGCCGTTGCCTCTATTGTGGCTGCTGCAGTTATTGTTAAAGTTGAAGAGTCTATGAAAGTCCAGAAGAGTTCTCGACGAGCCTCAGGCTCGTTGCCACAATCAGCACTTCATTAGACGCGTGGCCGGCCGCGTAATAAAAACCCAGAACGCGGCAGTGCAGACAAACAACAACAGCCTGAATGATAGAACTGGAAGAGGAAGGAAAGGAGGAGAGAACTAAGTAGAGTAGGTAGTAGCCTTTGACCCACCCCTCAACCTTACCTTTTTGTTATGACCCCTTCTGGTTCAAGCTGTGCACTGAAGTGTTGAAGGCTCACTGTGACGAGAGTCCAGGAGTCTCCACCTTGTCGATGTAGTGGTCGTGGTCTGTCCAAGCAGTTGTGGCACTTCTTGTTGAACTGTGGGCCGCTGGCAAATTTGAAATTGATATTCGCATGGCGTGAAATCAGTTTCAGTTTTCATTTCGTTTGCCCATTTGCCATTTGTTCTTTCGTCCGGCCTTTAACTATTTTTATGGTGCGTCTTTGTTGCGTTTTATTTGCCACGAAAGGCATTGGCAATGGCAACGGCAACGGCAACGGCAACGGCAACGGCAATGGCAACGGGAACAGTATTGGGACACAGTTAAGAACGGGAAAGAAAGCCGGACAAGTCGGCGCCCTTTTTTTTTTTGGTTGACGGTTACAATTGCAAGGGCAGACCTTCAGAGCCAAAGGTGGGGCACTTGATTTATTGAGTTGCATAAACAGAAATGGCAACGCAATCATGTCGCAAGCGGCGTAAAGTGAACGCCTTGGCATGCGACCGGGCTCGCACTTACCACTTACCACTTACCTCTGACCATTGAAACGTTCGGTTGTTGAATTGTTGGGCTCTTGCTAAAGGAATTTACCGAGTGAGCTCAGCTTTCAACTCAATTGCTTCACAAGTCGTTAGACGTCATCGAGAGGTGGAAGCTGGGGCAATGGCAATGGAAAATGGGCAATGGGCAACGGGCAATGGGCAATGGGCAATGGGCAATGGACAACCCATTCAGAGGGAGACCTGCACTTCATGGTCGTGTAGCTGCGGCCGTCTTGCAGTATTTCCTTCATCAGGAGCTCACAGTTCGGGGGTTTACATTACTCGCCAAAGAACGAGCCACAATTTTTGGTTGCGAATCCTTTGCAGCAATAGGAGAAGGAAAACCAGAAGCAGAAGCAGTACGAACCAGAAAAGAAACAGCTCCAGTACCACCACTAACAGCCCCGACATCCTCTCGTTCGCAAAGTATAAATCACAAATAGATTTCTTTCCTTTTGCCTTTTCTTCTGGAAGTCCCTTGTCGACTGGCGCCAGTGGGTGATGGACTAAAGTTTATGTTGGTTGCTATGTGCGTCGTTGGTGGCACTTTGTGCTGCTTTGTGTTGCGCTTCAATGAGGTCGAAATGGCTCAAAAATAATGTGAAAAGTTCCCTTTAACCATTTTTTCACTGCAGCAGCAGCAACAACAAGAACAGTAACAACAACAGTAAAGGCAACAGCAGCGGCGCACAAAAACAATACTCAAAAAGGAAGTGTACACATTCAACTATACACACATACACATAAAAGCGCACACACACACAAATACAAACATTTATTGTATATATGTAGAGAGAACGCACAAACGTTTACACAGACACAAAAAGACATTGTGATGTGTCTTGCTGAGGCTTTTACTTTTAAAGGATTCGCTAGAATTTACTCCTTTTCATTGCAGCTCGACTGCCTTTGCCGCTTTTGCTGCTTTTGGTGCTTTGACTGCCTTGGCTGAGCTGGCTGCCGTTGTCTTGTTGAAGTTATGTGACTTTGGGGAATTGTTAGATCCTTCCCCTCCCATAATTTGCAGAGTACCCTCTATGCCCACAACGCAACGCTCTACGCCCGCCTTCCATTTCTCCCGTTTCGTTTGCCACTTTAGGTTTCACTTTGCTTTACAGTTGCTTCTTTGACTTTTACAAAACTTTGTTTGCAAGTCACTCACTCTGTTGTTGCTGCTTAGGAGTTATGGCTGTGACTATGACTACCACTACGGCTACGGGTATTTCTAAGATATTGATAGTGAAAACTTAAAGAACTTCCGGTGGCTAATGTTGCGGAATATAGCCACAGTCTTTTGGATCTTTCCCTACGCAAGTGTATTTAAGCGAAGCAGTTAAAAATATATAAATGGTGTGTCAGGACGTATGGTAGTGTAATTGAGGACAACGACAACAATGACAAGTAAAACAAGGACAAGAACGAGAACGAGAATAAGAATGAGAATGGGGATGGAGTTGAGAATAGGGATGAAAGAAGTACAGCAATTAGCCAAGCAAATCAGGCTTACAAAACGCAGTGTCAATTAATGCAATTAGCTGAAGTCAGCCCGAAACAGACTGAAAGCAGTTCAAGACAAGGTCGTGACAATTATGGTAAAGAGACAGGCCTAAAAATGAGCCAACATTTTATCCAGGGAGGGCTGAAAGAAGGCAGTCAGCACAGATTTGGCCCACAAATGACTTAAGCCCAACAGCTGAGACAAACGATAGCACTGGCAATGCTCTGCCAGATTATCAACTGCCTGCCTGAGATAAGTAAAAGTAAAAAAAGACAGCGATAAAAACAAAAGTAACAAAAACAGGAAGAAAACAGCAAAAAAAACCTGTATGCTGCAAAGAGACATCAATGCCAGAGAGCTTTTCCTGCTGCTGCTGACTGCTGTTGTCCTTGCGCCAGCAACTCAATTAAGCCGCTTTAATTGGTCTAATTAATTTACGCTCAAGCGCACTTGAAGTCTAAACGTGTTTTCCACAGCCTGCGCAGCCGTGCGTCTCGCTTTGAAAAGGGTTGCGGTCTGCGTGAATCAGGCTAGCGTCTGCTTTGTCCTGTCCTGCGGGATGGTAACGAAGTGGTAACCCTGAACTAAGTATTAAGCCGCATATTTGCTACTCGCAACAATGGCAGGGGCAGCAACAGTAATTAAGGACAACTCTTCGAGGCCATGACCATTCTGAGAGGCAGCCTGTCAGCCTTTGGTTTGTTGGAATTGAATCCTAAAAGGTAACAGTCGCCAGCAATCAACTGGATATGCCATCTGACTTTTCTTTAAAATATCAAATTATGCGTTTAATGAGCGGCACGTGACGTACACCAGAGAATCCCCATCTTTCTCTCAGCCTATACAAGGAAAACAATTGCGCTTCAGATTTTTAACGAACTGTATTTATTGTTAAAGAAATTCATCCTTCTTTATCGTATTTAAAAATACATTTTAACAATTTGTTTCATATTCATACATATTCCCTTGCCCACATATAGGTAGATAAGTCGATTTTAAAGTAGATTTATCGTTGCTATGACTAACTCAGGTTTCTAGATATATCCTTATTCCAATTTAATAACCTTGAAGTCGAACATCAGTTGTCGATTGATTACAAGTATAAGTAGGTAAATAACCTGTAATATTTTTGTATGTTTTACATTCACTTCATATTTATGTGCTTTGGTTCTGTGTTTCGTTTAACATTTACGAAAATCACAGTTCGCTGAAATAAACAACACCCTACTGGACTTGATCTTTAATAGCATATGCGCCCACCAACAAAAAGAACATAAAGCTGATGGTAATGTCCGCTCATACATAAATTCAGACAGAGTGGCCGACAGGGCATCCTTTGTATGGGTAAAAATGAGTGATGTTTATTTGTGCATTGGGGGGCCAAGGGATGAGATCATGAATATGCAAGAGCCAAAGATAAAGCGCACTGTTCCGACTTCAGCCAGCACTTTGAAAGAAGACAAAATGAGGTTGAGTTGAAGTTGAATGAATTTGGGGATGGGGATAAGGATGAGACTGAGGAAGTGAAGCCGAACGCGCCATCACAATAAAAATTCATTACGCAAAAGCGAATCGGCAAACCGAAATGCCGGAAAAGAAACCGCTATAAATTTTCGCCAAAAAAATAATATCAGTGCCAGTTACATGAAGAATTATTGCGGCTGTGAACTGCTGTCCACCTACTTAAAATTAATTTCGACCGGCAAGAGACATCCACCATCTACTCTTAGTTGAAAACCCACCAAAGAGCAAAACAAGCAAACAACCAAACGACTAACAACCTAGGAACACAACAGACGTCGACCAGATCTCCCGCGGCGATGCGTCGATGCCGACGACGTTGTACGTTGTAGTACTTAATGAAGGGGTCGGCAATAGGTCGGGTCTGGGATTGAACATACAAACAACGACAGCAAAGGGCTGTGAATGGTTGAGGGGTGACTGGGTGCGGTTCTTAAATGAACAAGGACAAGGGGGTAGCCATGACTTTCGGTGCGTATGTCAAAATATTGAAATATTGTAGCGTATAGAACAACAACACCAACAAAACATAACAATGAATCCGTTTGTGGGGTGCTGGTCACTGGTAGCTGGTCACAGAGCATTGAGCACTGGGTACTGGGTACTGGTTAGGGGTTACCCCTTAGCTGCAAACTTAATGAATGTGCGATGTACACGACATCCTCATAAAGCGCCAAGCAACCTCTACCCTCCCTCTACTCCTCCATCACATTTGATGCAACTGAAAAGCAAATTAGTGGCAGTTACATAAGAAGGGAGGGTTATGGAGCAACAATTGCAGCCGCTCGATAACAGAACGCGTGCGCAGCTCTTCAAGCATACAACGAAAGAGAAAAGAACTGATAGGCTAAGACTATGGAGAATACCAGAAGCAACAGACGCAGCATAAAGCTTGCATCACCGCAGGGAAGCACTGAAGACAAAGAGATAGACCTTCGGTTCCAGTTGGATCGATAAAGCAAAACTGAATGCTCGACACGGAGGGACTGTCATGGGAGTCTCATTAATGAAGCGGCGCTAATAGCAGCAACATGCCCCAGCACCTCCATTTCATAGAACAACTTCATTTGACTCTACCACCAGCAGCAACTCCTACTAATAATAGTCATGTGTGCGTCGTTGCTCTCCACATAATAATGCCTCGTTTGCCAATGCCCCGGGGCGCCCATAAAACCATTAAGCTTCACAACCCTTTGGCGCGCTACGCGTAATCTACAGGACAAGGAATCCTTCGGTTCGGTTAACGCTTAGCACAAGCCTTCAAATTATGGCTCGTACCCACATCGTAGGACCGTCATAAATTATTTGAATTGAAACAACGCAAATAAACAATCCGGAATGTAATGTTGGAGTAACTCATACTAAAATAGAGTCTAGACATGCTACACGCCTAAAACAGGCTGAGGGTTGACGGTTACTTGGTAAGAGCCGGTTACGAGTTAACGCCGTGCTCAAAATGATCTCCTTGGTAAAGCGCTACAAGTGAAAATGCAATTGAAAACTCTTTGATACAATATATACATATATATATAATATTTTAACTGTACTGCATATTTGGTTCTTTATAATACTCTCAATATTCGGTTAAAGGAGAAAGTGCATGTGCTTTCACGAGTATATTGAATGTACAATTTTCATTTGGTGATTGGCACGGGCTTTTCACTCTGGCTAAAAGGGTAACAAACATGCTGCTGGCTGCACTGCTGCAAACCATGTTAGAAAGCAAAGTACACGCAGTGAAAATTTTTAGTGCATAGGAAAAACACGAGTGTAAGCCCCGACCATCCAGGACTCCCAAATGCTAAATCCTTGCTGAACCCATTACCCGATGGGTTCCCTTTAAAATAAATCAAGCACCGGCGCGACATGGCAAATAAGTGAAAAACAAGCTACATCCGATAAACTAGCCCATCCTCGACCCATACGAAACAAACCAGAGTACTCTTGGGAGAAGGCTGGAAGGGTAACCAGACCGATGTGAGATCCAAACCCATGCAACTACTCATATGAGTATCATACAGTGTATCGAGGCAATTCAATTATATTTTTGCAATAATTTTCAATACACTTAAGTGCAGATACGCCAGGGGGCTACACCCCGCAGACCCTTTCGCTCTACCTGTGCTCAACTTTGGCGGCAGTTTAGAAAACAAATAACAGTCAATAGAAACTCTTTCTCACTCTCTCTCTCTATCTATCTCTCCTGTTCTTGGCAACTCTTTCTACCAATTTCCAATACTACATTTGCTTATGCTGCCGTTGCCATTGCTATTGCTGTTGCTGTTGCTGTTGCTGTTGCTGTTGCTGTTACTCTTGTTGCTCTCTTTCTGTTGCATATTTTCTTTATTTTATTGGCCAGTCACTTGTGTATGTTAATGGAAATTGAAACAGCGTTTGCCTTTTGGTTTGCTTTGCATTGAATGGGTCTTGTTTGGTTTGGTTTGTTTTGGTTTTCAACTTTGAGCAGTTGGCGCAGACTTGCTGAATTATGAAAGTGACTGAAAATTACCTAAAATTGTTTTGGGGCTTGCACGAGAACATAACTGGCTATAAAAGTGGATTAAAATTGGATTTGGCATTAGTAGAATACTCTACCCTCTTCTAACATTGGGCTGTAATCATATATTCGTGTGAGAGTATATGAGTCTGTCTGAAATAAATTCATAGCAATTGCTTACAAATCACTTAAAAAGTGCCATCGATGCTGATAAACTGTCGCGCATGCTGTATATTAAGTGCAAGTCCTCCAAAATTGCAGACAGGATTCGCATCAGTTAAAGATAGCGTGAACGACATAGATGTTGATTAGGACAACGAGGATGACGTTGACGGCAAATACAACTTCAGCACGGACCATAGAGCTATGTATGTGGGTGTGTGTTGTGCAGCTAACCCAATCTGACATTGACATTCGATATTATCGCTAACAAACGATCGCCAATTGAAAATTGCGCAAGAAAAGAGTTTATAAAGTTCGAGTACAAAACGAATGACTTGGGGTAAAATTGTTGAGTGAGCACGGGGTAGCTTATCTTAGCACACTTTGTCGAGACTTATCGGCTTCAATCGGCAAAAGCAGCTGGATTGGCTGGGGAGGCATCGCCAATGCATCTCTGACTATGCCGTAAGGGTCATGCAACAAAGCAGCAAAGATAAGTGGATCACCCCTGATGTGCACTCACTTTCTCGCATATATACGTAAATATATATATATATATATATATATATATGCTTGTCTATAGTTTACAGTAGAGCGATTAAAGCAATTTACAGATTGAATACGAGTTGGAGTGCGCCTCTGCAGGCACAGCGCAAACTTCAATAACTTTAAACTGCTGAGCTGTGCTGCAATTGCAGGAGTAAGCAACAACAGCAACATGAGCTATAATACTATGTATTATCAACAACAGTTGCAGCCCTTGTAAAGTATGAACGGTGGGTGAGGATTGTGGGTGAGGTTTGTGGGTAGGATTCGAGTATGAGACAGCCAAGAAGAAAGAACGACAGGGATGTGCCGTGGTAGAAATCTTATGAAATGCAACCATTTGGAAAATCCAGCCAATACTTTTATTGTTATTGCTTCATGTAACACACTACAATAAGAAGAAGAAGAACAACAACAACTACAACTACAACAACAATGGCACCACTACTACATTGGCATTGGGTGGCTAGCGGAGCAGGAAACTGGAAGTATACAGTGCCGGGGGCTTAGCTGACACATCCATATGCTGCCACTTTGAAGCACTTTTGTCAGCCTTTCTAACAATTTGCAGTTTCGATTTTACTTACTCTTCAAATTGATTTGCCAACTTTAATAATTCCTATATATAAATCCATCTCTACCTCTCCTTTTCCTAGCACTTTCGTTTTCCTTCCTTTATTCCTATTCTATACCTTTGTTGAAGTGTTTCTTAAATAATTTCAAGGAATTGCAAAATGCACTAAATCGTTGCGTTTAGATATATCTCATTAAATGCACTTCAACAGCATAAGCAACACGAACAACAGCAACAATAATATAGTAAACACAACAATATCGCAATAAAAGTCAATCAGCATTTATTTCAGTTAACACTAAATGAAAAACAAAAGAACAAATTTCACACATCTCGAGGGTAGCAGACATTGTAGGAGACCTATGTGCCGTAGGGGTAGGATATATGGATGTATATAGACATGGGGAAACATAATGGCAAAGGGAATGGTTATAGCAAGCATTGAAATGTTGACTCTCATCTACCATTCAATATGAGTGTCTCAACATATCTCTCTGCAAACTTGTATATATATTGTAATACGTTGGTTTATGTCAATGTGTTTGCTTGTGTCCTTGTTAGTGTATGTGTGTGTGTGTGTGTGTAGAGCTGTCAGGATCATTTACAAACAACAAGCTGCCAGCAAACTCAAGAGGGTCTGCATCCTGTGTAAATTTGTCTAAATTAAGTCCCTAACAGATCGTTATTCTACCCAGTTATATCCCAAATATTGCAGCTCGTAAGGAGCTAAGTAATTATCCGCCATTACCATTAGGGAAGTTTATGTTCCTGCATATTTCAAAAGGATCAATACTTCTGTCTTGTGAATAGAAGTTTTGTTGATTTTATTTCTCTTTTTTTGTGACATATGCGAAAATTGAAAATGCAAATCAAATGCAAACAGGCATTTACAATTTCCAACTGTGAACCACTGATTGAATGACTGTTGGGTGCTGCTGGGTGTGGCTGTTCGACCAGCCGGAAATGTTAACAAACAACCAAAGGTGCCATCAAAAAGAGTTTCAGTACTCTACTTGCTCCGAGAATGTTAAGTGTAAAAATGCGTAATTAATAGACAAATATAGAAAACAAGTCGCACTCGAACAAACATTCGAGACTTCTGAAACAGCTTGAAATACCCGCAAGCAATCAGGAAAAACAACAAAAACAAACAAAAACAGAAAAAAAACATCTACATAAAAACAACAACAGCTTAATAAAAGAAAACCAAAATAAAAGTCCGATTCGAATTCAAAAGAAATAAAATTGAATTGAATTTAAATGTTATTCAACGAGGGCGTCAAACACAAACTCACAAAATCCCCCTTAAGCCCTTTTAGTGTTAGATACCCTAACAAAAGCCGTACAACGGGGGTTTCTCTGCGGGCTATTTGACTAATAGTAGACAAATGCGACAACAATTATACTAAATATTCATCTAAAAGTAGTTGAAGATAGATATAAAGTATATATAAAAATATCCCAGATCCAGTTTTAGTTGAAGATAAAGTAATTAAATATTTCCCCAAGGGCTTAACTATTATGTAGAGTAGAAATAAAAATTATCTATTCGATCCATAGACTCATTAGCGCACTTTAAATCGTACAGTTTTAGTCATAATGGGCAGAAATTTGTATGAAGTGGATGTATCACAGATGGCAACAGATCAGATCTGTGACCAAACCCACAAGGAATAGTAGCCATTAGCATGGTAATAGCAACACCCCAGGGAAGCTTTAGATTGCAATAAAAATTACAACAAATTGAAAGTGAAACACCAAAAACTCAGCCTGCGGCGATTGAGTTTTGATGATATATCTAATATATGGGCGAGTTGTGTGTTTTGGTTTTTGGAATTTGCTATTTGGTATTTGTATCAAACAAATAACTCGATTGAGCCATTTGCAAAGCAGCTAATGATACATTGGCAACTGTCGTCATTCCGTTGTTAAAGGGGCGGGTTGTACCTTCTATTAGGCCATTACAGGCTTTGCCCAATTTACGAGTATTTGAGTGCGTGTTGGGATGATAGAAGATGATAGAAGTACACACATTAGCCTTTAATGTGCCTGTCCTTCATCTTTTTATGGTATACATCGACTGCTACTGCTGTTCACTGTAATAACTGACCACAGAGAATAACATGGAAATGCAATTAACGCCTTAATGTCAAGTTGAAATCACCTGTGATGGCTCCTCTGTGTAGCCACATCAATTTTTCGCGTGCAATAAATCTGCCGCGCAACTTTAGAGGCACACAATGTACATTTTGGTCCTTTGTTCTCGCTAGGAGTTGATGTAGTAGGCACAAATGGTTTCTTTTCGTGACCAGCACCCATTGTTAGAAGTATCATAATTTAAAGTGTTTTGCTGTGTACGACAAATGTTAATATAATCTACAGTTCTCTTGCTAAAATTAACGATCGAAAATGAAAATGAAAATTTTACTTGTAATTAAAAGCAATAGCAAAACAAAGCTTCAGGACCATAAAGTAATTTATTTATAATTTTTTTAAATAACCAATTTTCCTTAGATAATAAATTCATTTGAAAATAATTTTCCATTGTGATGTTGTCTATTGAAATGTTGTTTAAGAGTAAATTGCATTAACGCATGCTTGTTGGGAACAACAACCGCAACAAATGCACATTTTCTACATACGATACACACATGCACACACAGACTCACATCCACAAATATAAACCTAAACATAAAGGTACATTTGCATTTGCAAAACATATATACAAATTTATTTAATTAACAAGTTGTTAATATCAACATTGCAAACGACGAAGATGACGGCGACGATGGTGGCTTCCGGGCATTCTATGCACTAATTGCATTGCAACCTGTGGAGCAAAATATATATTAAAAACAGCAAACTATTTGTAGGAGTCAGTAAAAAAACAGCTATAGCTACACCCACAACTAGAAACATCTCCTTCCATAAACATTACCCCGCAGACTGTGTGTACGGTGTACGCAGGTTGCATAGCGAATTAGTTGGCTTTGTTATCGCAACTGTTTGCCACAACACCAAATCACCCAATCACCCAATCACCCAGTCAGCCAGTCACCCAATACGGTGGTAGGAGTATAAAGCAAATGCATAACAGAATTACGCCGTAACAGCATAAATGTGGCTCGGGTGGCATGCACCTCTTGCAGTTAGGTGCCGCAAATTGCAGGTGGAGTAGCAAGTAAAGCCACATCAACAGCATATCGTTGCGTCTGGTGCTGTGATTTTCTAATTAGGGGAAATTCGCAGACCATTTGGTGGTCACCAATGCGCAGCGTTGGTTTTGGTTTTGCAGCAATTTCCCATATTGCCGCTAGGTTGAGCAGCTGGTGAGGTGTTGACGTGGGTGGGGGGTATGTGGTATTAAAAGTGGTAGGAAAAGTCACACCCCAAAACCTGACCTGCATTTGTATTACATGCGAAATTAACATAGAAATATGTAATTTCCGTTATAGCTATGACTAACGGTGTCGACAAGTAAGTTTATGACTCGACTAGATTTTGTAGCACATTTAAGTACAATGGCGTCCACAAAATCCTCCTCTACTTATAAAAATATTATACACAGGCTACTGCCTACAGCCTACCTATAAGTAAGCACCATTCCCACCCATTCCACTATCCCCCTAACCTCCTATTTCGTAGCCAGTATCTACTCCCAATGCACCACAAACTACGCATAATAAATTCAACGGGCTCAGTGAGGCATTTCCCTACAGATCTCAGAAAAATGGCAAACGGCAAGAAAAGATGAGAAAGACGCGAAAGAAAGTCCACACCAGATAGACCTGTGTGTTTAAGTATGTATATATATATATATATATATATATATATATATATAGTATATTTATAAAGATAGAAGTGTGTAAAATAGCTCAGGCCACAGCACCCCGAAGGATGAGCAAAAGAGTATCTACGTGTGTGTGTGTATGTGTGCTCGTGTGTGACTCCATGCACCGCATCGCACAAAAGACGCAGAATGAGCTTCGGTAATCTCGGGCAACTGGGCTTCCCGAAAAGAAAGCCAACATAAAGAAAAAATTGCGTTGAGTTGTAAATGCCACGCAGGGATTTACGTTTTCATTACATTTGTTATAAAGAAGGCGAGCTGCCCAACTGCCCGACAGTCCCAGAGCCTGCCTGCCAGCCAGCTGCCCAGCTGCCTGTTTGTGTATTTATATATATATATATATATACGTATATATATGAACTGGTACATGTATTCGTGTAGGTGAATGGATGCGCACATTTGGCTTGCGCCCTTCGTGCGTAATTTATGCGCTTATTGTCTTGTATAAAGCCCCTAGAAGCTGCTCTACCCATGCAGTCGAGTAGGATTCAATTCGGTCTGGTTATTTCGCTGACTCGCCGAAACGCCAACGCGTGCGCTAGTGGGTTCTCTAGACCAGTACACCTTTTCGCTGAATGCTCTGGTGAAGTCCTTTCAAGCTGGTAATTTTTCATAAACGTCGACAAGTCGGCCGCTCTTGCTCGAAGCTTTGATCCTGGGCGACACTTTAACTGAGAGTCAGCCTCCAGCACAGCTGCAGCCAGAGATGCTTATGACACTACTACCGAGTACCCGTTCAAGCATTTACCGCCCACGCAGAAATTAAATTTAATCGCTCTGGAACTTTGGCTCTTACAACCTTCTACCTACCATCTACTACCTACTACCTACCATCTACTACCTACTACCTACTACGACAACCTACAACACCCAACACAGAGTTTAGCACGCGGTGTCCTCCGCTCGAGAGGGTAATAAAAAGTCCCAAGTTCTTTGCTGTTGCTGCTTGTTAATGTGGCACTTGTGCTCTACTCTTGGTTGCTGATGGTTGTTGCTATTGCTATTGCTGTTGCTGTTGCTGTTGCTGTTGATGTTGGTGTTGCTTTTACTCTTACTGGGGTAAGTGGCAACTTCATCATCGCGGACAGCGCGTTTCAAGTTTCAATCTCAAGCTGCCATAATTGTATTCAACAAGCTGTTGTCGCTTTTCTTCGTCTGTCTACCTTTTCACCTTTTCAGCTGTTCAACTGTTCACCTGCTCACCTGTTCACCAGCTTACCCGACTATCACTTAAGTATTTTCATGCATACATTTTGTATTTTTCATTTTAGCCCTTGTGAATGTGCCATGCGGTCGAGTTCGACTTGGTAAAAGCACACCCATACCCATTGCTACATTGGTTGCTTACAGCGAGTGGTTTTTATGCAGATTACAAAATTTATTAGCCGAGTTTCTTCATTTTGTGGTGCTTGTCTCTTCACGTTGAAGATATTACCTTAATGTGCTTGAGTTTTAATTCGCATTCTTCTGATTTACAGCTTTTGCTTCTAAGACATGCAATCATTTTATGCATATATATATACTCTATATACTTTGTATATAAATATCTCAAATCGTATTTTATGAGCTCTAAAATCATGAGTGAGCGAGAATATCTTGCTCATAAAAGCGTCTTCCATTAAAGTCATCTCAAGTTTAAACATAAGTAACTTAAGCATCCCAAATGGTTTGTTGATGAACCGGTAGAGTCAACTTCCTCATGCATCTTCATTTAGTCATGTCAGCCACGCCTAATTTGTATAAGATTCCTTTGGTCCTTAACTCGTCCTGTTGCCGCCTGTCAACCTACGCCATTATGATTATTGTACTCATTACATGGTACATGCGAATGTGAATGTGAATATGGATGTGATTGTAAATGTAGATGTAAATGTAGGAAGCCAGATACAGGCCGACATCTGTTTATTGATTTGCCTTGGAATGCAATAATTACATGGTTACATGAGCGCCATTTCCGTAGCATAACTCATACTATGCCCCTTATGCTTGCTGCATGCAACATGTTGCTATGCCTGTCAAAGTGAACTCAGTGAGTACCCCAAGAGCCAAACAACCCAACAACCTAACAATCCAAAAACACAGCAGACATGTGATGTTAACTAAACTGAAGGAAATCATACATATACGCATATACAATTACATACATATGTATGTTGTCAGGTTGACTTGTTGAGCAGTTGATGAGATGTTAAGATTATGTTAATGAGTTCATTAAATCACAAGAAGTAAGCAGAAACCTCATAGAATAACAGTAGGCTCTTGGGCAGGGTGGGGGACTCTCGGTCAGCTCTGCTGCTGGGCAACTGATTTTGTATTGACAGCTGCTAAATGACTTTGCGACAATTATATTTGTGTGTGGCTTGTGTCTGTGTATGAATTTGTGTGTGTGTGTGTATGTGTATGTGTGTGGGAGTTTACTCCCGATGATGTAGCTTCCTTTTTGCGACAGTAATGAGTCATTAGCTAATTAGAAATCACGTTACATATTACTCATTATGATATAATAATAATTGCTGATTTGCTTCCGCAGAACGTTGAAAAGTATGCTATAAAAATGGAAGAAAAATTGCTGCCAGTAATACTTATACGATTGAGTTCATAGCTAATCCTCAAAGCTAAGCGCAACGCTGAATCGAAGTTTGTTAAAAAAAACCAATTATTTTAGAATTCAGCTTCTGCTCTATATTATATTTTCAATGTAGTTGTGACTCTAGTTGTAGTTGCCTGCAAATAATTTTAACTTGATCGATTTGTGTATTTGTCAAACTGATTTATCGAGTGTTTCAGTTTGATGGCGTGGAAATGTGTGCTCACACTTATATACACACACAAAACCACAGCCACACAGTAAGCCAGACAGGTGCACTGTTCGCGTCTGCAACCATATGACATACACACAGACACACATGTCAAATACGCCCACACACTCTCAGATGCGACTATACCCGCACACCGTAATGATATGCAAATAGCATGCGCTTTTCAGTGCCATTCGTGCATCTCTGCCTGCATCTGTATTTCAATGTATATAAGTGTGTGTGTATGTGTGTATGTTCTTCTCTCTGTTTGCAGTCACCAAAATCCCCAGAAAACCCCATTTCAATCTCGGCTGAGTCGTACTGAGCTGCCGCAGTCACCAGGTGAAACCTGATGCAGCCATTCACAGACTCATACATTGGAGGACTGGCACTCGTATTACCTTTCTGATGCTATGCAATGTAAAACTACAGATAATCAAAGTCATTAATGCGGTCGATCCACCTCCCTTTTACCCCATTTAACCCATTTACCATGACTGAAGCATATTGATATTGAATTAAAAGCCATAGGACTCTTCAAATTCGTCTGTCTCTCAATGCCATTTGCTGACTAATCAGATGCAATTTGTTCCGCTAGCTAAGAGCAAATTTCACAGCTCGACACTATTTCGCATACCTCACTCTCAGTGTCACTCTTACTCTCACTCTCACTCTCACTCTCACGTTCATGCTCACGCTCACGCTTAATCTAAATCTCGTATTTTGAAATCTGCAATGCTTAACAATACTCAATTCGCAATACTCATTTGACCCAAATGGCAACGAAGCGCAGCTTATTAAAGTCCAAAAATGGCCTCTAAATAAATGTTGCTGCTTATCATATTTTACACATTTTCAACCGTTTTTCCCGGATTTCATATTTTTTGTAGTTTGGCACGTTGAGGTCAATTTTAAATTATACACTTCCGCTTCCGTGCTCCAGTTTTCGCTCGATTGAAGCTGGCTGGCCGGCTAGCAGAATTTCATGGAGAAGATGGAAATGGGGATGGTGTATTGAAGATTGCAGATTGGGAATGGAATCGAGACTTACCGGTAACGTCTTGCTTGATATTACTCCCCAAGTTGTTTTCATGTTAGCAACGCTGTGTGTAAATATTGAAATCGATTCAGTTTTCATAAGTCGCTCGTCCCTTTCTGTTCGGTTTCGTGGCGACCAAGCCAGGTGCTGCTCAGTGGCTGCATGCTCTGCCTGTCTGGTAAGATGCTCTGCCTTGTCCAGGAGGTCTTGTGGTTTCGTCTGCTTGTTCTGCTTCATGTTTGTGCCAAGTCGTCTTTACTGCTGCCCCATTGCTGCCGTCTTTCTTGGCCCATCAGTATTGGCTTTGGTCCTGTTCTTGTTGTTGTTGTTGTTATTGGTGTTGTCGGTGTTGGGTGCTGCCTTTGCCTGTTTATGCAAGTGGATTACGGTGTTTGGTTCTGATTATAAATCATCTTTATAATCCGTAAATCGTGTTTGGTTAACATAATGGAATAAATTTATTTTATTTATTGCTGCTGCAAGTTTTAATAAGATTTCTACGACTTGTCGTCGCTTATGGGTAGCTTTAACATCTCATATCCCACACTCCTCCGCCTTCTCCTTGTTCTTCTCCTCCCTCATAATCTTTCTCTTTCCTTCTCTCATATCTATATACAAGTGTGGCTCTGACTATTTAACTTAACGTTGCCTATTGCCCAATGCTAAGCCTTTAACTTCAAGTGCACTTTAAGGACCTGACCCCACAATGGCTGGCTCCTGCATGTTGTTTCCTACTGAGTCCTATATCCTTGCTGCTCGCTCTCTCTCTTCCAGACAATACTTGCAATTATTGTAAATTGCTTGGTGTCATTTACACACTTGCCACGCATTTTCGCCAACAGAATTGTTCGCGTTTCTCTTTGCCATTTTTAGACCTCTTTACTTTTCAAAAAGGTAAAAGGGAAGTAATGGATTTCTGCAAAGTCGAAAAGTATGTAAAAGGTAAAAATATATTTGTCTAAAACCCTATAAAGTTTAAATATTCTTGATCAAAAGTCGGAAGTTACTCAACACTATAGAGTGCTAAAAGCTATATCTATGACTATTCTGCACCGATTATATACCTTATATACCTTTTCGAAGTGTTAGGGATCAGAAGTAAAGTTTAACATCAAAAAGTCACAAAGAAACAAAAATAATAATCCAAAAATGAATATTATTTTGAAATCTGTTCATATTTTCCAGAGTTATAGCCAAGCAAAGTTTCGAAAACACGAAGAAACGTGTTTTTTCGTTGCTTACATGTGATATTATCTAGACAAATATGTATATATATATAGGTCTATGCATATATACATATATAGAGCTGTATATAGAGGTTTTCATAGTAGGCTACATTGGACTGTAGCTTTCTTACTTGTTTTTTTTTCGGCTCCCTCGCCGCCATCGATGTGTTCGTTGTCACTTGCTTATCTGTTTTTCTTGTCCTTCCTGGCCACTTCAAGTGACCTCGGCGCTCTTTCAACCTTTTCCTTTCTTTTATCGGCCATTCTCAATGCTTCGCACAGTTTTGTCGTTTAGCAACGTGCCCGCAAAATGGCAATGGCAGCGCTGCTTCGCTGCAGCTCATTAAACGCATGAACAGCAAATTGCAAATATATATAAAAATATAAATGTATATATATAAATATATATATAAGGCAGCTGTGTTTTTAACTGAAACTAAAGCTGGTCGCATCACTTGCCAATTATCTTACGTTTTACAGTTTAGTTGCGCAGCAGGTGAAGCACTTCAAGAGATGCCACAAGCCACGACTCAAGGCTGTGACTTTGTTTTGTAATATAAGTATAACACTTTAACGCCATTTAGGCTCATTTTAAACAAAACTAAGAAATAAGTAAAGAAAAAGTAAAAAGTAAAAATAATAGTGCAAGCTTTTTGCCGGAAGCCAATAAGACTCGAGAATTTAGACTTTAAAGAGCTTAGACCCTGGAATACCGTTGTCTTTTATTTATACCTACAACGAACCTATGGGTTTATCTTTACTTATATCTACACTTATGTTCTGTAGTCAGTTATGCTGAAAAGTCGTGGGTGAAGGAAGAGGAATTTATTACCACGAAAAGGATTTGCTACGCCTCATGAAGGCTTCCATGAAATATGATGGCACCTAAAGCGCCAAGAACGGATGTGGCACAACCTACTCTGAATCTGAGTCTGAATCTGCCCAAAAACTTATACCCTACTAGACTACAGTACAACATACGAGCAGATGGGCAGTTTTAAAACTATTTCTTTACAAGCAACACATTTGACTTGGCCAATTTAACGAGCGCGGACTGACGTTGAGTTTTACTAATTTACTTACAGGCAATTACGAATATTCTTACTCATACTCAGAGTAATAGTCGTACTCGTAGTTGTACTTGCATGAATTCTCATATGGCTCTCAGTACTCGGACAAGTGGCCAAGAACTGTGGGCAAACATGGACAAAAGTCGGACATGGACAGACATGGACAGGCGGCAAACCCAGCCCTAAATGCTGACGATGATTGTTTTATATAAAAAGCCTGAAAACGGGACCACTCGTTGGCAAGTGCTGGGCAAAAGGAACAGTAAAGCAGTCGCTGAAGCCACCGACCACCACAGTGCAGCCAATTTATGGATGTGTTCCTATTTGTCTGGATAGCATTTGGATTTTGAGCGCAATTTACCAGCAAATTAAGGCGCACTTTTACACACTAAAGCACACACATGGACTCTATTGCCACATGATGGTAAATGAACAAACGAGTGGTTTTTTTCCTCTATGAGCTTTATGAGAATAACTGTATAACTGTATGTGTATGTGGCAGTGTGGGTGTATGTAAACTATTGCATTACATGACTAGTAATACCCTTTAGCTGCATTTGATAATGGTAATAGGCTGATGATTTAGAGAGGAACTGTAAGTGGTTGACAGTAGTAGATTCTTATAGATATCGTTTTGATTGATGCTTATAATTATGAATCCTATTAAATACAGGGTACCTTTCAGTTACACACTTCCCTTGATGAGTTTTCGGCAATTCCTGTTGTACTTTTTTGCCTGCTTCCAAATTGAAAAAGTTTTTGGCTTGCCGCTAAAAGTTAAGTTGTGTTTGTGTGCAATTTATTGAGAGACTATGCACACATTGATGCATATTGAAGAGACGCACTGGGGCTCACAGCTGTGTACTGATTTATACACCGTTTAGTAGTAGGGTGTGTTGTGTGTGCTGTGTGTGTACTGTGTGTACTTTAGCCAGACTCAGAATTTATGGCCTTCAGACAGCGGCCAAAAGGGGTGAATAGTTGTGTGTCCTAATTTAATAATTTCACTCAGTGCGTGCCAAACTAATTAAAAAGTATTTAATATCCGTAAACATGGCCAAAAATAAACTGTTACATCGCCCCAAAAACTATCACAAATGCCCTCAAAAAACTTTGTCGTCCGTTGAAAAGCTTGAAAGGCCTCCATATACTCCATATACTCCATATCCTTCATGTACTCCTTGTTTTGTCTGTCCTCTATGTGTACAAATTTCAGCCTGCCTGCCAGCGGGTGCATCATCAAAGGCAGTAAAAACGATGGGAAACCCATGCTCCATTTGCCTGTTTGTCGCCTTTATTGTTGCCCCAAATGTTGCAAGTGTTGCCAAAAATTGTCGCTCCCATGTCCCGTGTTGCCGTTTTTGCTTCCTCATTAGAATCATTGAAGTCATCGTAGTGCACTTGCATATTGTACGCTACTGGAAGCCATTTGTTTTTTGCCTATCTATATATACACATATATATATATATGTATGTGTGTATGTATGTGTGTGTTTGGCCCAGTTTGAGCTCATTCCTCATCGGAAGCGCTTTGTTTTTGTTTTGCCAACTTTCGGAAGTCAAAGTTTACGCTGCTCGTTGGCCAGTTAACGGCTTTTCGCACCAGCGTCACGCCCCTTCAGTGACTGGACAGCCCAGAATTAAATACTTAGTACTTAGTATGGCATGCTATGGCACATTTGCAACATATATTTCTGTGGTAACTACAAAGCAACAATATGCACAAAAACTAAGCGAAACTACAGCAATGCAACAAAGGTATTTGGCAGCGCCTAATTGGCCTAAATATTTATAATTGCTTCTTTGTATCGAAATAGTTTTAAAATCAGTAAAATGAAGTATAAATTAAATGCATTTATCAATGAGTAATTAAATCAAATACAACCAGTTTAGTCTAAGCACGAGCACACTTGATGCAAAGACAACAAAATTGCATGAGTAATTTTTCATGAAGTTTTTTCAAAAGTTTTGTTTTGTGGCCAAGTTATCAGCTAAGTGGTAAGTAGTTGCTTTGTGGCTAGGTATCCCAAGTGGCAAGTGAAAAGTCCATTATAAAAAGTGGCTTAATTAAACGGTAAATCATAATGCTGGCTTTATTGACTGCACTTAACGCCCGATACCCATGAAGTTAGACAATGAAATGCTGAAGAACTCAATATAAACTTCTTAATTGTTTAATGTTTTCCAAGTTTTAATTCTTGCTCTCCCTTACCCATTCTTTGTTGTTTTTCAATGTTGTTTTTATTTGCTTAGCGTTCATTCTTTGTATCTACTTTCGTTTTGTTTTTACAGCTAATGTGGCATATGATGAATTTATAAAAGAAGAAAAACAGAAAAAATTAAAGACACAAACGTTTTCTTTACTCCAGAACCAGATACTAACAAAGTAAGTAAGCTCTGTATATATACTCATATATTGTATACTCAATGTTTATCTTGTATAAACTAAACTAAGCTTAATTAAGTGTTTTAGAGGAATTTGAAATCTTATAAACCTTGCAAGTATTTCAATGTCAATGCACGTGTACAAAACAAAAGTTACATTCCAAGCAACAACCAACAGCCAACAACCAGCAGGCAACAAGCAACAACAATCTAAATCTTTGGTAGTGAAAAGTTTTTGCTTTTGTCTGTTTCTGGTAAACGTGGCAAAGGAAGTCAGAGCCATAAAATAAAAACTGCTTTCAGCGGAAATAACAAAACACTTTTCAATAAATGATAACATATGAGATACCCTGTATTAATAGTATCAAGACCTAGAGCAATAGAATTGGGGTGATTCTATGAGTATTCAATTAAGGCATCAAATGAACTGTTTAAGTTAATACTCCTTGTAGTAGCAAGTGAACTTAGTTATTACAGAGTATGTGAATATATTTTTATTTTGTAAACCTTAATGTGTTTCTCAAAAAAGTGTGTGTGGGTGTGTGTGTTTTTAGTGTATGTGCATTGTCGATTGCCATGATGTAAGGCACAGCGGAAGTGCAAACTGCTGCGAAAACGAAAATGCATTCACAGGACACAGTAGTCACAGCAGGCACAGAGGAATCAGGCAACACAGGGGATGAAGGAAAGGCAGGGTAGTGATAGTACAGAAACTCTTTGAGATAGTTGTGGGTGGTGAAAGTTTTCTAACCTTAACATCATGATATAACCCAAAGACGATATGTAATTGTAAAATGTTTTTGCAGCTGTCATCCCACTTTGCAAGTTTATTATTTTCTTTTTCTGTTGTTACTGTTGTTACTGTTGTTGCTGTTGTTGTTGCTGCTGTTGTTATTATTGTAGTCTTTCACATTGCGAATGTATGGTACAAGTAGGCGGGGTGCCGCCCACAAATATAGACCTCTCTGGCTCTGGCACTTGACATCGTAAGGAATTTCTATACACCAACAACTGTTTTGCCATAAAAATTGCAATAAATTGAAATGTGCGATGCTGCTGTGTCTGCAAGTGTTTGACAAAGAAGCTAAGATGTCCATTTGATTATATATTGGGTCAGTCGTTTGATACCATTTTATGTCAATAGAACGAGCTTGGAACACTTTCGAGGGTAGCAAATAAATGTTGTCTGGATTGGTTATAGAAGCACTTAAATTACTGATTGAAATAGATCCACTGTCCATCGTCTACTGTCTAGTTTCCACTGTAAAATATATTACTCAAAGTTATTCGGTTTTAAATTTCTCATGATTTAAATGATTCAAGGTACTTGAAACCTTTAAGTTTCTTTGAATGTTTCCAATTAAATGAATTTGTATGTGTATGTGTATGTATATATGTATATATGGATTTATTGAAGTATATGTAGGGAGATATGTAAATGAAATTGATATATGCAAATTGTGATAAAATAACATCAATAACAAGGACACACACTAAATCTGCCTCTAATTTGCAAATATCTCATTAATCCAATTAAGCCAAATTAATTGAAATGCAAATCGACTAATGAGCACGCCGAACTGATTTCTACTGTACACAGCACGTGATACCGAAGGCCGTTATGTGAGGCGACTGAGGGGATATAGTTACTGGTGTTGTTACTGCTACTGTTACTGTTACTGTTACAGCTACAGTGACTACTGTGTAGGTTTGAAGTGCATTAAAATCTGTTTTAATGGCATCGCAAATTATACGGCCATATAACACGCATACGCCGTGTTGTGCATTGATGAAGCCTTCCGATAAGACATAGGCCAGTAAAACCCTTATGGTTGGGTTGGTGGAGCAGTGTGAATAGTGTTGGATTCCTAATTCATTCAAACTCACACTCATACTCATACTCATACTCATACAAAATATGAATGTGACTGAGCATGTAGCTGTGTGTGTGTGTGCTTGTGTTTCTGTTTTGGTGGTGTGCGCGAGCATGTGCGTGTGAGGGTGTGGATGAAAGCAGGGGTATGGCTGTGAAACAAATAGAGCATATTAATTTTCATGTAGCAATGACCGCCGCTAGTTGTTAACAAGCTTATGTCCTTTTAGTTATGCTCTATATATATGTATTTATACACATATATATATATATATATATATATATATATGTATATATTTATATAGTGTACACATATATAAGGAAAACGGATAAGGACGGAGAAGTGCGTTGTGTTTGTCGTAAGCGCATTAAAATTCCCATCAATTTATTCATAAGCGTGTCATTTACATAGAAGCAGAGCATCTGTTTGGCTCCCAATGTTATACACCCTTCAGCAACAACATCCTTGTAGGTTTGCTTGGTATGGCCTATTGCTATTTAATTCTGTATATGTGTATGAGTATTGGCGCCTTGCTTTTCATAGCGATTATCAATCAATTTGCATATCACAATGGCTTCATATTCAGCTTTGTTCCCGGCTGTCAGCAGCACCAAACGCAAAATGGTTGAAACAATCCATACAATCCAAGACTCCAGAACGCCTTTGCTGTACATTCATCAGTATCTTTCGATCTAGGCTCAACCCAATGAAGTTGGGGGAATGTGCAGAGTATCGAATAATAGATACCCAGTAAACAGCTATGAGGGATATAAAGTGTAGCCAGACAAGAAATGGTTTAATGAACATCTTCATGTGTTTATTTACGTTTATTCTATGGCTGCAGCTGTGGTTTACCTTTAGGAGAAACCCATTTACCCATTAAGCGTGCCTATCTGTGGTATAAAGGTACCCGTTGTGCCGTAAGACTTTCATTTTTAATGGCATAAAGGCAGACTGCTGCCCAGAGGAGAGTTCATCAACTTCATAATCAATAGGAACATAAATATTCTCATGTCCCATTTCGTGCTCGTGCGTAAATGCCGTCTTATTGCCGGTTATTCCTCGGCTTCTCTTTGGCCTCTTGTTGCTCTTCAGCTTTAGCTATTGCCAGCTCACGTGCATATGAGTATGAGCAACCATTGACCAGGCTGACCTGCCGTTCGTCTGTCTCGCTGTCTCTCTGTTTATCTGTCCGAGAACTGGGTTAGCTCGTTTGGCACATGGTCGTGTGCAACTAGAGACAGAGTGTATGCATTCAGTTTGAGGTTAGGTGGCAAATGGCCGAAGGTTTACCGAGTGTTCAGTAGCTGGACACGATTCCTTAATTTAAATACGTGTGCCTGTATTTCGACATCTACAGCTATTCATAACAAGCTGTGGTCCCAACGCCATTACTAGGTAACCAAAGGGAGCGACGGTAAGCCAAGAGGAAGTCAACCAAATGTCTCTGCTTCTTATACTACAAGTACGAATATTTTGGCATTTATGCACGTTTTCCTAATGGCACATAGTTTAATATGAATTGAGTTTATGCTATATGCTATATGCTATATGTTATATGGTTTATGCTCTGTGCACTGTGCTCTAAATGTTACGTGCAGACTTTGGGAAACATCCTTGTTTTGATATTTAAGATTCCTATTGACACAAGGACTTCAAGCTTAGTTTTTGTAGTTATTTAATGTTGGTTTTGAATCGTATCATGAGAGTAACTATTTGTTTATTGCGTACAAATGTCTGTTAAGTTATTTTACCCATATTGGGGAATTGAATGTTTAAGAGCAGGTTTGCGCTTTATTTGTATTTGGCTTGCTTTAATATAATAATTATTGTTTGGGCTGTGAAGTTATGTTTAAAGAAATTTCAAAGAATTTTATTTATAGGTATGTCGCTTCTTTTAGCACGTTGATGTTGCCTTTGTTGGTTACTTGAAATATTATGGCTATTGTCTGCGCATTGTCCTTTTACCTTTTGGCCCAACCTTTTCAATGTTTCCTTTGGCTAAACGATGCCTGCAAGCAGGCAAGCCGGCAAGAATGAAGAATGAATGAATAAAACTGAATACCCAGTGGTGACCCTAATGTATGCCTATATTTCTTTATAATTTCTATACCTGGTGACCCACAAGAACCCCGTCAAAGATGACCGTCTAAATGATTTAATAACTTTTTCTTATGTTAAGCCCTTGCCTTGCCCTTGCCTTGCCCTTGCCTTTACCTATTAGCTCTTACCTCTTACAATAACTAAATGGGAAAAGTTTCGCTTTTCTTAAATTCATTTATACTATAAAATCCTCATCACTTTTTGGGGCTATGCGTGGCATAATGATCAAAGACATTTAGCAAACAGCTGCTCAAGATAAAAAAGAGAAATGAAGGAATCCTTACAAACTCACAGACACATACAGCCATAAACGTATACAGTCTTATTCAGTCATATACTCATCCAGGTGAAAAGAGTTTTCCAGGCTTAGCAAGCATACAGTCATCGTCATTCATTGTCATTGTTTCCGCTAAATCCTGCAAAGATTTATCAGCCAAATGTCACCAGAAATGAAAATTTATATGCGATTTGTATTCTCTCTGCTCTTCTTTCTCTTTCCCTCCCTCTGTGTCACTCTCTCTCTCTCTATCTTGTGTAACGGCTGTTCCAATGGAATTCCGCGACAACTGATCGCCGAGACCGAGTGGCAGCTTCCTTCCTGCCACACACGCATTGCCATATGCGCAGCATCTTCATTTGCATCACTGGATGAATACATGTATATATATTTATATATGAGAGTGTGTGTGTGTGTGAATGTTTGTCTGGCTGCGAATTAGTGAAATGTTCTTGAGATTCCCATGACTGTCACTGAGCTAAATTCCCCCTGTTACATACTCACACTTATAAACAAATAGAGTAAAGACTTTGAATGCTCGAACTGCTATACGTATGCGTATTCGTATTAGTATTAGTATTCGTATTCCCATTCGTAGTCATACTCATAGTCAAAGTCATAGTCCTATTCGTACTTGATACTTAAATGTGCGCCTGCTGGCGGCTTCCGGCTTAAGGAACGCTCTGTCGCTTCCATTTTCATAGTCATTGCTTTAGAGCGTATGTGCAAGTAAGTGTATGTGTATATGGGTGTGCGTGTGTGCGTGGGTATATAAATTAACATAATGCTTAAGTATGTGTGACAAGCGACTTCTGGGTTTCAGTTTACGTGAATTTATGTTCTTTTCAAATTGTCTATACGTATAGCTCCTTCCGTGTGGGAGTATGCATGCTTCTGTGTGTCTTTGTTTGTGTGTGTGTGTGTGTGTGTGTGTATGTGTGCAAAACTCGCAATTAAAATCGTTGAAGCAATAAAAATGCTAACAAAAAATATAAAATATAAAATATAACGCAATGAATGAACACAATTTTATGGCACAACCAATTGTGTCTGCAATCAATAAAATTCAACTTTGACAGCTGTAAAAATCACAGGAATTGCTTTTCATTGCATCCTCAAATCCTTCTATTAATGCTTCTGCTCCAGGCGTACGTAAATATAATAATAATTTCTGAATAAATCTAAATTGTTTAAATATATTAGCAACAGTTCACATACCTCATTTACTTATAGAGTTGTTTTAATTTTGTGGGCATTTTATAGATAATATAGAATGAAGTGACAGCCATTTGAGATGCCAATTGCAACTCGAAAGCCGAAAGCATTTGAAATGGCTAATTCAACCGCCTGTTTTTAATATCTATGCCAACAGGATGTTAACGGTAATCATAAAATTTATTTACGCATGCAAGACGCGTATTTCATCTTGTTTGCTTGTTTGGCGCATTATTATCGCCCAACGTGGCGTATGATTAACATAAAATGACATTGCCATTGCACGTTACCTGCGATACATACGTAGTTGTGTAGATATAGAGACACACAGATACATTGCCAATACCCCACTTCCGTCATGCCCCTGCAGCTAGATTGTTTGTTGAAGTACTGGTATCAGAATTTGGTTTTTCATCTGATTAACATAATTTTCTGCAATATTACCAGCAGCCCAGATCGACACACAAACAGTCAAACAAGCTACCAGATTAGTTACGTAACGCGGAAGCTTCCGTCAAAAGTTTCTTTTTTATTTATTTATTTTTTTTTTTTTGCACTTGCGGTTTATCTACATAAATTTTATGATACGTGTACAGAATATCTCAGTCCAATCATCGGTGTAGTTGCCAAGTTCGTGTTTATTACAAACAAACAAAAAATGATCAGAAACTGCCCCTTCCCCGTTTATATTATTACCTTGTTACCCACCTGATACATAGTACAAGCTACAAGATACAAGTATACCAATTGGGTATTTAACGTTTAAAGACTCGTGCCACCTCAACCTCAATATGGAGTATCGGGTTTTGGGTATTGGGTATAGGGTATTGGGTATTGGGTATTGGATATTGGGAGTGGCATCGGCATTGGGATGAAACACCCATCCGATGAGCCGCTATTGTTTCGCAACTGTCTGTGATGTTGCAGTGCAGATCGAATGAAATGGAATGGATGCCTGAGTTGGCTTGGTGTGTGGATGACACTGGTATGCCTTGGCACAAAAGAGGACATGACAGCAGTTCGAATGGTTGAAACGCCAGGCAATCAATGAGATATTGTGTGCGTACCGCTGGAAATGTATACATACATATATATATATATATATATATGTATTGTATATAATACATATAGATATATGTTTGTATGTGCCCTACGAATAGCTTCTGCTATAGTAACAAAAGTCGCCTGGAAAAACGGAAACTAAAACAAATTGTAACAAAATGCTCCAAAGAGCAAGTCGTTGTCAATCCACTATAGCCTGTCTGCCGGATTGCAACATTGAAAAGCAATAAATTCTTAATTGAAGTCACTTGCCAGGCATTCATTGAAATAGTAGAATAGCTAACATATAACTATATATTCTTTCTATACACATACATACATACATACATGTGTGTGCATTGCATATGCGCGCAGCTTACACAAAATTTACGACACTTGAAGCCATTTGAAATTAATTTTAATGAGGTAATTTCTATTGCTATATAGTTATTATATAACGCATTGAAGGATACACAGGATCAAAAGCAGCTGAAAGTCATCTTTTCTGTGAATAACAAATTAATTACTTTATTTTTACGCAACATGGTGATTGGCTTTAGTATTGAATCTATTAATCAGAAGTTTCTTAGATTCTTGTTCTTAGTCGGTAAAAATAAATAGCGAATCGAATATAATGAGAGCCGAGCTCTTAATGAGATCACAAGCACAAATCCATATGCAATGAGCTCAGGAGTAGACAAGTCACAAGGCACTGGGTAATCACAGTCTGCCAAACTTACAACATGGATCGCCTTGTTGACTAAACTTGACTCTTACTCTCTCTCTCTCTGTCTGCCCCTGCCGCGCTAACTGACCGCTTCATCATCCTGCTTCTGTCACTGTTTCTGTTTAATTAATTTTTTATGCATGAGGTTGAAGCGACTCAATGAACTCGAAAGGGTACTTACTAAAATCACATCATTTAATTGCCAATTATTGACTTTTATATTGATTCAGTGATTTGAAACCAACAATTTGAGACGGCAAATTTGTAGTAGGTGACCAGATAGATGGTGCAGGGAATCTCCAAAGGACTTTGTACATAGCATTTAGCCAATTGCTATTATAAAGGACGTTTACATCCTGTCATTTTGCCATACAAACTCCAACCACGAACAACTTACCTGCGATGAAGTTCCTTTAAAGAAAGAAATTTTGATGCTGCTTTTTATTATTGCAGTTCCTGAATGAGTAAACAAAGCACACACAGAGAACATAACAACTATGGGCATCAATACGAATACATTTACAGGGTATTTTATAGTCATTACTCTGGCAAAGCATTTCACTGTTTCTTTTTTATTTGGATTGCTTTTGGCAGCAGTCGGCGAAATAATCGTCAAGTGAAATGCTTTCGCCTCCTGCTGATGTTTGCATTTCTTTTCTGCATTTCTCCTTATCCTTATCAGTATAATCTTTTATTTGCACTTTAATGCGCAATTCACAGCTCGTTTTGGGCAATCGCTGGGCAGCAATAATATAATCTTTACCAAGATGAATATTTACGCGTTGGTCTATTCAAATGGAAGCGATTACTTTCAGCTCACCTTACCAGCCATTTACTATTTTTAAAGTCCTTCAATTCTCACTCTTATCCAAACTAATGTCGTTTGTAAAAGGAAAATCCTGTATTTAAAAACATTAAACTAAACTTTTGCTACAACGCTAATATTAATCATTCATTTTATATATTTAAGCTGAGTAGCCTTAAAACATACTTTTAATAGTTCAGGTTTGCCATGCTGACCTCCAACTCTTTAATCACCCTCACACTCATGCACACAGAGAGGCACACACCTACGAATACACATATACACACATGGAGTGATACAGGGACATGCACACAAATGCGTTCCTCATTGAGTGCAAAAAGCATTGTCCAGCACATAAACCATGTTGCAAATGACCAAACGTGAGCCCTCCATTAGCTCGCCTGGTTGCCTGGCCGTCTACTTTCACAACCCAACCCACTGCATGTCCCCTCTTTCCCTGACAGTCCTCTCTGACACTAAAAACGGTCGCAGTGCGGGCAAACGAGCCGTGTTTGTAACCTTATTTTTGAAGCCTGTGCAGAGTCCATTGCTGAACATACTGCTGCTGGTATACCCTGTAGCTTAATATTGAGAATCCAGGGTGCAAGGACATTTAAAAATGTGAGACTAATGTTCATTAAATTACTGAAAACTTAGATCCAGACTTAGTCACTTTTATGAACCATAATTTATTTATATGGGGCGTTTTAATGAGTATCTTGAGGCTCATCAGTCGAGCGTAAAGAATTGCAACTTATTGTTGGTGTTGTTGGGTTTTTGGCATTGTTGCAGCTCCTAGCGTCTGTCGGACATGTCTATGTCCTAGTACGAGTATTGCTGCCTGCTATTGTTTGTTCCACTTGACCACCAAAGCATAGTTTTAGGCGCTAAAAGCTAAACACCAAAATTCAAAAAGCAGCTGCTGCTTCCCAACGTACTGTTGCCCAGATGCCTCCTTGCCACTTGCCTCCGGCCAGAGCACTTTAGTTTATTTCGTTCTCTCTATGCTGGCCTGTCCATTGACTTGTGCTTTGGCAGGTGCTTCCAGCTAATATTTAACTCGAAGTTTTTAGTTTCCATTTCCTCCTGTGCTCAGTACTTCATGCTCCATATGTTTACTGCCTTTTGTACTTAGAGTGTTCAAGTGTTTGGGTTAACCCAAGGAAAATTGCTACTCTAGAGGTATAGAGGGCTATAATACTCCACACGTGTTGTGATTTGTCGAATTCAATGGAATCAATAGATTCAATGGATTCAATATATTCCAAATGCAATTAGCTTTGTAAAAATACTTTGTTATTTATTATTTTTAATTTAAAATTAATTTCAAAACATTTATTCGTTCAGTAGCCTCTGGCCTTTGTGATTGATCGACCAAAAGCCAATAATATCTATACACAATATATATATTTATATATTTATTTGGTGTCTATATAATACTGAAGTTTGTGGTTGTGTCATCCTGCTTATAGTTGGTGCTACTGGTGCTGCTGCTGCTGCTGCTGCTGCTGCTGCTGTTATTGTGGCAGTTTATATAGTTTATGCCATTTGCTGCTGACCACAGCGAAATAAACCACTAAATAAATAATGCATGAACAATGCCATTGTGAATTGAATTGTATTGACCCACCGTGTGTAGCCAATATGAGATGGAAGGCAAAAGCAAACAACGTTCCTGTAACCGTAAAAACAAACTTTCAAAATTAATTAAGAAATATTTAAATGGTCGATCAATTATTTAAGTTCCGGTTATGAAAACAAGCGCGGCAGCTCAAATCAAAAATTATTTTATTGTTTTTATATGTTCAAACATCCAATCAATGGCTATATATACACTTCATGAACATTAAATTTATTTAAATATAATGGTAATTAGAGATTCATTTAGTTCTATATACTGATGCAGCTCAGCTTAGCCATGAGTATACCAGCAGGCGTTAATCAATAGAGCTCACCAATAAACTGCTTTTTGGCTCTCAGCTGCCAAATTGATGCTTCTCTTAGTTTATACCAAAACCTCAGAATATTTATGCATAGTACCCATGTGCTGCCCCAGGATTATAAATGGCAACCGATAGACACCGACAGCAGGTAGTTGCTGCTGTGTTCTAAATTAATCTATGTGTGCTGCTGCGGCAAGGACACTTAAACCTCCATAGAGTTGGCTAGAATATAGCAGTTAGAGGTTCACCTATGAGTATGTTCTATTTGTTTGTATTTGAGACGAATTATAGTCGTGGTCGCCGGCAAGGATAATGGCTAAAGGCACTACCAGGTGTTTAAAATGACAAAATTGCAGCTACTGAAATATTTATAGCCGTCGTATCCACTTGTACGAAACAAGCGACTTTTCTAAGTATGTCAAAGGCAATGGAATCGATGGAAGAATTTTGGGCATCCATTAGGACTTTTTGATGAAATGTGCAACTTTGTTGACTCAACGTATTAAATATAATTGAAACTTTTATTGAACGCAAAATGTGTGCATTCTCTGGCTGTTTATTGGGAAATTTAAGCGAGCTACTTTCCGGGCAATTTCATCTTGTTCGCAAATGCTGCAGTCAAAGGAGTATGCACGTGCCAATCGTTTAAATTTAATTTGCTTTAGTCTGGCTCCAGCCTGAAGAGACTGTAGACTCTAGACTGTGGACTGTAGACTATGAACTATAAACTGCGAAGATTGCTGACTGAACTAGTAGCAGAGGTAGGGGGATATCTCACCTGGTCGGTTTTTCAGGTCACCAGAAATCAACATTTCTGCAGCGACGTGCGCAATCGAAGAAAATGCACTCGACAGGCAGCTGAGTACGCGAGGCACCTGAGTACAACACACGGAAGTACGGAAGTAGTTACCGTCATGCCAAATATGACAGATGTTGTTGCTTATGACCCCGTACCTACCAAAGTTCCCAGTTACCAGCTGCCGTTTGCCAGATGCAAGTTGCAAGTTGGCAGTTGGCAGTTATACAAAAAGAAGTCTTGAACTGGCTGACACGTAAACTGCATAAATATAAACGCAACATGAAAACGTGAGAGCCGTAGCGGAAGGAAGACGCTTTCTAGGTTCAAGTCGGTAGCCAAAAAATCCAACTGAAGATAGTCCAATGTCATAGGAACAGTATACGAAAGGTGTAGCAGTGTGTTGGCAAATGTACCTCAAAGTAAATGGGATTTGGACGACCAGTAAAGTTATCAGCAGTATTGGAAAAATTTAAACAAATCCTCGAAATTTGCATTTACCATTGAAGACTATCATCATCCACCCTACAAAATTGAACACAGTCGTGTAGTAGGTGTAAGGAATGGTAAAAGGACAAAATACAGAGAGATAGATAGAAAAATGTTTATCTAATTCGAAATCGCTGAATATGATTACGGGCATATTAAGTAAGGAGTTGACTCGGCTCTTCGTCAATGCGAAAAGGAAAATTTAATTTTGTGTTGACTGTAGCATGCACGACTTTAAGCGACCTACTTTAAGCGGGAAAATAAGATTTATTTTGCCTCTAGAAGAAATAAATTTGGTGCAACATAAAAAGTTTGAAAAAATTAATAAGAAAAAATAACTTAAGCAAGATAGAAATTGTTTTTTTTTTATCACGGAAAATCTCTTATTCCCTAGACAATCCATTAATCAAGCAAGGCAGTTAATGAGAAGGTATCAGTATTGCTGTTGTCTCATCTAATTGAGGTCCATCAATATACCTTATTTCCGGCATAAGCGCCAAATAATTAAAAATTAAATTTAATCAAGTCAGGTTGTACCATGGTGAGACAATATTGCAATTTACGCAAACAACGGAAACGGAAGTGGAAAATCAGAGCAAAAAATGGAAACAAACTCAATCGATATTTGCTTGTCTTGTGGGGCAGCTAAGAACAATTCGTGGCAATCTACCGGCATACCACATATAAACACACATATAGACACACACATACACAGAGATTTTAACATACACATATATGTATAGATTAGACCGTTGTGGGAGATAGAACCAGAACGTGTGATGCACTTGGCCACTTGGATAGTTCGATGTATGCAAATTCTAGTTTCATTTGCATTTGGGCAAAGCAAAGGACTCGATCCTGACGACGCTGACGACCAAAGTAGATTTGGGTAAATTCACTTAAACAATTGACACTGCAAACCTATTGTGGTCGTAACTTGTTCTAAACTTGACCATTAAAGGACATTAAACGAAACTTCAATTAGAATACTGCACACAGCTTTAAGGACAATATATCTCATACTCATATTCTTCTCTGTGTAATCTAAGTAAATATTGGACAATATGTATGCAAATTGAATGGAAAAACAATTGGCAGACCTCAGTCTTGGCCATAATTACCCGTCTGTTGATTTACATAATTATCAATTATAATTCATTTTATTGATTTTGTACACATATATAATTTTATGCAAAGCCTTTTCTCATATTTTGTTTTATGGCTAAAACAAATATGTCAATAACTTTATTACTAATTAGCGGTCTCTTCAAAGACAAACAACAAACAAATTTGAGCTTTAACTATATCAACAACTATTCAGTTCCATTTTGGCTAGGTGCAACTTTGCAACAATTCCCAATCGATTGGTTAATTGCATAATCCTAATTAGCGGGTCGGGGCTCGATGCTACAACTGCAACTTCCATTAATGCAACATCTGCATTAGCTGCTTTCCTCAGCTAAGTCGGGTTTTTGGCAGCTTATTGGTGTCAGTCATATGCCAGATCAAACCACCATATAAAGCCTTCCATCATCAAGCCAGCCTAACACCCTTCTCCATTTTACCAACCCACCAACCGACTCACTACTCATTCGTCAATAGGATTTTGGACAGCATTGGGTAAAACATTACGAATTCCGGCAACTGCCATATCTCCAGCTGAAAACTAAGCATGTCATTAATGCCAGTGGCGAATACATCCCGTATAGCTCGCTCGGTTCATCTCTAACTGCATACGCGCTATAAAGTTATAAGCCCGATGTACCCCGAAAAGAGTGGAGAAAGATTTATGCGAGCATCTGAGAAATTTAATCAAAGAACGCAACCCTTTCGGGGAAAACAAAAATCAAATTTCCAATTTGCAACTTGGCTAGCCCAAGTCTCATATTACCGCCCAGAAATGTCCATAATGCTAAAAAGCATACATACCATGCTCTGGAATTCCACCTTATGTCTTCTCTTTTTCCCCCCTGTCTGCCTCTATCCCTATCCCAACGGCTCTCTCTCTCTTCCTCTCTCTTTCTCTAAGTCAACCAGTACGTTGAAGCTATGCACTTGTATTAAACATATGTAATCAAAATAAGGCAAACTCAGCAGCGGCTTGTTCTCTTTGTACGAGTTGGAGAAGGACTATGGAGTAAGCAAGTAAGGAGTATTGCATACACTTTTAGGTATTGCTGTTGTAGTGGGGAAAATTTCAATTTCACTTGGGTTGTTTTGCGTTGGTATTCAATAACCAGTACGACCAACAACAATAAAAATGTCGAAAACATAGCAAACATTAACGGGGAAACAATTTTCATAAATCTAAAATTATTACCAGGCGCCATAGCAAAGAGCGTAGAGTGAGTAGAGCAACTGACTCGAGTGTGCAGCGTGTCCATTGAAGCAACAAATTTGCACATGAAAGGCAAGTAAAAGTCAACAATTTGATATACGACTGTTTTATACTCTGCAAACAAATATAATCTACTATCATGCAGTTAAAAAATATATAGGAGGAATAAATATATACATATATATAAATAATAAATAGTTTTTATTACATATGAGACAGTCTCGGGACTAAATGATCATCTTTAGCTGATATTCCCAGTAATACCAGAAATAGGGGAGAACCGCCAAAACTTTCTTTCCACAAACCAAACCAAACCAAACACATTTACAACGCATTTAACATATGAGTTTCTTTTTCATATATGATGCCCACTTTTCATACACTAGCTGTTTGGGGTTGTTTGTAAGCTAAGGCCTATAAAGGGCGCGATTATATCGTATAATCTTTGAGAGCTGCGCAAACAAGCCGCTGGCAACTGGACCGGGCAGAGCGTTAACATAAGGCCCATAAATCACGCTTTGTGTTTAGGAGTCGATTGGGAAGAGAACCTTTGGTGGCAGCATCCGCGCTTCGCATTGTCTTTTAATTCAATTTTCGCAATCGACTTGGGGTCCTTTGAAGTCCACTCAAATTTCAATAATTCTCTTTGCATTGACATGCAAACAAATTATAGAAAAATGAAAATAAAAATAAAAAGAAAGATGTGAGGAAGGAAATTCAAGTCAAGTGTGCCTTACTGGAAATAGAAAGAAGGGCGTTATGTGGAAAATTTTGCTCAACTGAAGACTGAGTACAGAGTACTGAAAATCGCACACATAGAAAACTGAAGACATCAGCTGTCGCCGGAAAATCTTCTATTGAGCCATTTTATTTTAGTTAACGCAAACAAAGCAATCGAGTGAATGCCACTTGAAAGTTTGAGTGCTTATAGACACACTTTTCGATGGCTTATCAAAATCTTAAGCCGATGACAATGGCAGACACATCCATTGCGATGACAGCGACAAAGGACGCATTCATACACACAAACACTTACATGCACATACACATACACATATGTGGCTATGTCAGACCATTTATAAAATTAACAGTAAAAAAAAGATGATATTCTTCAGCTTGTCGAAGATTAAATCCCCTTGCAGACGCTTTCGTATTAAGCACATTGTTTTTATGACACTTTTTATCTCTAATTTCCAAAAGGCTTAACTCACACCCCTACTTAAAGAAGCAATTTGAATAATATGTTGATGTTAACCAACTGATAGCCATCGCAAATATAAAACAATGTTCTGAGCTACTCGGCCATGACAACTCAATTACCGAAAATATTTTAAAGTCTATATTCGAAGCTGTGTTGTTGGTACTACATAATACCATTATGGAATGATATTAAAAGTTAGGGAGATGTAGAACCTAGAAACAAACCAAGCCTAGATTGAATATATCCAAAGGAATGGCCGTTAATCAAGAGCTTCTTACATAGCCTGATAAGCTCATCTAGCTTGGGGCTTACTGTACTTAACGTACATGCATATGCCACATATTAGGATTATTCTGGATTCGGTATTTGGTATTTGGTATTGCGGAATAAGCCACATGTCAGAGCTACCTTCCATTCGAAATGATAAGTACCAGGGTTGCAGGTGACACTTTCCCGATATAATCTTCTGTTCTTGCAAATAACACTCCAACCTCAGCTCGCACTACAAAGCACAAATGCTGTAAACTTAAATTTGCATATGCAAATTGGTGTCTTTTGTACTTGATTAATATGCAACTAAGCCACCACTAAGTTGCATTCATTTATTCAGGTTAGGGTAGAGCACATTCACACCCTGATTTAGATTTATTTGAAATATCACACACGTTGACACACGTTACAATTGATGTGGTTAATCAAATACCTGTGAGTTGTAAACCTTTTTATACCTTAGAGTGAATGTTTTTGGCATGAAGTTGCCACACGCAGATTTTATTCTTTTTATTCAACTTAATTTTTAGTAATACTCACATGACACATGACAGACACACACAGGACTTCACAGCACATGTCCTGATTGCCACTGCTTCTGAGGTAATCGTGCAAGTTGTGTATATAAGAGACCTAAACAGAGGGCACAGAAGCGTGTATTCAATAATGTGTCCAATTGCCAAGTTAACAAAACAAACAAAAAGGGTTCAAAATAGGTTGACAGCCACTTGAAATCAGGAAAATTTGTGCTTTACATCCTTCTATCCTTCGGCACCTTTGGGAATATCAATTGAATAATGTTATTCCACGCGTCACTCCACGTTTAACGCTTTAAAATTAATTGATAGCTTTCACCGCAAAACAACAAATTTTATTTTCGATTATTCTCATATATTTTTCTCTTTGTTTTGGAATAAGTTATCAAAAAATATTTGGAAATTTTGTCAAAAATTAAAAAAAAAAAAAAAAATTCAAGTTTCACTATATTAACCCAATGTTCACGGTATGTTAAGCTATCGACAATCCTTTTTACATAAGCCGAAAAATTATAGTGTAAGATATTTCCAAAAATGGAATTTAAAAAGGATCTTTACCCAATCAAGAGAATTTATATGTAGATGCAACACAGCTGAACAAAAACATAGATCCTTTAAGTTTTATGCGATTTTTATTATATTCAATGTCACAGTTCTAAGGTGGCTTTATCCCACTGAAGAATCTAATTGCAATGCTAGTAAGCTGGAGCAAAAGCAGAAACAAAACGGTGACATAAGCCGATTGACAAAAATCTTATACAAGATTCCTAACTGGTTGAGGTATGACGCGGTGAGCTATAGAATGGAGAAAGCTCCTAAACCAAGACATTTCAACCATCGCATAACCTTTCGTGACATAGCAATAATGGAATACGAAAACCGTATTCGCATGCACTCTACGTCAGAAAAGATATTTAAATATTTTGCGACGATCAAGACAACGAATGAAGCTGGAGAGTGGGAAATTTACATGACACCAATTGATTTTCTCCGCTCAATGATCCCAAGCTTTAGGCAACAAGTATACCTGGGTATTAACGAGTTCCGTAAGATGAGCAGTGAAAGCGCACGTGATCTTACGTTCAAGGGTGTGGAAAAGGATAGTATATTCTATAAGCTTCGCCCAGATGGTCTCATTACCTTTGGTGACTATTTATATATGGGAAATCTATTGTGCAAGTCAATTCGATACTTTCAGATCGGATTCCGACTCTTTGACCCTCTGGAAACCGATAGCCTTTCAAAAGAGGATTTCAATAAACTGCTTTTAGGCATCCATAAGGATGATCGGTATAGGTCCAATACGTCTATTACAAACTATTTGTTTGACCCACGCGTCAACGATAAGTTGAGTTTAACTAAATTGTTGGAATTCCAGCGTCAATTAAAGCTGGAAGCTCTGAAAATTCAGTTCAACATACTGCGCACTCGACATTATTCGTCAAGGATTACGGAAACCAAAAACATAAGTGAAGTTTCCTTTGCGAAGGTTCTACTCGCATATACGCCAATGCCAGCATTCGTTAAGGCTGAAATACTGGGTCGTGTTAAAGATAAGTATATGCATAGCAAACGTGGCATATCCCTCTCCGAATTTCTATCCTTTTTCAAGTTTGTGGACAATCTTCAGATGGTTGATAAGGCGATGACCTACAATTTTGTCCATAGTTCGGCTATAAATAAGCATACACTATACTTTATCTCAAAACTGATTGTTGGAGTTAACTTATCCCCATATATAATCGATATTATTTTCTGTGTTTTCGATAAGAAGCAAAAAGGTCTCCTTCAACGTCATGAGTTTTTTCACGTTGTTCAGCATCGCATGTTGCGTTGCAACCGAAAAAAACATTCATTTCTTCAAATTTATAACATTTTTGTAAAATGTGCTCTTAAAACAGTAACGTAACCACTTTCATATTCTTTTCATAACTTCATAAAATCGTTTATATTGCTATAATATATTGTAATCTGTACTTGAAAACGATCAACTAGTGTATTATGTTTGTTTTTATATAGTACACTTCTCAACACTTCTCAAAATCTACTAATGTTTATAGAAATTCTATTCTAATCTAAATTTATTAATTATTTCGACTAATATGAAAAATATATTCCATGCATATCTATCGACTATCAACACTACTTGCCTTGTCTCTGCGATGTTTCTACGAAAGAAATATACCCACAAGTTCCGCATTCAATGCAAACATTGCAGATGTAGGTGGAAAAAATCTAACCTTTCTTCATGTATTTTTAGTTGGTATTCAACCTTTTGTGTGGTCAACGCCACATGTCAGAAACAAAACAGTACACGTAATGGGAATGACAAAATCGATTCCTGTTTAGAACAGTCTGCGAAGACGAATTATACTGGGCTAGTTGGAAAACTTATGCAGAAACTGTTAAGTATGGCTATGATAGCCAAAATTGCTGGGCTTGAAAATGAAACTTCTAACCTCAAGAATGAAAAGGTAGTTCGATTTGGTAAACATCGACGGAGTTTTCGCGATATTATGATAAAAGAGTATGAGAACCGTCTTCGTACTTTTTCAAGGCCGGAAAAGATATTCAGATATTTTGCCACAATCAAGACAAAGAATGAAGCAGACGAGTGGGAAGTGTTTATGACACCAATTGACCTTGTGCGTTCAATCCTGCCAGGCATTAGACAGCCAGAAAATTTGGGTCTAGATAGATATCGAAGAATGAGTAGAAAAAAATCACAGAATTTAACTTTCAGAGGTGTAGAAAAGGATAGTATATTCTATAAGCTTCGATCAGACGGTCTGATAAGCTTTACCGAGTATTTAAGCTTTATAGCATTACTGCCCGTACCGGAGCGATTCTTTGGAATTGGCTTCGCTCTTTTTGATGACCAGGGAACTGGTAGTATCAGCAGATCACAGTTCAACCATTTAGTAATGCGCATAAAGCATGTTTCTGAGCTGAAGAAAGCTTCCATTTCTTCTGTAAGCTATTATTTATTTGGTAGGGATTTGAATGACAAGCTAAGCCTTCAAAAGTTTTTGGATTTCAAGCGCCAGTTAATACGTGAAATTCATGTACTGCACTTCAAGTTACTTCAAAAGAGACGAAGAAGAAAAGGTTATGATTCTAAAAAAAATGATAGTACAATTAGTGCGTCTTCATTTGCAACTCTTCTGTTGTCATATGCTTCAATGCCAAGATCGCAGAAACTGTTTATAATCGATCGTATTAGGGAGAAGTACTCTAAAAGTAAACGAGGTGTAACCCTCAATGAATTTTTAACTTTCTTTTCGTTTCTCGATAATATATCCGTCATTGAAATAGCTCTGACCTACCATTTTCTAGCCGGTGCTGATATTCGTCGTACTACCCTAAAGAATATCTCAGAAATAGTTGGGTGTCCATTGTCAGATTTTGTAATCGATATCATTTTCTCAGTCTACGATACAGATGATAATGGTGTCATTTCTAACTATGAATTCATCCAATCCATGCATGATCAACGCATTACGCATCAAAGAAGGAGTTACCTTAAACTATCGGGAATATTTAAAATAATTCTCGACTGTGCTAAGGAAACACTAATTTAAGTTTGCATTCCATCTATCAGTTGTTTTTTTTATCAGTTTCGTATATGTATTAGAAACAGCATAAGTATAAGAATAAATAAAAGTATAAGTATCAGAATCCAGACCCTATATCTATTTCAAAAGATAATAAATGTTTATTGATCGAGAGTGCGATTTGTGCTGCATCTTTTGTAATGGGCTCTATATCGCTTGTAAGGTGAAGACAGTGATTGGATAGCACCACAAAACCAAGGCGGCTTTTCACACCACTGAGCGCTGATTTGATGCATTTTTGTGAGCTCTTCACTCAACTCCTTTGAGGGTAAACGCTTTTAGCGTAGAAGTATCGCGGACCAGTAAGCAAAGAGAGCGCCAGGTACATACTCCTTCGCACTGCACCAACCCACTATGCTCTCAAGCCATTCCACATGCAACACATTGAGTCGAAGCCAAAAGTTGGAGTTGGAGTGAATGTGTGGAGTCGACACTGAGTGTCTCGCAAAAGCACAGTTTGTTTACTTTCAACTTCAAATGATTTAACCCCTATCCCTAGACTTACGTCAGTTCCTACTGCTACGTCTCGTGCACTTGCCACATATGGAAGCATGTTAAAAATTGAAGAAAAAAAATCTATTCTGTTGTCGCGATGAGACGTTAGAGAAGTTACGTACCTTTGTGTTGGAAATTCAAATATATATAAAACATTGAGTTTTCTCCAGACGAATGGCATCAGAGAGGGTCGACCGCAGGATAGGCAACTACGCAACTTTAACAAGTTTTAACTTTTATCTGTTTGAAAATGGTTGTGGCCCTAACTGTTTTCACTTACCTAGATTTAGATCTTGGCTGTGAACCGCCATTTACGAAATAGCTTTCAATTCCTGTGGTTATACGTACTTTAGACTTGTCTTTTAATACTGGAATGTTCCTCGATATTCTGAAATCTTTATTAATGTTTCAGAAGCGAATATACTTTTACTACCTGTTTCATATAAAATTGTTCTTTTAATGAAAAGCTGTTTGGACATTTTGCATTTTTAAATTAAATTTACATATTAGTGTTGAATTCAGCTATGGCTGCGGCTTACCATTTTCTAAATGGAAATAAGTTAATTGAGTTTTTCAGCTCAAATATGAAAATGCAAATATCAATACAAATACAGAATTCTTTAAAGGAGAGCGACTTAAGCCACAAAAATCAAACCACATAAATCTAAGTTTTTTAAAAATCATTTGCGTTGAGTAAAAGTTGTGAAAGCAAAAGCCAAAAGCCAAAAGCCTAAAATCAATTAAAAGCGCAATGTACATTGGGCAGAGTTAACGAACCATAAATCAAAGAACATTTTACTTGCGTTATGATTTGTTGACAAGTGAGTTTTTTGTGTATGTATATGGATGTGTGTGTATAGGTGAAGTTGTCCATATGTATATGTATGCTGACGCATCTGAGTCGACTACATTTGTGGCATACGTCTCTTGAAATCAACATGATCTGTCAATGGGATTTCATTCGCCATAAATAAGATAGAGGAATTTTAAAATTTGTACTTCTTATTCAACGTTTGAATGTATCAAAATGGCATTCAGGAAAATTTAATATTTTTCCATAAATTACTGCTGCACTCAGTGCCAGTTGTAAGCCTATTTCTATACGGCTTTTCTGCTGACTTTTCACAAACAATTTTCAATTTCTTATTTCGTATTTTCCTACTTGCTTCTCCTTGTGCCTAAATTGTATTTCAACTGTTCGGTCAAAGCAATAAAGCTGTATTTCGACTCATCTGAGTGAAGCAATTTCTTCACACACACACACACAAACCACACACTCTCACTCACTGGTACACGTTTAGAGAAAAACACGCACACAAAGATGCACTCTCTTTCTTTCTCTTTAAACTGTTCATATACGAGATATTCAAATTTATAAATTATGCAATTTTATGGTTTTGAGGCGTAGAATGTGCAAAAATATTATTTTACACACGTCTATAGCCAAGCATGAAAACACACAGTTTATGTTCATGTTAGCCCCATATCCCACACCTATACACTCACACACACAAACACACACAGCAATATATATATGAAGAAACATCAGAGAGGCCGCAAGGACTTGGAGGGTTTGCACTTTAACATAATTTACATGAATTTAGGTTGCCAAAAATGTTAGCCCGAGAGTGTAGCGTTAGGATATCAAGGCTGAAAGTTGGCCAAGTTGGTAAGGCAGGGGAAAGAGTAGTGGCGCTTATCTGAGTTATGAATATGCAGGTGCTTATCGCGTGAGTATGAACATGTGTGCGATATTGTGCATGTATGCATATATACATGTATATGTGCGTGTCAGTGTGGAGGTGTGATAGTGCGAGTGAAGGTGAATATATGTATGTGTAATAGAAGTAAAGTTTTGCCAAAGATTTAGGCCTCTGCAAGTTTTGTTTATCAACAAAATATATATATATATTTTTTATGCACTATACCTTAAAGCAAACATCAAGCACAATGAATCCTTAAGGAAAGTTTAGGCCTCAAATGACAGTCACAACTCTTCGACAATTATGTAAGCGGATAATTACTTAAGTCTAGAGAAACAAATGACATTGTCATGGCTTTTGCTGTTTTAAACTCCTTTAGTATCTTAGTACCTTAGTAACTCGGTATCTTAGTAGATGCTCTGCGTTTATATTATCCTTTCAAAAGGATTACAAACTTTACCATATTATTTCCGGCCGATTAAAATGCTCAGCACCGCACAATGCTCTTAAGTACACGGCAAAGAACAACAAAATTCAGAGGCTTAACTTTAAATATATTAGCAGCTATCTGGCACAGGGTCTTTAACAACACTTCTATTCAAGGCAAGTGGTATGAGTGGGAGTAACAGCACCTCAACATCCCTCCAAACAGACAGACAGTATATAGGTTAGAGTATAGAACAGATCATACAGATTCAAAAATTGCAACATAGTTTTATTTAACACTACATATTCCCATTCCTTCTGACGACTACTACTACGAGTAATGGGTTGGGGCTGACGAGAGCTGCTCCGACATGACATGTCGAAATATACACCCAGGATACTCACTCATAGCGTTAAAGTAGGCGTCAGCTGTTGCCATAATGAGGTCTCTTCAGCTGCGCACAAAAATGTTTTAAGACTTCTTCTATTACATTTCATCAAACGTGCTCAAAATTTCAAGTTCACACATGTCAAGCTAATAATGTTTCCTGCAAAGGTTTCTCGTCAAAGGACGAGTACCAGCTTGTGTCTTAAAAATCTCAGATTCTTCCTGCTGCTCCTTCTCTTCGCACACACATGTACTTCATTCCATTGAAACAATAAAAAGAGTAATAAACCTTATACCCCAACCATTCATATACGTTAAAACGTTATAATTAACTCGAATCCTTTAAAGAACTGTGATTGATTATGTTCTCTAAAACAGAAGGGAGATGAAGCATCCTGGAGAGCGTCAACCTAGGGAAACCAATTAAATTCAAACTGTGTAAATGTTCACTTTAAAATTTGAGCTGCGAAAAAACAATTTATATAATTAATTTCTATTGCTTATAATTTATTTATTAGTCCTGTTTTGTGCATTTAAAATGCATATTGAATAATATACATTTAATAATTTTGTTGTCTATACTAGAATATTATTGTAAACAGAACGAGAGAGGAAGAAAGAAAAAACAAAATATTGCATATTTAATTAAAATGATTATAATTTGTTAATTACATTATTTGTGTGCCTATTAACTTACATATGCAAATTACTTTAGCCTACTGTTAATATCTCAAAAGCTCATAATTGACTTTATGTGGTTATAACTTAATAAAGCAGGCAATCGAAAACGTAAGGATAATGCCAATGTACAGTTTATACCTTAATGTGCCTCCTCCTCTAACCTCTTTCTGATACATTAATTCATTGTATAACTTTATGTTGTACTTTTTCGTGATTATTATTTTGTGTAAGGCTTTCAGCATTTGATTTAATTGATATTAATTAAAACAACATACGGTTCAATCTACTCGATCATTGGATACCCTTCGTACAACTGCTAAATCATTGGGCACGTATGTGACAGCAGTTCGATTATACCCCAAATTCTCGCTTTTGATGGGGTAAATGATTCAGATATTTCTGTATAACATTTATCCAGACAGACTTTCAGTTATAATTATACTCAGGCCACCCATCCCCCCCATCCACAAACGGTTAACGGTTAGCTTAAACCCAATATTTTTATTTTCATTACATTTGTGGCACATTTCATAAATATTTCATTTTTAATTATGAAAAGTCGTCGAAGCGGCAGCACTTAACAGGACATATCGTAATTCGATGCATCAATAAAATATTAAAAGTAATAACCAAAATACATAAAATAAAATGTTAATATGTATTTAAATATTTGTAAATTATATACATTTAATTCACTCCGAATTTAGGTAACTTCCTGCTTGCCATTTCCCCTGCGATGCTCCATTCAAGATCCTGCGCATTGCCGCATTCATACGATTTACCCCTACTGATGCAAATATTGAGCAGAGAGACTTATTTAAATTTGAATTAGAATTAATTTCAACTGCAAAACTTACTTAAGTAAACCCAATCGGTTACATAAACCAAATTGCATAAAATTTAAATGAGTCCAACTACATAACTAATAGAATTGTAACCGGAGAAATGCATTAACATACATAAGTTTGTCCCTGTTTCTTTGGTATCCGTTTCAAAATACATAATTGATGTGTACGAACTTGGCTCGAACTCAAAGTCGATTGCAGTAAGTTTTTTGGGACTAAAGAAAGTTTTTTAATAAACAATAAGAGCTTTGATTCGAGCAAAGCCACTTTTATGTGTATAAAAAATGAAGATTCGATACAAGATCAGGACGAATGATTAATGTTCAAAAAATATAAAATGTGTCAAGCGATTAAAGTCGGCCTCAGACTCGTAACGCATTTTATTTATTTTCTTTTCTTTTGTTTTTTTTTGGTGTGCTTCCGACAATCATTTATCAAATACAAGCTGGACAGCTTGTATGCCACATGGACACGCAGTGTAATCGAAATGGGTCCAACACCAATACCATCACCCGCACACCCGCCCTAACACCAACACGAGCAGCAGTAGCAGGTTTGGTTGTCCAAAAGGAACATGTGATAATACACCTTTTGGCCATACCTTTTGTCAGCGAAGAGTCCTGTAAAATAACATACAATTATTTATGTTGCTTTTTGATTTGACCAATCCCAAAATGAAATCACAACTCAATAGCCTATTGTATAATATTGCATGTATACATGTATATATGGTACATGTATAGGTATATGTCCTTGTATATGTATAGATATATATATATCTATATGAAAAATGAAAGGCAAACAACGAATTCAGTAAATAAAGCCACTGAGTGAAAGCGTCCATCCATTCCATTCTACCAGATACCTGATGTCTCATGGCCGATGCCTGATACTTGATACACGGAACAGCATACACGATGCCCAATACTGGCATCTACCTACACTTAACTTCACTCCACGTCATTCCAATAGAACGACTGGCTGACTGACTGACTGACTGGCACATGTCAATCAGGGAACAGAGCCATAATCTCCGCTTGACATGAACTTAAAAGTATTATGACAAATATTTTGCAATCTCTGCGTTGTTACATATCTGAATGCGCGTTCCATATATGTATATATGAATATGTGTAACTATGTATGTGCGTGTCTGCGTGTGTCTGCGTTGGAGTGTGTATATGTTATTTATGCAAGAATATGGGCATATGCTGCAAGTTCGTTGCGCGTGTGACAGGTATTTTTGCGGTGCGACAACAAGGACATTGTGCGCAGATTGTTATTGTTGCTCTTGTTGTTGTTGTTGTTATCATTGTTGTTTTCATTGTTGTTTTCATTGTTGTTTTTGTTATTTTTTGTTATTGTTTTCGTTGTTCAGTTGGACCCTGGCCTGGACGCTTGACGCACAGTACTATTTAAATAAAAATCATTTTGTTGCAAATACCTTGTGGCATACTTCTGCTTTTGACATGACCCTTTGTAGTTGTAGAAGTTGCTACTGCTGCATCAACGCAACCAGCATTCAACACACCCAAACAGATGCAGACCCACACACAAACACATTTTCCACTTGTTGGAAAGAAAATTCAGAGCATATTTTCGCTTTCGAGAAAATGACGCATATCATTTTTCCTTTTTTTCCGCTTTTTCTTAACTTTTTTTTTGTCCTTGTTGCACCGGAAATGCCGTAAATCAATTTTATATTTATTATTTTATGAATTGCAATTGGTATTTTTTCTTTTATTTCCTTGCTTTTTACCCGTTACTCCGCCCACTTAAGTACGCATCGTTTGCATGTGCGTCTGCTGCCCGATTTAATTTACTGTGTCACATCTGCGACCCCAACCCACGAATACACCCATTCCCCAGCCTATCTATCCCACCATTCCCGCAAAACCAGCATGGAACCCACCAAGCTTGCAACCGAACCCCGCTTATCGCTTAATTGGGAATGTATGCGTGGCAATAAAGCGACGTGGCACGTAATTTTGTGGTCATCACAACGAACACTGGCGACCGCCAAGGTGCACACAGCCGAATCGATCCATGCTTTAAGCTACAATCAGGCAACATAAATTTCTTTCAATTTGTTATCACTTTAAGACTGATTGATTTCAGACCAATTTAAAATATATAATTAAAACTTTCGATCAATAAATCACTTACTATGATCCCAAGTTCATGCCATTTCAAAGGATGTTGCATGAGACATACCAAACGAGTTCTCTAACAGAACCTAAGTACTGTTAAAGATATAGTATATACCGGTTAAAAGCAAAACCTATACAGCAAATTGTTTGTTATAAGCAATGTTTTGCATTTATGAGGCTAAATTTAGTTCGAAATTGTTTCATAATGTTGGAAAGTAAGATAATTTTGCATTTGAGCAATATTTTCATATAAGCCTTGCATCTTATAACCGATATATACTGTACTAGAATATCTTATTCAAATATAAACATCACTAGACAGGACATTGACGACTTACCTAAATTCCACGAGGAGGATTCATTTTAATTTAAAATTAACACTTAATAGTCTAAGGGTAGAGTTCAGTTTAATTATTACAACAAAATCAGGTGAGAGCCAAAGTAAACAAACGGTTTCAGTGTTAAGGCCTAATTGAAATGTATTTCGTTAATAGAGGTATTGCGGCTGTTAAAGTTTTAGTATACCTCGATTAGTTGGCAGTGGGAGATGGCCAAAACTATGCTGTGAACAGAATGTGGATTGCCGCAACAAAACTATTTAAATGTCAATGGATGCCGCGTTTCCGGTTAAGAGGACGCAAATGAAATGTATATTTGGGCTAAAATGGTTTGTTGTGTTTGCGGTGGCTAAAATTCTTTTCAGCCAGTTGGAATTTGGGTTGTTGTCATTATACCCAGTGCTTGCGCCAAAATAACGCATGCAAATTGACAAATTTTGGTTCAACGGGGGCGTTAGTATGGACGGAGTGGTGAACTGAAGAATGGCTATGGTGCTGATGATGGAGGGGGATGCTTGCTGTTTGTTTGCTTGACAATCGGCAAAGTTGTTATGTGCACACATTAACAGAATTTGCATATTAATTAAAAATTAACGAGATTAAACAGCCGAAAAACAAGACCAAATGTTGCCAGGCGTCCGACAAGAACCACAAAATCATTTGCACACCCAAGCACAGACATAAACACATGCTCATAAACACACATACACATAACACAGATACAACTAGTGGTTGCTGAGATGTTCTATCGGTTTATCGGTTGAAATTGACATTCTCATAGGTTCATAGAGTAATAACAGTAACCCAAAGGTCGTTAAACAGAAGTTCTTTTAATTTCAATACATTCACAATATGATGCATTACATGCATAATATATGTGTACATATTTGCATTTGTTTGTGTATGCTCGTGTGTGTGATTTTTTGAAGTTATAATTGGTTGAAAACTTTAGCTAATACTTTTACCAAACGCTGTCGATTTGGTTCCTGTTTTGGCAATTTGCTAAAGTTGAACAAATCCAATTTGCAGTTTCGAAATCGCATCTAATGCAAACCTAACCATTATTTCTATCTCTGTGTTGAAAAGAGTCAGCAAGATGCGTATGAGAAAGAAACAGAGAATGATTGGAATTTGTGGTTTAGTCTTTGCATGAGCTTAGTAATGGAGGAGTGGAGAAAGAGACGACAAGCAAACTATGAAGGGCGCAACAAATTCCATGAGTCAATTGAATAAAAAGCCAAAACCAATTCAACTGCATGTGTCAGTAGTCAGTACTCAGTAGGCCCACAAATTGCCAAACCATCTATTGAAAACATATAAATTGTAAAGTTTTCAGAGCAAGGAACACTGGTAATTAGGGATATGAGTAATTACCGAATATGAGTACTAACCGAGCTGCATAGAAATATGAGTATTGCAAAGTATTTCATAGATTTATACGCCAAATTTAATAATCGATGTAAACTAACAAACAGTTTAGTAATTTGTGGGTACATGCCCGGCTTGAGCTGTGAGGCAATTGCAATTATTTCGCATTCACTTGTAAACTAATGCAATTTTGTGCAATCCAAATTGAACTGACAACAAGGAATGCACACCTGCACACAGTTGTACCCAAAAGCAAACAAAGCATCAGCAATAGCATCAACTGCTGGAGTAGCAAAAGAATCCTTCTCGGAGCGTAGGCCTTTGCATAGGGCATAACGAGACCACAGTTTGTACACAGATCCAGTCCGGTTGTTGTGGCAGGACATTTGATTTAATTGCCCGATGCCTCTGACTCAAGTCCGAATCGATTTCACTTGCCAGATTCAAATTCTTCCATACAAATATTTATCCACAGAAGAACTGCTTACACAGAGAATAAAATTCCAACTTTAGATCTTAAACTACTCAAACACTTAAGTGTTTGGGCATTAAAAATATCTACTTTGCATACCTATGTGAAACCATGGCAAATCGCAATGTACTCTTTAGGTGAGGTTAACTATGGAGAAGCCACAACTAATTAGTTCTCTAATATTTGCTTTTACGCACAGGCTCTAACACAGGTAGACTCTGACCACATAAATCTTGCTTTTGCCCTCATTACAAGAACTGCAGTTGGGCAAAGCGAGTTTGTAAAGAGGGTAAAGGGGCTACTCATAAGTCTAAGTCCTTTCTGGCAACTACTCATTAAGTAGAATACCATTCAGCTGCAAAACTCACAAATGTGTTGTACAATTTATCAAGTAGAGCAATATTAGCATCTGTTTAACTCACCAGAAAGGGTATAAGATACGAAACGAGCTTTCAACTCTTTAAGTAACATATAGTTATAGGGATACCTTTTTCTGTGAGCTATTACATAAAGCTACATGTGAATGTGATTTAAGGATATTTGAGCGTTAATACTGATTGATAGATAAGAGCACTGGGCCAGCAATTAGTTAACATAACTAGTACAAGGATGAGAATTGCAGCATATTTTTGATACCAACAGAAAAGTGGCTAAGTCATGGGCAATGAAATTGAAAATGGAAGTGGATGTGGATGTGGATGTGGATGTGAATGTGAGTTTGAAAAGAAAAGAAAAAGAAAACACTGAAAACTAAGCTGGCCAGACAATTCTAATGAAATTTTCAACAAGAATTTGTGCAAATCATTTCATTGCTTATGCTGACGGCCAGAGAAGGATAAATATTAATAACTCTGTTGGGCAGCTTACAAAAGGTGAAGGCTAAGCCAAGTCCCATCACCGAGTTGCACTCGCAGCAGTTTCTCTTGGCAAACAAAGCCGAAACAAAGCGTTGCTATGACTGAAGCTGAGACTGAGACAGAGACTTAGACTGAGATAGAACCAGAGCCAGAGCCAGAGCCAGAACCAGAACCAAAAGAACCAGAAACAGAGTCTTTAAATAATAACATAGAAAGCACCAACAGCGGCAACCGAAGAGTACAGAGTGTAAAATGTAAAGAAGGACCACTGAATAGACAAATAGTTATGTTGTTGATGACAATACAGAAAAATGTACATAAGTCAGGACAAAGCACAGAAAGCAGCAAATAACCCTGGCGCATAATAAAGTACAGTGCAATCTGGGAGCAGCTGCGAGGTAGTGGAGAATGTTACAAGTAAGTAAGCAAAAATGGAAAATATTCTATATTGGACTATGTATATATTTATGTATATATACATATATATAAATAAATCCCTATATATATATATATATATATATATATATATATATAATATGTATTTATGCAACTGCATATATAAAGAATAGTGAATGCAATGCAATACATAACACAAGAATCACATATAAAATGCAAACCACAAAGCTACCTAAGCAGCAGCCTTGTTGTTCTGGCCACATGGCTTGGCTAAATATTAAAATTCATACGCCATGTTGTACGGGCAAATCACTTTTGGGCTATGGCCTTCTACACCCCGGCAGTGACGAGAACGGAAAACGACAACTACGACGATTTTCATTAGGCAAACAGCAACAGAAATAGAAGCAGCATCAACATCAGCATCACCAACAGCATGAGCATCAGCACCAACAGCAAAATCAACAGCAGCAGCAGTAGCAGCATATTTTTCATAAGGCATTTTACACGAAACAGGGATAGAGGTAGTATGGTAATGGGAGGGAGTATAGGCGTATGAGAAGGGGGAGAAACGAACCTAGAAACAATTGCACAATTTATGTGGCAATTTATTTGCAGAGTATTCAGGTCCAACTAGCCACATCTATAGGTAAGGCCAAAGCTTCATACCCCGAGCAGTTAAGCATTTAAAAACATAACACACATACACACAGGAGGGAAAGAGAGGGAAAGACAAAGAGAGGAAAGCATAAAGAACTATGCAGGTCGGACAGTCAGTAAAATGTCCCCGCAAATCCCTTCATTTCCTTAGCTTCCTTGGGCATTACATACCCTTACCTCAACACATGCTCGACAACTAAACTGCAAAAATATTACAAATTCAAAATGCTAAATGTGCATTTAACTTATGTATTTATGTAAATCCCTCGAAATCATTTTGCCCCACTGCCCCGTTACAACTTTAAGGATCTGCTAGGGGCTAGGTCGGAGCGGTAATGGGGATTGATACTCGTACAACTTGTACTCAAAGCATCTGTATGTCATTTGACAATACATATATGAATCGAATGTATGTCTGTGTATGTGTGTTTGTATGTTCGTATGTCCGTGTGTGTATAAACTATAGTCATTCATTTTTATTCAGAAACTGTCCACATGCACAATATCCTCGTCTTTGCTGTCAATTGTCACCGTTTTGGATTGATGCTACGGTGTATGAATATTCGCTCCATTCTCACATTTATGCACATCCTGTGGTGCCTGCGGTCGATTTACTCCCTACATCCTGTTTTGCTATAGTTTGCCATATTTTTCGCTTTATATTCAAACCATAACTATGCAGCCATTCTGCTACATACAACAATCCTTTGCAGGTAAAAGGTATACTACTACTTCTGCATCTATATTTCTCATTTTAATGTATCTACTCAAACGTCAGTATATACAAATATATATTTACATATATATATGTATAAATATATTATAGTATATCACACACAATTGCATAGGTATGTGAAAGGTACACTTGAGGCTTTTATATAAGTTCTGACAGCTTTGGTTCGAGTCTTCATATTCGTTATAACTTATTCAGCTGGAAGCAGCAAATAATTTAAGCTTATGCAGTTAGTCCGAAGTGCCAGATCCGATTTAGCCACTAACCCAACAAAGCCTTAATATGTATGCATCTTAAATATGTATAAGCAACTAGAAGAGAATACTTAATGTTAAGTTCATGACGTCTTGGCCTTATTGCAATTAAAGGTTTATAGCTCACAAGGCAGCAACCAATAATATTTAATGTCCTTCATTCTGCTTGCCCACCTGCTGCGTTTCTCTGTACACTTTCCTATCAGCCAGCATACAGACACACAGTCAAAAGACTCATTATTCACTCACGCACTCATTCACTATGTGACTCAGGCACATTCAATCAGTTGCTCAGTTGCTCAGCTACTCAGTTACTCAGTTGGGTAGGTATGATTTGCTCAGTGTTTTGGCTTCAATGACTTAATCCTTAATCCTTTGCAAATCGCCGACGAATTATCAGTCTGGACGTGCACCCCTTAGTGCCAGTAGACAATCCCTGGTTCAGGGTATTGAACAAAAGAGTCCTAGACGGCGATGTCTGTTGTCTATTGTTCAACAATTTTATGCAAATCGGCAGTCTGGCCATATTTTTTGACTCTTATCAGGTTGCCGGCATAATTTTGTAATTGAATTAAGTTCACTTTTTCGGAATCAAATACAATTTAATAATTTCATTTTATAAGCCAGTAGGATAATGTACCGTACGGTACGTAGCGGTAAACTGCGTAGGCTCAACATTTATATCAAATAATTAAAATCTAAAACTATTGGTTCTCTTTTGCATATTGAATGAAATGCAAATTGATAGATGAGAATTAAGCTGCATACATTGTACAGCGAGTAGTCCTCGGTTTTGTTTAACTTTAACTGATGATTTTCACTAAGCTCAAAATACGATTTAATTCTATACGCTGACTGGCTCAGTTCTGCGAATGAATATATCGCACCCACACACATACACAGGGATTTGAGAAAGGAAACAAAACTTTCACTGGGCTGGGGGGCAATTGAAATTGAGACTTTCTGAGAGAGCCTTAGGCTAGTTAGACCTAGTCACCCGGGATGAATCGAATGCCATGGGCCTCACACGACTTTGATAGCTGGATTTTAATTCAATTACATCGTCAGCTGCAAGTCGTGTGCAAATATTTTCATAGGACAAATTAAATTGCTGTTCGCCTTCATCCACCTACACTAAAATCCTGATCAAGGAAACAGCTTAACATTAAATCACCACCAAACCGCCACACGGCACCCGAGGCTTGGGCACCAGCCGTTATTTACACTATAGAATGCTGTTTGGTAGCAAACAAATTTGGTCAATACAAGGCAAGAATCTGGGGAGATTAAAGTATACAATATCTTCATATCTGGATTCAAACGCATAATTGGCATAAGCACAAACAGGTTCATTTTAGAAGAGTCTCAGATATTTTCTTCTGTACTTGACAAACATGTTAAAGATTAGAGAAACATTCGAGGTATTCAAACCTTTGTATGTGAAAACCTTTCAAACATATATTGGCAACATATAATTATGAAACTACGTGATTTACAGGACGACACAACAACCCAATTGCCCCATTGTCCCTTAGGCAGCTATCGTCATCTGCACAACAATGACAAAAATTTGTTAGGACTGTTGGCCCAAATAAGAGAAAGTTGCCCCTTTGACAAACACTTCTCATGCTTGTCATTTTTGCTCCTCCCTTTGATGTAGTCCATTAAAATATGGGACTATAAGTGATTTATGTCCAAATAAGGATTGTGCTTAGACATTCTGTCGTCTCAGTGTCTACTTGTATTGAGTTGCTTCACTTTCTACTTGCATTCGGGATACGGAAACAGGGGTATAAGAGATACATTGATTAGCAATAATCATTGTACATTCCGATGCATGTTTTAATGGATTCATGGAATTCCTAGAGACACCTGATAATCGCCCCTTAGGTATGCCAGTTACAACAATCGGAATAATTAAATAAAAGTGAAAAATCGCTTACCAATAACCCACAACTTGTTCTCGTGGATTTTCGTAGAACTTAAAAAAAGGAAAAAGTTCGTATAGGAAATCGCCACGGGGCACAAATCTGAAACGGAAATCGAAATTTGTTAAATGGAGCAATCGATGAATAGCCTCTGTCTCTACCTCTGCCTATACTTCTGCCCCTGCTACTGCTTCTGCCTCTGACGTCCATGTCGCCCTCTCCGTTTTCAGTTCACAGTTTGATTTTACATTTTATCGTTTGTACGTTTGCACCATTTCAATTACAAACAATAACAATAAAATGTTGGCAAGAAGACTGGAGCACAGTGTAGAAGGACAGTGAGTCCAAACAGGATAGGGACGAACACCGGACCGGTCGTTAAAGTTCAAGAAAGCGCGTTGGCGTACGAAAAAAAAGTTAAAAGAGTAGTGCAAGGGAATTAGTTCACACGGAAGTGGCTGTCAGTAAACCTCCACCTCCACCTCCGACTCCGACTCCTCCCCCTCCTACCCCAGCAGCCGTCAAGTCCGGTATCCATTGTCCTTATCTTCATGGCTCATGTCCAGGGCGCTGCGTCGGTCGTGCGGAAGTTAGGTGCCGAAGCGGGAATTGTAGGTAAATATTATTGCAATGAAATTTAAATACAGATTTCTTTCATTATCTCTCCTTCGTTTTTTGTTATTTTGTTCTATTCAAGTTCTCAGTACGGGCCTTTACTTTAATTCTAGTTTTTTCCTACTACTAAATTAAACTCCACTATTTGTTATCTTTCAACTGGTAGTTTGAGCTGATCATTATGAAAAGATATATAGATAGCATAGGATATCTTTTGATTTCTTAGCAGAAGATTTGTCCGCTGATGTGTGGCACTCTCATTCAATTAGCCATTTGAGCAGATTTACGACACGTCAGAACATTCGCTGCTGGGGGCTGGCCGTAATTAATGAACCAAGTTTGAAGCAAAGAAATATTTGAAAGAGCAGAGGAGTAAGTAAATAAACATTGCCTTGAGTAAATAGAACATAAAGCAAACCAAAAGAAATAATATCTTTCAACTAAAAACTTATTTCATTAGCCATTTTCATCAAAGCCACAGTCAAGTCATAATGGAACTCCTCTTGGATGTTCACTGGGTCAAGAGATGTTAGTGAATGTGCGTTTGTGAATGAGTGTGTGTGTATATGTGTGGGTGTGTGTGACTGTAATGTTGTGGTCAATTTAATTCAACGCTAATAAAATCTCGATAAAATAAAAATTCTATGAAATTTTCCTTTCGACTGGCAATCACCAGGAGCAGTCATCATTGATAGTCGTTGCTTGGTATATACGTGACAAGCGGGAGCCATGTGTTAATCTAAAATTGTCTGAGCTGTGTGCAGGAGAGAATGTAGAAAGTTGCTGAAAAAGGACAACGGGCAACGGGCAACGGGCAACGGGCAACGGGCAATGGGCAACAAGAAGTGGGAAGAACGTTATAGCAACAAAGAAAGACACAAAATAAACAAAAACTTAGACATAAATAAGAAAAATAAAACAGCAACAGAAAAGTTTATGGTCAACATTTTTAGTTGCGGTCGAATGAATACAAAAGTGTATTTCATGAACAAGTCGCATTAATACAACCACTCGCATACACACACACACACACACACTCATACGCACAATCACACTCACATGCACATATAGTTAGAGAAGAGATAGGAGAGAGTCGTTGCCTTGGCAACATTTATTATATCACAAGTGGCCAACAGTATCCGAATGATGGCCCAATGTCCATTGTTGGCTCAGCAGCTCCTCTGTCGCACTTTTATTATTATTGATGACAATTTTGAGCAGACAATAAAAGGAACAACTACACCAAAAACAACAATTCCCATCTGTCTGACAGTCCTTATTTCCTGTCACCCCAACGGCTTCCCTTGTTCCTTTTGACCCCCTAAGTGACTTCCCTCCAAAAACTAAACACATTCAAAGAAACTAGGCTCAACTTAGATATGGACTTCAGATATGCACAGGATATACTCGCATTGAGGCAAATGTTTAGTTGGTGGTTAAACAGCAAAAGGAACTTTTTTGTCGCCAAAAAATATCTCAGAATTTATGGGCGCAGCAAGTTTGGACATTTTCTTAATAAATGACAATGCAAAGCAGAATCGACTAATAGTAATAAGCGAGAAGTATGAAGTAAGTCAAAAGTAGAAAGCAGAAAGTAGAAAATAGAGAATAAAAAGCAGAAAGCAACTAAATAACTTGTACGGTAAATAAAAAAAAATGCCGCTCAAGGATAAGATCAAAAATGAGAAGGAAAATAGGAAAATTTCATTAAGTTGGCAGCTGCCGTCACGCGAAACTGTGAAAACTTAAATACGAGTAGAAAAGTTTTTCATAGAATTTTTTATTTTTATATACTTTTTATATACAACCCCCCCCCCCCCCCCCCCCCCACCGACATACACACACACATATTTATATACATAATCGTATATATCTATATAGATATATATGTAAGATACCAATGGCCCACAAGTCAGGTTAAATTATCTAAGGCTCTGTACAATGTTAACATCTGCAGCGAAACTATCTCTATCTCCATCTCCATCTCCGCCTAGACGTCTACCTTTCTCTCTCTAAAGTCGATAAACTGCTGCTTATATGAGTATCTTCTCTATTCTTTGTTTTCCACTAAAGTTAAACCAACTCTGATGCAGCACATCAAAAAAATTTTGATAATTTTGCTGTTGCTGCTGCGAACAAATGTCTGAGAAGAACGTGCTCCATCAATTTAATACATTCCACTCCTTGCCTGCCTAGTCAGTTACCCAAATAAAAACACACACACATACACATACACACATCGTACTCCTAAGCCATGCCACCCACCCTTCAGCATACACACATATCGAGCTGACATACTCAATTGATTAACCCAAGCCACAAGCCGAGGCAACTTTGAGCAGCCCGGCCAAAACCAGCGCTGCAAAGTTAATTTTGAATCGTTTATCAAATGGCGAAGAGCTGCAAACTTGAAATGCATATGCTGCCGGCTGTTGGCTGTTGGCTGTTGGCTGTAGCTATTGCCTGTTGGATGTTGGTTGTTGGCTGTTGGATGCTGCTTGTCGGATGCCAGAGACCAGCACCTAGTTTAAAAGTTGTAGTTTTTTGGCTTGGAGCTATCTAGTGCCTCCTGGCTGCAAGGCTTATGCCACGAGCATGAGGCATGCACCTTGGCTACGAGTTTCAAATACGAGTAGGTGGCAACAGATGCTGCTAGCCCATAAATGCAAAATACGAAAAAAATAATGGCAAAACCTAGATCTCTGGCATACGTGAATGGGCGGATAAAATGAAACACCAAATATGACGCTACCAAATTTGTGGGATGAGCGCTGCTCGACTATTTGTCAAATTTGACTTTGCTTAGTTGCCGGGTGAAAATTGATGAAATGAGTTGTGAAAATTCGTATAACATTCGAGTTGAAAGTTCGCTCTGCATATTTATATGCTGCATGCAATGAAGATATCATTGTGACAGGTGAAATTTTTGGGGGCAGCAGCAAACAGCAGCAGCATCAAATGAAAATAAGTGTTTGCTCACTGCCAGATATTCCATCCTTCTTGCCTTTAAGAGTAATTGAGCGATATGATAAATTTATATGACAGACTTCTATATATTTGATATATATTTCAACTCTCTCAACTTTATCAAGCCAATTCGCTGGCACTTAGCAAGCTGCATACATTCTCTGTTGAACAAAGTTTGTTTTCTGACTGTGTAATGGAGGCAGGAATGAAGGACCCGGCAGCATGCACTCGACCAACACGAGGAGATTTTTTCATGAATTATCCTTGACACGTAAACGCCTTGTGCAACGCGAGCATTGCCACTAACTGTTCAGGTGTAAACATTTGCCGCTCGAATGCAGCGCCCAATGAGGCGGCACAAGCGAGTACATAAAGCATGCTTGCACCATAGCCAACATAGCCACCACATGTGGCACCTGAGGTAAGCCAAAACAAATATTAAAACAGTCGAGCTAACCGAGAAAAACGAAAAGAACAAAAAAGGAAAGGTAGACAGCTAGACATGGCCAAGACGACATCGTCATCCTGTACAAGATCGTTTCGCCAGCTAATGAAATATTCTAAGATTCCTGACATGGATTCCGTTCAAACTGATTGGATTAAGGAGTACTTTATATGGTAGGGCACTTAAGATGTCTTTGACAATACCAGAATTGGCATTGTGAACTTCAGTAAGTGCAGGTACTACGGCATCAAGTGGCTCAGTCGCAGCTTTAGGGACAACAACAAAGGCAACTCTCCTCAAGGTGGAGCTGAGAGAAAGGTGCATGGGGTCCTTTGAAACACGTTAAACAAGGCATTCCTTTCGTTGTTAAGTACGCGAATTTTCCGATCCATTTATCACAGCAAGAGCAACAGCGATAACAACAACAAATACAACAACAACAACAACAACAACATCAATAACAACAACAACAACAAGAACAATAACAACAATTCAAACATCAGCCAGATTTTAAGCGATATACTGGGCACCGATGCACTTAAGGATGGTTGGTGGCCTAAAGCCCATTATGTGTATGCGTGTCTGTATGTGTCTGTGTGTATGTGTGTGTATGTGTTATGCTTGTGTGTACGGTTCGAGCCAGTTAACGGAAAACGCAATAAATGCAGCAAATGTGTTGCTTTGTGTGGCAGCGGCGGCTGCAGCCGCTGTTAAACGCATTTTTATAGAAATTGCATTCATGCCACATTCACAGCCAACGCCCATTTATATGCAATACATACACATATATATATATAAATATATTGTATAACTTTATATACATATTCCTTTCTTTTTTTTGCACTTTGTGTGAATGGCTTTTATTATAATCGCTGGTCCTGTGAGCCGGCAATAGCAATAGGGCTCTTTAGCACAAATTTCCATCACAAAACGGTCCAATTAGCGGGCGTTTAATGTAAATGATTTCGATGGCAAAATAATCGCTGGCACTAAAGACATTTTAGATGTGCAACTTGCTGACGTAACTGCCAAAGAAGGATGGAGGTGAAGAAATAGAAAGAGACTGAGACAGAGAGAGGGAGAGAAAAAGATAGAGAGACTGTTGAGAGTTATATAAGCTGGTAAGGGTATGTAGGGTGTCAGCTGCTACTCGGAATGTAATCATAAAGTGGGAGAGTTAAGGACTAGTTGATATCTGCTTCTGGCAACTCTATGCCACCTGCTATAAAACTTTTATTATGCATATCAAAGGACACATATATACACATATGTGTGTATGCTTTCTCATACACCCACACATACATATATAAATGGTATGTCTGGTACACGCACCTAGGGAGATGTAACAAATAAATGGGCTGTGTTGGTGGCTGCTACACATTTGGCTAAAATGGGTCAGTGCCACCATTAGCTTAGCCAGCTGGCTCACCAAATGCCGGATTAGCTGTCACGCACACAACACACAACTTATACACACACATACACACACACACATACACACATACAACCTGGGGAAATATGTGTTGTCAGAAGTGGCAACAGCTACAGCTACAGCTACAGCTAAAGCAGCAACGCAGCAAAGACTGATGAAATTTTTGAACCCGGTTAAGACACGTCGAATCAAAATTAAAGTTATATCTCACTGAAATTACAGCATTTGAAGACCAAAAACAATTTACAAGCAATCGCAGGCAAAGCCATAAATTTAAGTCCGTTGCAAGTGAAACGATTCAACCGATTCAGACGATTCAAGCGATTCAAGCGAACGAACGGCAAACCAAGGAGAACCATTGCAGTGCACCACATTCAGGGCTGACCACATTCAAATTTCACCAGCCACACAAATCCGCGCTGAATGGCTTTGCAATGAAAGCAACAGCAACAGCAGCAACAACAGCAGCAACAACAGTAATAGCAACAGCAGCGGCAGGAGCAACCAAAGCAGTTTAGTATAAAGAACCATGGCCCAAACATTCCTTTCCACTAAAATTGATTCGCCTCTGAGATACCTCATGCCTTCGACTCGATGCCATTGAGTTAACTTAGATAAAAAGAAGCTATAGTCCACTATAGACTATATATAGTTTACCTATAGCGGTAATGTGGAGTTTGTTTCTAAGGAGGTATACCAGTTAGATCTAAACATTTTACAGGGTATATAAACCTTATAAAAAATCTTACAAGGGTTAACATGGCCAAGAGCCATGCAAGCGACCGCAACAATTTCTACAGCCATGCGCAACTTAATTTCAATATAAATAAATAAAATTCGTACAGTATATATTTTTCTTCTTCTCGTTCTCGTTCTCGTTGTCGTTCTCGTTCTCTTGCTCATTCTCATTCTTTTTCTGTTTTCTGTTTCCCTGCTCTTCAATTTTCCCCTGTATACAGTTTTCCTCTTTTCAACAGCATGTTTTTCGCGCCGTTGCCAAGCAGGTCCTTGCTGGCTGTCAGAGGAAAGCGAGCGGCAAATTACTCAGAATATTTCAAAGACCTGCCCACTCCAATACGGTTTGAGTTGATAGACCGCTCACCCGTCCCACCCCTACTTGCTTAAGCCCGGCACAATCTACTCACCCTGGCCTGTAGCACTTTAAAATGCTGCATTCAGCTGATATGGCTCCATAGCATTGAAGTTGTGGCCAAGTGCCTTAAAAAAGTCGCCACTTGCAGCCGCAAAAGCCACAAAAAATTAAGATAAATTCAATTTATTTGACTCCATCGCACGCGACGCACACACAAATAATCCCATTTACGTACTTATTGCTGCCACACATCCGGTCAACAAGTTGTTGGTTGTCTTGTGACGCCGTGAGATACTGAAACCAGTCTTCATCTGGCTTTTGTCCTTGCTATTATATATTGGTGTTGGTGTTAGTGTTAGTGTTAGTGTTGGTGTTGGTGTAAGAGAGCATATAGCTATGGGTGTACTTAAAGATAGTAGTAGGACAACTGTGGTTACTCTCCTACAATTTTCCTTTCCTTCTATCTTTGCTTCTATCTCCATGTATGTACGTGACTGTGTGCGTGTGTATATGTGAGCTTGGGTTTGTGCATGTGTCATTGATATTCAATAAGGACGACTGTCCTTGTTCACAATGTACCGCTAGAACGACAAAATCGTCTTTTCTCCTAGCCAATAACTTTTGCTTCCTTCTCTCAGTACAGAGACACACACCAACACACCAACACACGCACCACACTCTACCACTCAAGTGCCGTCATCGCCTTCATCATCCTCCCAATGGCAATGGCCATGGCTGTGTCCTGCCTGGAAGTAGCTATATGTATATATGTGCGATGACTTTCATTTCTATGAAATTGATTTCCGCTTATGCCACTTTGGTGTTACTTACATGTTGCGTCTTCCTCAACACCGACAACAGCAACAGCAACAGCAACAGCAACAGCAACAGCAACAGCAACAGCAACAGCAACAGCAACAGCAACAGCAACAGCAACAGCAACAACAACAATAACAACAGCAACACAAATGAATACATATTCTACTCATATGTTTCGCAGCTTCATCATTAAGTTGTAATTGTCATTGATAGTCGATGTGCTGCGTTGAACAGATTAAGAAAATGACTTCATTAAGTATCCCATTTACCCATTGCCAATCCCCACCTCATTTTATTCTCTTTTCCACCTTTCTTCCAGTCATAATGATAATATTAATCATGTTTATGTAATGAACCTCATATATATATATATATATATATATAGACATATTCCTGACGTCGCTACTAGTAATCATAGTCGGAGCTGCAAACATTTTCAATTAAAACTGTGGTAGAGTCAACGCCAACTAAATGTTCCCCAGGCGTTTTTGTGACTCTGTGCGTCAAGTTGTTAATTGCTCATAATTGGGCATTGCACATTGCACATTGCACATTGCACATGCACTTTGAATGGCCGACAAAGGGAGAGGTGCGACTAACATGCTACTTCCTGTAGGCTAATTAAAGGACTTTCCTACCTGACAGTTAATGTGCCTTGAATGAGAAATTTTAATACGGCAACAATAAAACTAATTGCCTTGAGCTAAGAAGAAGTTTTGACTACGTTGCAAAACTTAACTTAATTACAGCGCAGGCCGAACATAATAAATGCCAAACGGATGCGGCAGCAAATTAATTAATTCTTCCTTCTTCCTTTTTTTGTTGTTGCTATGGCTTTAATGTGCCATACAACAACACAATGCCGCAACAATTGGCAGGTCTGTGGCACATTCACAATGGCCATGCAAATCTAGTGGCAATCAATTTATTACTATCATTTAACATTCAACAAATGCAATCGCATTAGAGTTTTATACTAGTCTGTATGTTCAAAAATACACACACAAACACACACACACACACACACACACATATTCTATGGCTGCTCGTTTAGAGTCCAGTCGCAATGGCGAGTGTCATTTGCCATGCAATTGATAGACATGGGAGTTAACAAAGGAGTGGACAAAATGATGGTCAGTGGCGTTTGTGGTTAATTTATTGGCAATAGCTGAATACACGCTTAAAAATAAATTGAAACATGCTGAATTGAATGCACTCTGGCCGCAAAACAAATTCCAAACTTGTTCTGTGTGTGCTGAACAAACTGATAAGCAGAGAGGCAATAGTGCGTATACTTAATATGCTGCACTATTCAAATCGTCACTCTCTGGTTGTCAATCAGCTGAAATGCGGACTGTGGCATACGAGATATAGGATATAGGATGTACGATGTAGTATGTGTATTATGGGATGGGTTATAAGGATATGGATATGGATATGGATGCAATGCAGTGCTAAAACATTTTCCGTTCTCATGGTCGCATCTTCAATAAATCGTAGCTTTTAGTGTTATTCAAACGAAATTGCACTTCATTAAATAACCATCAAAACAACTCAATAAAATACTAAATTTTCAGAACGAGAGCTCAAAACGAATTACTACCACAACACATACATATACATATATCTATATATACGTCTGTATGTATTTGTGTGCATCCAACCACAAACTATAAAAATAAGTATGGAAAACAACGAAACTTTTTCAATTCAAATGAATGAATGCTCTTCACGTTTCACGAACGAGCACATTGCTCAGGCTTGCCACAAATTTCTGGTTACACTCGTATTTACTGTTACAGTCGGTCAGCCTGTGCACTGTAGGCTGCTGACCAGTTTAAGCCAAGGCCGAAACACATTAGCTTCTGACAAGCTACACATTTTTCCATTCCATCTGATGTGACGGGCTTGTATGCAAAGCTTTTAACTGTTAATAGTGCGAATGTAAGTATATTAATTTAATGAAATTCAGTTCATCAAACCTTCTCACTCGTACAGAGCATTACTCACAGTTGCACACTCTTACACTCTCGCAAACTTACTCACTTATATAGTTACACAATTACATTCACAGTAACAGTTACAGTTACAGTTACAGTTACAGTCACAGTCACAGTTACAGTTACATGCATAATGTCCGACATGTCAGTCATCGTTAGTTTCCCCTTTTCTGAAAAGCGTAGATGGAGGAACGTGTGGAAGCAGTTGACATCGTCCTCGTCGTAACCATTATTGCAAATTGAATGAGTGAAAAAAATGCTTTGCGTCAATGGAAATTGTCATACGAATAAGAGTGGAAACTGGCTTAAATGCATTTAAATACCCTATACACATTATAAATTATCAGCAGCTTATTAAATTCAACCAATTGCCAAGCTAAAAGTAAAGAGAGAGTATACATAAATTGTTAAATAACTAAAAGCTGTTCTGTAGTTTTTAGAGGGTAGAACATAGCTGTTACTCTTCTGAATGATATAACAAGTTGCCAATGTTTGTGTTGTCCTTTATTCATTTCATCTTAAATTTATGAAAAACAAGTGTCCATTTAAGAAACACGTCCTGAAAAGGTATGACAAAATAAGTAATAAAATCAAGTCTACCCTACTTAGAAATACCCTTAACTCATAACTCAATATAGGCAACTCGATGATGATATTGAGATCATGTCTCCTATCTTGGCTCTATAGGGCTGAGCATCCTCTCTTCTATTAAACAAGCTACTATTCTATATAATTTCTATGCAGTAAGTGTTCGAAATTATGGATATAGCTATAAATGAAGTCACAAATAAGTCAAATAAGCTAAACACAATGGAAATTCCCGAATGTTAAACGATTCATAAACCAATATAATAAATATGTAGGGTGGAAAATAAGTTGGTTGTGTGAGAAAGGAAACCCGGACATAGCCCAAAAGTTGTGTCTTTTGTTTTGGCAAGTTGGTCATTGTTTATTGGAATTCTTTGAGGCAATATGTGGTAATTATTAAGATTAATAATATGACTAGCAGCCGCAGGACTGTGGACAAGGGTCAGGCTTCCCAGCTTGATGTGTTTTTAATGAGTCGGTCGACAGCAAAAGCGCTTACTTTGCCATCGACACCAACGCCAACAGGGCAACTAGGGTTAGTAGGGCCAACAGGGCCAACAGGACGAACAGGACGAACAGCCGCCAATGCCACAGAAGCAATTAAAGCACATCAATTAATATTAAATATTTCAGCGGCAATTAAATGAAATACTTAATACATAGTCAGGCATCAAACCAGCCACAGAATGCTCTGATGTGACCAATGAATCGTTGGCTTTCAGTCGCATTGCAGTGTAGTATGAGAAGCTGTAGTAGTTGTTAGAGACAGTTCCAAGCACTAGAGATCTACTCGCTTTGGAAGAGAGGAGAAAAACTTTTCGTTTTGTATGGCGAATGAAATTTTCATTAACCGAAGGAAAGCAAAGTGATTTTGGCAGTTGCTGGTAACCCAACGATGCTGCGAGATGCCAAGTTTCAAGTGAAAAGTTTTCAACTTGGGCCAACTGGACACATGTTACCAAAATTCGCAAATAAATTTTTTGGTAGGAGGCTGCGAAACTTTTCACGCATTCGAAATTTCAAATGCAAATGAAATGCGCGCGATTGTTGACAAGCGAACGGAACCAAAGCGAATGAAAAGCGAATGAAAAGCGTACCAAAATCGTACCAAAAGCGTACCAAAAAGTGAACAAAACACAACCAAACCGGGGGCGAAGTTCAACTTGAAGTTGAGGCTGAAGTTAAAGTGAACAAAGTTGAACTGCGAGGCTGCATTTCTTATGAGCGACTCAACGAAAATATTTCCAAAAGCATTTCAATTTCGCTGGCAATACGCGTAATTGAAATTTGCATTTGTATGAGGCTTGCAAACAAAACCAGCAAAACCAAAACCAAAAACCCAAAAAAAAAACCTATAAAAAACAACTAAAAAATCAAAAAAAATAAAGTCAACAACAAAAACAAAAGCGAAAAAAGTAAACTTCACTCAGCTAAGACAAGCAAAAAGAAACTGTGGGCACGCCACAGCCACATCCCAACCTCAAACCAAACCCAATCCTATTGCCATTGCCATTGCCAGTGTCAGTTAGGTGGCTGGCAAAAAGACCAATTAGAAGTCGCGTCGTGGAATTTTGATTGCAAATTTTCACACCAGAGAGGATCTCTCTGTGGAACATTTGTCCATGGCCAGGACAAGGTATCCTCGTCGCCTTTGTAAATGCTAATGTGTACAGTGGATATATAAATTGAATTTAGTTATTGGAAATACTTTTAACAAGCAGGAGATTGGATTGTCTTTAAGTTCAAGCTCATCATTGACATTTAAGTCAACATGGAGGAGAAAAAAGTATATATAAATATATATAAGCTATGAGCTTGGCCAGAAATTACTTGTTTCGTCAGAATGCCGAAGGAATGCTAAAAGTTTCCTTAAGCAGTTAAGCAACGACTGAAAAACTGTACGGGAAAACTGAAAAATGCCTAGAACTTTTAGCAGGCAACAACGGCAACAGCCGCAAATTGTTTCAAACCAGGCAGTAGCCCCACACATATACATACATACACACACGCGAAAAAAATAACAGCATAAGGGGAAAAAATGTATTAGTATGCATGAGCTAGTAAACAGTAAGATCCTTGCGAGTTTCGCATCCTCTACTTGACTGCAAATACTCGTATTCAAATAGGAATAGTCTGCTGCTAGACGGCTAACATACACACATACACACACACACACACACACACACATACACGCTCAGAAAAAGCAATGTACCGCACTCTTGGCCAGAGAAAGCAACCGTAAATTTTATTGCATGACTTGATTAAATTCGCATGCAACCTTTGCTGGACGGAGGTCGAACCTGGTCATTCAGGCCAAAAGAACTATGGCTGTTTCTGGCCACTTCCCTGTACATCTCTTCTTCTCCATCTGCTTGGCTTGTTTACCATTTCGCAAGTTTTAACATTTTAAAGGAACTTAATGAACTTTTAGTGTCATAGTAAAAACAGGCAGCAGTCGCCATAGCTGGAATACCAATAGAACAACTTGCATGGAGTTTGGGGTTCACCGGCAGTTAATGTTATGATGGATTTTATGTAGAGCAAAAACTTGGATATTTAATAATATAGTTATGACTGTGTGTGTGTATGTGTGTGTGTTTGCGATTATGAGCGTAAGTTTTTTTATACACATTTATATATATATTTTATATATATATATATATATATACATTGGCCACGTTTCGTTGACTCTCCAAAGAGAATCCAACAAAACGTCCCACTGCCTGACGGACTACTTCCTCTTCTATGAATCACTGCTTAAATATGCTTCACGAGACTTAAAAGCATTTGAACTCATGGAAAAGAAACAAACAGGAATATCCAATTCAAGAATACCCGACTAGATGATATCCTATGTACCCTATATATAACTAGTCTATTCATATAGTTTATGAATCGAGAAATCATTTGCTGATTTATTCAGATTTTAAAAGATATTTCGACACGCTTAATCTGAAGGACACTGTCGGCACACGGAGACAGAATGATGGACAGGGTATAAGCACACATTTATAAAAGAATAAGGACATGGGCTGAGAGGGATGTTTACAGTATGTAGTAGGACCCAGCGTTAAATTTAACGAAGCTTAACCTCGTTCAATGTGAAAACACACTTTAGGTGTACTTTGCGCTGTCATTTCGGGCGCAGCTCAAGCAGCAATTGTGCAAATACTTGCTGCGAACGGGAGGACCTCGGTAAGTGGTCTAACCGAAAGAGAAAGAGACAAAGACACAAAGACGGTGCGGAAAAGAAAGAGACAAGAGAGAGTGGGAGAGAGGGTTCGCTTTTTTATGTTAAATGCTAGCATGATGATTATGATGAATGAGTAGCAGGCATTGCTCTCAACAACGTCAAGAGTAGCATTTCCATCGAAATGTAGTGGGAAAATATTTGATTTTCGCCAACGTCAACCCATTGTCAAGGACTGCCTTATTTATTATTAATGGGTGTGGCAACTATAAATTATGCAAGAGAATTTAAATAATTTAAGAAAATGTCATTGACTTTTTAAATTTCCAACCAACAATTAGTTTAAAAAATTGAAAGTGCGAAAACTTGATACTGGCAAATTAGTTTCGTGTGACAGCGCAGCCAGTGACTATGACGGTGACGATTGAAGACCACATGTCAAACTCAAAGAGATGCATTGGTGCATACTCCGACATAGATACATATGCAGACCACCATCACCACGAACACACAGACCTTTACCCAGACGCAGAGCAAAACCGCAGTCACGTGTCCCGTACAGTGAGCCATCAAGCATCGATATGGACGCAACACCTACCACAAGTGAATGTTATAATAAGTGTGCGTATGTGTGTGTGTGTGTGTGTGGATGCATCTGTTATATGTGAGTTATGTGTGAAATGTGAGGCAACTAACGATGTGGCGCATATGCCAGCTATAACCAATGGATACGGAAACAGAGCAGGGGAACGGAATGGAGTGCCAATGTTGATAGAAATTGTGAACAGGGAAAGGGTACACAGTCTCAGGTGAAAGTGAACATTGTTAATTATACAATATAGAGAAGGCAATGAACTTGACTGTGCATCCCGAGGCCAGTCCGAATATCGAATTACACTAGTGTAGAGTATCAGCTATGAATTTGTATAAAATGCAAAGGCATGAAAGAAGTGGCATCATTGGAAGAGTAAAAGCGCTGGGGTCTACTACTTGGTAGGGTATCTTAGCAAGGATTAGGCTGTTCATACTTACAAAGGAGGGATTCAGGCAGTAAAATTCTGGCCAAAACATGATGCCGCCCACCGTAGTTGGTCAACATGCAAACAGTCCATTAATGATCAATGCATTAATGTGGCCTCGGCTGCTGTTATTGTTCTTGTTATCCGTAACAATGAGCCCAACGGCAGGGATAATGGTGCCGCTGCCAGTGGAGCATCCATTGAGTGAGCTGCCGAGTAGGTTGCCCTTACAGCACTATGCCAGAAGCAATTACCATGACCCGGACATGGAGGCGTTTGCAGGATTAGCAGGATATACACGAGATTATTATGGCACAGTTACTGCAGCTGACGACCGCCAACCGCTAGATGATGGCCTGGGTAACTTGGCATCGGCACAGGCAGAGGCAGAGGCACAGGCACACCAACAAGCATTGAGACCAGCGCAGGCGGAGGGACTGGCAGCAGCACCATATGCAAATTATGAACCAAAAGCCGTCAGTACTCTTGGCAGCACAGCCAACGGCTTTGTGCCAACGACCGCACTACAGAGCTACACTAACGGGCCCCATTCAGAGTATGTCGCTAGGAATCAGGGCAAAATCGATTTTGTCATTAATACGGCAAATTATGAGCTCGATGCCAATGAGGAGCAGCAGCAACACCAGCACCAGCAGCAGCAGCAGCAGGAGCAAGAGCAGCCTGCCATCTACTATCATCATCAGAGCTATGCATATCAGCCGCGGGCAACACACATACACCCGCACACACAGCCGCAGCCACAGCCTGCGCTGCGCGATTATCATATTGAGCAATTTTCCAATTATCGCCAGCCTGGGGAGAGCAGGGAGCAGTACAGGGTGGCGCCACAGTCACGCCAGGCGACTGATGACAACGGGTTGCCAATTTATGCCAATAGCAAGCAACACTCCTCCTTTGACATTTCTGGAAAGCAACACCAACAGCAGCTTCGGCATCAGCAGCAAGTTCATAAAGAGGAACCACATGCACAACAAGAAGATCAGCAATTACTCTATTCCCATGCAGAGGGTCACATTGCAGATCTGCCCCACAGTGGCAGCATGCGTAATGCTCTGCCTCCGATTAGGACAAGTGTCCACCATACCGCTTCCAGCAGCAAAGCCATCGCTGGGCTGCCGCTTGCCAAACATGTAGAGATCACCAAGCACGTTCCGGTAACACACTACCAGAAGTTGCACGTGCCCTACAAGCAGCCGATACAGATACAGGTGCCACGTCCTGTCATCACGGCCATACCAAAGCCAGTTCCGATCAAGGTTCCTGTAACCAGAACTGTGGCTGTGCCTCAGTTGCAAGAGATTAAAATTCCTATAGAGAAAATCAAGCCGGTAGCTGTGGAGAGACCGATTCCATTTGTAGTAGAGCGTCGTGTGCCGTATCGTGTAGAGAAACCAGTTGCCACGCCCGTCTATTACCCATACCCTGTTAAAGTGCCAGTAGTCCGCACCGTTGTGCACAAACAACGGCCACACTATACGCTGACTACGCCGGCAATAGGAACCTATGGTGGTTGGACTGCTGGTAATCATTTGCTGGGTTAATCCTTGCTCTGCTGGTAGGGATTATTATGGCACCAAATGGGGAATTCGAATTATTTAACCTTAAATACTACGTGTAAAGTGTGTGTTGTTACTAAAATAATAATAATAATAATTTGTTTATACTCGTACTTGTTGTAGCAGCTCTGGTCACACTCTTTTAACTCTGACCATTCAGAGCAAAATAATTGTAATTAACGCCAAAAAGAAGTGTAAAACTGCAAAGCAACTCGAAAAACTTTCACCGACAATTCAGCATTCACTAGAGCATAAGGTACTTCTTAAGGATAACCTAAAAAGGGTCTAGGGAGTCCCAACTGTAGTCAGAGTCGATTCACAGTTAGAGTCGAAGCCATAGTCGGAGTGGCAGTCAGAGAGCAACCTCGAAATGAAGAAAAGTAGCCAAGTAAAACTTTTTAATTGAGCTAAGATCCAACAAATGCGGCTAATAAATATGTATTGAAGTGCCCCACCGAAAGGGGCAAAAGTGCAAGAGAATGCAACGGCTAATTGCCAAATGTAACTGCAAAAACAACACCAACAGCAACAACTTTGGCAATGGTAGCAATTCGCAGCAGCAACAGTAACAACAACAGCAACAGCAATAAAAGGCAACAATAATGCTGCAGAAAATAAACGCGACGTTCAACTTCAGAAGGGCGTTAACGAAACAGCAACAAAATTAGCCAAAAACTAGAGTCCTGACTCAGCCAGGAGCTAGAAGCGTGAAGCACAGAATGATGAGTAGCCTGAATGAGGGGGCTGGTGGGGTATTGGGGGTTCATGAGAGTTGCTGGTAGCTGATGGAATTGCTGCAAGTTATTGCCGTCTAATGAAATTAACGCTAATTGACTTGGAAGTCCTATGCTACTCCTTTTTTGATTTTGTTGTTGTTGTCGTTACTGTTACTACAGTATCCTTTAAGAGTAGGAGTACATAAGGATTCGTACATACCAGAATTATTCATTTGATTCGAGGAAAGTTTATTATGCATTAAAGTAGCCATAAGTCATGAATAATTTACTTTATTCAAGAAGAAATCTTAACCAATATGACCGGATGATAACTTGACCACAAAACACTGGGGAAATGAGCTAAATTGAAATTAAAAATCATTTGGCCACAATAACAGACATTCTAACAAATGAACTATTGTGTGGTATATGATTCACATGCATGAATAAACATACACAAACACATACACAGACATAATATACTTATATATTTGTTATGTGCTCGAACAGTAGATATAAATTCATAATTGCAGCACCCACAAAACCACTTCGTTAAGAATTCTGCGGCTGGTTTGACAGCTGGCCCACAACTGGGCAACGGTCAGTGCAATGGCCAGCGACAAATGACAAAGGACGGCAAAAGGTGAACGGCAAATGTGTAAGCCGCAAATCGCAATGAACATGCACGCGGTCGAATTGGCAACCGCGAGCTCTGCTGATGAAGCTCCTTAATCGAGGGGGATAGGGTATGGGGTTGAAGTTCACGTTCAATAGAGGGGTTGTAGTAGAAGAAGACATATAGCTGTCATCATATGTCATACATTAACACTGAATGTTAGAGGGAGGCTTGTGTGTGGTGCTCTCTGATTGTTGACAATTAATTTATCACGCATACGCAGTGTATGCCATACAAAATGAAAGTAAAAGGTAAATAAGTGTTCAGTGTTCTGAGATACGTTTGTACCGCATCGAGTTAATGTCGAAAAGTAACTGTGTGAAGTGATGGTAGGATGGTGAAGAGCAAAAGGCGATTAAATCAACGGCAGAATTCTGTTGGTGTGGGATCCTTTTGCAAATGCACAGGCGTTGGCCGAGCATTAAAATGACTTTATAATTTAGCAAATGACGCCGCACTTTTGTTCAATATTTGGGTTGAGCAACTGGCAAAGGATGCGCAAAAGTAAAAGCAAAAACAAAGCGTTAACGAAATGGAAAGGGAAAGGGAAAGGCAATGGCAAAGGCAACTGCCAGTGGGGAGCGCTAAACATAAACATTAAAAATTAATCAGCACTTTTACCTCAAAAGTTTGATAATTGCTGCGCGACTATAACGAGAGAGAAAAACCAAGTTGAAAGGTTTAAACGGCCAGCGAGTCCTTAACTTTTGTGGTATGGTGTGCGAAATGGGTCGACATGAAGAAACTTCTCAGCTCTATTTGAAAAATGACAACCCTAGCAGCAACCCAGGCGCAGGAATACAGGAAACAGTTTTCAGCTCCTCGCTAGACTGTAGCAGCAGCAAAACTTTTAACCCATTTCGGTGGGTTGTGCTTATGGCCAGCTTAAGAGACCTCTTTCACAGCTGGCTAGGTCAGAAAAATTTGGTTTTTTCCCCTAAATTTATTTGCGACATAAAGTTCCCGACTCAGGTGTCTTCTTTATTTGATGGTTGCTCTTAGTGTTTGTATACCTTTCTCTCTTTATATCTTTATTCGCATGGCATTAATTGATTTGCTTGTCTTACTTAGAGTTTAGTTAAGGGAATAGATTGATTTTTTCCTTGTGTCGGGATATGAAAATGCGCACAGTTTTGTCTATGACAACTAGACGTATGAGTGATATTTCATGTTTGAAAGTTTATGTAACGTTCTGTAGAATACACACGTGTGTGTGTTTGTTGTGTGTGCGAATAGAAGGATCGTAAAGTAAAAGTGCAGGTAGCACTAAATTCTACCATATTTTACGATTAGCATAAACTATTTACACTTTACTTTAATAATCTTCTGTGCTCAGCTCCAAAATGTTTGAAAGTACTCGTAAAATGCTTATGCACACACAATCAGGCGCACATTCTCACACACACACATACTTGTAGATACTCATAAGCAACTCAAAGGCATAAAAGGATTTATGTCAAGTGACAACATAGCAGCCTTTGCTATACTAGACCCAAGGGATTGATGCCACCCAGCTGCTGCTTGTCAGTTGCTATGCAAAGTTTGAGCACAAACAGCTCTTGATGCGAATAATTGCAATTAAAGAGCGCAATTTAGATACTAAAGAGGACTAAATACAGCTGCACACCAGCTACTTAGTTACCTGGACGAGGGTCAGCCCTGATAGCCTCAGCGTTTGCCCATTTACTAAAGAGCTGCAGGCTTTAAACGACATTTTAAATATTTGATGATATTTTATGAGTATTGCAAAGCAACAACAAAATCCAAAAACTGTGCTGTCTCCGTAATGCCCCACCCATTACCAGATGACCATCAAGAGTAGCTTTGATTTGCATCACTATGGCATGAACTCAGCTTACATGCAGCAATGTATTGAATTGCATCTAAGCTGCTTATCATAGGCAGAAATTCATTTTGATTGACAATAGTTCCCAATGAAGAGGCTCTAACTCTGATTACTACCACACATCAGCTTCACAAAGCCTGAAGGGCATCTAAAACATGACTAGAAGCTTCCCAGTGAACAATTTCATTTGGAATCGGACTTTCAGACTTCCCTTTCATTCATAACGACAATTGCTAGGGTATTACTATGACAGCAGCAGTTGACAGTAGTCGTCACTCAAATCAGAAACTAAATGACTACAAAAGCAAACATTTCTACCTCATATTTCCAGCTGTGGCTACTATTAGAGTAACCTGAGTAACCTTAGCTCAACTAGTAGCCTGGCATATAATGAGCAAAAATGTTGAAATTCAACTATACCAGAAACTGAAGTGAGCAACAGCTACGGCAATTGAAACAATAGCAGTTACAGAAATAGCAACATACAACAATACTTACAACAAAGCAACACAAACAACAGACTCAGACAACACACTCGCAAAGCAACTCTTACAGAGTCGTTGACATGCTGACAGGACATTATTTATTGCCAGCCAGATGCAAACTCATAAACCCAGCCAGTCTCTCTCTCTCTCTCTCTCTCTCTCTCTTTCTGTCTCTCGTATGAGAGAGAAAAGGAGAGATAATACTACTACACTTCAATGTGCATTCAGTTTATATACTTACCTGTATGGTAATAAATTAAATAACGATTTGCCACGCCTCACTGACTTGAGAGACTCATCCTTAACGCCGCACAGTATAGAGTCAATTAAGCAGAGATATCCCTTGGATGTATGCAACTATATACGGTTATTCGAATGCTTATATTCGAATTATTCAAAATGAATAGTGTGAATAAGTTAAGAATGGTGAAATGCCAGTGAAATTGGAATGGCAACTCAATTGAACAAATTATAAAAGCTCCTTAAACCAACAGAATATAACAGTAACTGCACATTAATGGCCATAACAGTTGCCACACTCTCACACCCGCTCAACACACTGACTCACAATCACATTGTAACACGTATGCCAGGATTGAAGTCGTGGGCGCCTTATGTTCTATTTTTGGAGGAATGAACCTTATTTTAGGCCATTTGTATTCGCATTTGTATCTTTTGCTACACGAATACAAAAGAGAACCTTTCTCTCTCGCTCTCTCACTCTCTCTTTCTTTCTCTTGCTGTCTGAGTTTCTGTCCATCTATGTGTCTGTCTGATTGTGCGATTGTCTGTGTGTCTGTTAGCCAACTGGTTGGTAATTGGCAACTTATTTGAGCCATTTATATGCCAAAGTGGCGATATACCCAAGCAGGTACTCGGCAAATACACCCGGCCATTGAGGCAAGGAGCGCGTAAATCATTTTATCCAACTGCCGATATAATCTCCATACGTGTACTACCATAGAGCATGTCCTTAAATAAGTATGTCCTATCCTTATTCTGTATCTGTCGACACACGTTGGCATTGGCGTTCTGCGTTGGCGTTGGCGGTTGCTTTAGCACGTGCCACAGTTGCCTGGCGCGTTGTGTCTGTACTCGAATTTTTTTAAAAGTGGCACAAAACAGAAAACACAAAACAGATCCAACCACAAGGAAAACGGTCCAAATTGTGCATACATCAAAAAAGGATCAACCTGATCTCCTGCTATGGCAATCACATATTCCGTGGAGTCCTCTTAATATTAAATAAATTAAATAAAGTGCATAGGAAATTCATGAAAATATGCATTGGCGGAGCATACCATATTGGTGTGAGTGTGCGTGTCTGTGTGTACGTGTGTGTTTATACACATGCGATTAGTATGTATGTAATCTCTGTATACACTGCACGAAAATCATATTTTGAAAACTTCTATAAAAATATTTATATATATAAATAACTCGGAAAGTGAGAGAAACTTTTTGGACAATATACGAATATTGCGTCTACAATTTTTGAAAAAGCATGCGAACAACTTTCATTATATGAAAGTTTTTTAATAAAAGTACAAACATAGTGGCAATACACACTCATTCACACACACACACAGGCACATATACACACAATGTATAGACACAACAATAATCTTTGTTAAAAGCAACTGTTTCATTTTGCAACCGAATGCTGCTTATAATTGTGTTTAGAATATATGTTTATGTGTGTATATATATATGTGTGTGTGTGTGTGTGTTGTTGTTGTTGTTGTATTGTTGTGTTATTGCGCTTTTGTCTGCACAATAAAATAATTAATTTATTAAATTTCAACACACACACAAAACAGAAACTGGAATTAAATATTTAACTCTATTCCGCGCTTAATGCTTTTATAGATAATTAAATAAAACTTTTGAATATAATGAATAAAACTTTCATATTGCATATAACGTTTAAAAGAGTGAATCGAACCGTAAAAAGCGCATTAACTAAAGTATTAGTGGAGTGAGACCTATTCTTCCCTGGTATCCTGATGAGTTGAATGCGGATTCAACCTCAATCTTCAATCAGGCAGTTAAGAGTTATCAAGCATATTTAGCTCTTGGATGGGGGCGACACACGGGAAGCATTGCTCGAATATTCAGTCAGAACTTATCAGGCATATTAACTGTATATACGCCATATTCACACTCATTTACAAACACATACACACACACATACACCCGTACATACACCCGCACATACACACACATTGAAAGATATACACAAAAGCAACAAGGCAAATATTTTCTATGCTAAATAAAGTGCTTCAAAAGTCACTTAAAGTGTGTCGCTTGCTTGCTCCTTGTGCCATCCTCCGTCACATGTCCTGCGACAACAGCTTCTCTCTCCGTCCACCACCAAAGTTCCCAGGACAGCATAAAGAGCGTAAAAAATGTTAAATGATAAATAAAATTTACAACCGCAACAACAAGAGCGACAGCAACATCAACAGCAACAGCAACAGCAACAACTGCGCCGACAGCGACATGCAAAGTCGCGTCGTTGTGGGTGATGAAGGGTAAAGGAAACTAAGGAGTGGGAGGTAACGACAAAATATAGAGGAGAATGTTGCGGGTGTATAAAGCATTCATGCAAGCAGAAGAGAAGGAACGGAGGGTGCATAGGGGCAGGTGGATGTCTGTCCAACATATGTAGCTAGAAAAAGAGGTTTGCTGCTTACTGCTGTTGCTGTTGCTGTTGCTGTTGCTGTTGCTGTTGCTTTTGGTTTTGGTTTTGCTGTTGTTGCAGGCGACATAATAAAATGCAATTTAGACATCAAAAATACACAGCAAATGGAGCAAACGGAGAAGCAGTGACGAGGACATGAACAGAAACAAGAATGAGAATGAGAAGGGAATGAGAATGAGAACAAGAATGTGGACGTGGATGTGGATGTGGATATGGGTGTGGAAGAGCAATAGAAGAAGAAGAAGAAGTAGAGAAAAGAAAAACCACAGACAGCCACATGACTGACAAGCGGCTGGTAAAGGCGAAAGACCACAGAACGAGGCAAACGGCAAAACCTATATCAAGCAGACGCTTGCCGCGAATTGAAGGACGCAGACGGCAAAACTCAGGACAAAGGACGAAAGAGAAATAAGGAATAAGGAATGAGACGACCCATCCAAATGCCTAAGTGTGCGCGTGAGTTCTTCAAAATGGCGGCAAAAGACGCGCACTGCATGCGAGCAATTGAGTTTTATTTTGTCACGAATGAAGTATGCAGAAATGATATATGTCCCTGTCTATGTATAATCGTATGTGAGTGCATAAGTGTGTGTGTGTGAGTGTGTATATTTATTTTGAAGAACTGCGAATAAATTATACTAATTTAATGACAACTTATATACATTTGAAAAAGTCAAGCAAAGCACTTAAAGTTCTCCGCTCTTGGGGTAATGGCAGTTGGAGCAGATGAGCTGCATCCCGAAAACTGTTACTGTCACAGGCAGATTCAGATTCAGTGCCAGAGTCAGAGTCAATGTCAGAACTGGCAGGCTAATGCAGTCTGGTACCTTTGAAGCAATTCATTCAAATGACGGTCGCCCAAGGGTAAGGATAAATGATAAGTCCTTGCAATGAAGCTCTGCTCTGCTGCACATTCCAAGCCGTAGGTTAGTAAACAAAAGTGTGCTCTTAATTTAATTAGAGTTTGCGTTCCGTCACAGCACCAACCCGAGCCGAGTGTCTTAAATTTCTCAAATTGCTCGCGGTAGAGTCAAGGATGTCCTGATGGTCTAAATGGTAGAAATGGTTTAAATGGTCTGAATGCTCTCAGTGTTGAGCCCGTTCAGGTCCACAACATCAGGTGGATGTAATGGTCTGGAAACAGCATTTGGTTCTTTCAAAACAACAACAACAAAAACAACAACAACAACAATAACAGCAACAACATTACAAACGCCTACTAGTAGATGAATTTCATTTCATTTAACACGATTTCATTCTCTGCGCTTAAACTGAATTAAAATTAAATAAATGCGAGTAGTATAACTGCAATGAGGTCCTTGTACTGTTACTGCTACATACATAATAAATGCACCGTAAAATCACAGCTAAAAAAACAGCCCATCCCACAACCCTACCCCTCTCCTGACCAACCCAAATGACAGTTGACAACCACTGGAAATGAGTTAATGCTGTAACTGTGTGTGCATGTTTCTACTTACTTTCTGTACTATAATTCTGCATTTGTTGCATTTGTTGCATTTACTGCATTTACTGCATTTGCTGCAAATGCCAATTGTTGTAATGTTAAATGAGTCATAAAATTGGCACACAACAGAAAAGTTTTGGCTTAACAAAATGAATTTATAAATGAATTTTAACAATGGGATAATGGGACAACGCGACGTATGAGTAATAAACTTATAGGTAACGAAATGAACAATATAGCAATTGCATTTACATTTTCTATATATATATATAAACTATGTGAAGATAGTGTATCCTTTAGTGTGGCTACACTCACCACCAGGCCTTGACCTTGTGCAGAACAGTCTTGAAGACAGGCACCTTGACGGGAAACGGCTTGGGCACCTTAATGGGCAGATACTTGATCACCGTGTAGGGTACACGTTTCTCAACAGGAACGGGAATGTGCTTCTCGATGGGCACTGGCACAAGGCGTTCCACTGGCACCTTGAGCTCCTTTTCGACTTCGACTTGCACCTGCTTTGTGATTGGTATGTGAATTGGAACTGGCTTCTTGATAGGAATGATGACAGCATGAGATATGGGTATTTTGACAGCTTTCTCGACTGGCACGTGCTGTGTCTTGACATGCTTTACAGGCACATAGTTGATGATGTCCACATGATGATGAGACTGATGCGGTTGATGTCCACTTGACTCGGGTAGGAAGTTGGATGTCTGCTCATCCTCAGAATTGTGCTGTTCAAAGTCATTGGGTCCACTTGGTATGGACTCTGGGCCTGTTGGTGGTACTGCAGATGGACCTGGACCTTCATGTGGTATGAAATAGGAGGCATGCTCCAGCTGTTGTTGCTGTTGCTGCTGTTGTTGTTGCTGATGCTGTTGCTCTTTAGCGTGATGCTCCTGAAATGCTTCGTAGTCTGAACTCTGCTCGTAATGATTCAGTATATTTCCCGTTGAGATTTTATCGTAAGCATAATGGTTACCCATCTGCTCTTGCTGCGGTCCGATTCTAGACTCCTTATAGTTTTGACGCGATAAAGATGTCCAGGCGGCTGGCTGTGGTTCATCAAACGCCGGCAAAAAGCCAGCTTTGTGTGCTCCAGCAGCTGGAAAATTATAAATCGGTGAATGAAGTGCCGATGGCGTAGTTGAGTGCTGCTGCTGGATGTACTCCCCACCGCTGAGGCTGTATCCACCGTATCCACCGAATCCACCATATCTGCCGTAACCGCCATAACCAGTAGTGCCTGGTGCGGCATCGCCATAATCGTTGGCTGTTGCTGCCACAGCTGCCACGGCTGCGTCCTCATGCTGTTGCTCATAAATTGGAATCTCTTGTTTTGAGGATGCAAATGGCAAAGCCTCTGTGTGAGTGGGAGCCACTGAGGCGTAGCCGTTGCTAATGTCTCCCAAACCCGAGAGATTTGTTAGCCCATTAAGCGTGGCTCCCGCACCGCCATGGCCATTGCCGCTAACACCAGCGCCATTGCTTCTGTAGCTGCGTCGTTCTCCGGCTGGTGCATCGTGCCTGCTGCTGCCATAGCGATGCAATGGTTTGTGCAACATGGACATGGTCTGCTCTTTGAGCGGTTGCCACCGATTATCATAGAGTGTTGTGGGTGGTGCCATGTTATACCCATAACTGTGTCTCTCAACGGATGTCTGGACATCGACGTCCCCGCTCGACAGCAGTCCTGGCATTGATGAAGCTGCATTCATTGTCCCTGTTGGCGTTGCAGTCGTTCTCGTTGTCGTTGCTGTTGCTGTTGCTGTAGCTTTTGCCATTCCCGTCATTCCTGTCAATGTTGCCGCGGTCGGCACGGCAATACACACAATTACCACTGTCCCCGTAAGCAGCATCTGGTTATGAACAGAGAAAGATTTAGTGAATGTCCATGGAAAGCATTTTTAAAATGCAAAACTCAAAGTGCTAGAAATATGCGAAAACTCAACAGCTCCAGCATCCCCTCATTCGCGCTGCTCTCCCCCCTGCGACATCTAATGCATTCTTAATAAGCGCCAATGAGCCAACAATTACTCTCTGCATTATGCCATGGAGCTACATCTATCCTATCCCTGGACTTTTCGTATTTATCCATACCTTTCGTTCTCACTGACTCACCAAACTCACCAAATTAATGTTGGCCATTTGGCTTGGCTTAAAGGCTTTAACTGTGCTGCTCAGCTGCTGTGCTGCTAGTGGCCAACAGATCTCGACGGTTGCAATTCAAATGTCTACTGTTCGGATATGGGTCCGCGTTTATATACTGCACTTGGGGAGTAGGACAATACACAGCACAAACAGCACCCAATGTTTTCCTATTACACAATCCGCAACCTCAGCAGCACAATCGTTTTTTCTCTTTTCGCTTACTTTTTGTTGGTTTTTTTATTTTGGCTTTTTCAGTAGAAGGTGGCCGTCGTGAAGTTGGCCAAAGTGAGTGTCTTTCATTTCATTTGTTGACCTGGGCCGTCGTTTCTTTCTTGATCTCTACCAAATCATAGCTTGCTGTTTTCATTTTGATTTTCATTTCCATTGCCATTTCCATTTACATTTATATATCTATTTCGCTCTATCAATTGCACATTTACGAATTAAGTTATGGAGATCAGTTGTGAATCAAAATACTTAAAACCAGCTAAGGAAACAGACACCGGCAACAACAATAACAACATTAACTAGAGGAAAACAATAAAGTTCAAAGTCATTTTCAATTTTGTATGGCAATAATGTTATGGAACAAACTGCAAGGCTGCAGCACGCGCCAAGTTAATAATGATCTTTGAATTGAAACGTCAACAGCTGAAGCTCGACAAGATCACGATTTGTTCGACTGTTCGTTGTGGCCTTCATAAGCAAAACAAGCTCAAACTGCACTCACTCGAAGCCATCGTCATTCATTCGTTGCGACTCGTTGCGACTCGAAGTGTTCCCGGCTCTTCAGCTGGACTCAAAAGTAGTCTTGCAACTTGTCCAAGAAGGTAAGTACTCAACACACAGCAGGCAGCAGACAGCAGTCAGCATCTACCATAGAGCAAAGACTCCAATTGGAGTGCACTTCAGGTTGACTGACAAAAGCTGCCTGCTGTGACTTAAGTACGATTTGATGCCTTCTGTAGGCGTTTGTTGGCTTAGCTCCAACGCTAAAAAGAAAACTAAAAACTTTTGTAAATTTTCATTTTTATTTTCATTGTTCATTTACATTTCGCTTTCGGTCGCCTTCACCTTTTGTTTGTTTTTTTTTTTTTTGTAATGTAGCTCGTTCGAATGTTCACAAAAAAGGTTAATTTTAATTGTTTTAAGATTTTTGTGTTGTACGAATATTTGGCCATTGTTCAGATTAACTTTAAGTCTCTAAATGGGAAAGACTTTGCAACTGGCAGCCGGAGGCTGCTGGATTTGGGAGGCGAGGCTGAAAAGTGAACGCCTTTTAAGTGCACCTGCAGACATGATGCTGCTGATTATATTTTTCTTGCCAAGCGTAACAGCTCGTTAGTATTTTGAAGTGATTTCCACTTATTTTCTTTGGCTCCCTCCGACCCCACAGACTCCCAACTGACCCTGTCGCTGTCCACTTCAGCGACATGGCGAAGGTAAGCGGCGACCCAGGCCAAAGGAAGTGTACTGATTTGAAAGGAAACAAACATTTCGGTGCCCTCCTTCCTCCATCTTCCTTCCTTCTCTATTCCATTCCTGCCTTGCTGTCTGGCTGCCTACTTTTTTATATATATTTCTTTTTCTCAAAGTTTTTTCGCTCTTTCTTTTATTTTGCACTTTTTTTGTGCTCGCCGTCACTTTTGTAACTTTTATTTTTATCACAATTTACGCTTACTTCATTTCAATTACAATTACAGTTACAATTACATGACTTTTCTTTCTCTCATGCTCTTCTACTCTCCCTCTCCCTCTCCCTCTTCCTCAGCTTCCCAGCTATTATCTCTGTCTATGGATTATTTTTTATGCAACTAAATGGAAGCAGACGCAGAAATTGTACAAATTATGCAACTCGATTCGGGCTTAGAGCCAAAAACTTGTAGTTAATGGCAACAAGATTAGACGCAAATCTTCTGTTACCCTTCCAATTTCCGGCCTGGCCAAAAATTTAACATTTCTACTGTGTTGGGGTGTGGCAACACAAACATCTTTCAACAATGGAAAGTGAAGTGTGGCATAAAGTGAGAATAAATACAATATATACCCATATGCAGAAATTTATATTAGAAATATAAAATTTCAATCGATTTGAAATAGTTTAAAGCTTTTCAATAAAACCCGCACGTATGCGTGCGTCCACCCCGCTCTCCCTCACTCTTTGTCAATTTCTCTCAGTGTATAGTCAGAAATACCTATTGAAATGGATGTGAATAAATGAAATGAAATGTTTTATGGGCTGCTGCTTTGTCTTTGAGCCATTTCAAAATTTTATAAAATACTCTGCAATATTTTGTCGCCTGAATATTAAAATATTACAATACTATTTGCACACACACACACACACACGTATACATTCATTTGATGTGTGTATGTATGTGTGGAAAATGCATTGGTTAGAGGCATTTGCATTTGCATTTGCATTTGTTTACATGCATTTTGTTATATTTTTTCTCTTGTTTATTGTAACTCTACAAAGCAATTCAAATTTTTTTGAATGTAACAAAGACACAAAGAACAGCAAACATGAAAAACATGGAGAAAAAAATAATATAGGAAAAAAAGAAATTGAGAACAAAAACAACATCCAGAGACGCGTTAAAGCTATATATATATATATATTTATATACATTTATATTTACGCTTTATAAGCCTTTGAAGGCGTACCACATGGCGTATACATATTTAACGCAAATTAGCACAAGCACCTAGCGGGGTCTACAGAGGTTACTGAGGAGAGATGAGCGGAGCAGGAGCTGATGAGGACTTTTAGTGGTAGTACAAATTTAACTATGTATTACATATGAAGTGCTATAATAAGCACAAGTATGAGCACACACACACACACACGCACACTGACACACACTTGTCAAAGTAAACCATGTTGCAGGAGTATATTTATATGCGTGTTGCAACAGCAACACTTTTTTTCTTGTATGTCCTATGTCTGTGTGTGGACGTATGTACATTAAGCGTGTTTACCGCATAGTTTCGAGCCAAGAGAAAAGGACTCACAGGTATCCCTTAGTTTCGGTTGGCCTTTCATATGCGAGTGGCTAATTAAGATAAGTGTGTCTGATTTTCATATTAATTGCACACAAACAAACCCATTGCGCAGCTCTTATCTTAAATATGTGTGGGGCAAAGCAAAACGTCAAACGTTGCCTGGTGACCAGCGTGTGTTGCGTCTTTCGCTCTCCGTCTCTCTCTCGCTTGGTGTGTGTATAGTTACATTTAGGTGTGGATGTTAGTGTCCGACGGATGGGGAGGAGGGTTGAGTGACTTGCAAACATGTGCACAGAGCTAGATTCTGAAGCGGACGTGGCTTACATGAGCATGTGTTTTTAAGCCTCGTTGGGCACAAAACAATTAATTTTACGCCACGCCCACGCTACATGCGCTCGGCACGATTCAGCCTCCTGTAAAATGTGAAGCATAAAAGCGCACAACAACAGTTACAGCAACAGTAACAGCAACAGCAACAGCAACAACAACAGCAGCAACAACCGGAAACGGAAGCGCACAACTCTTTGCGCGAATTAATCACACAACAAGCAACAACGTGGACTACAAAAGCAACAACCACTACAAAACAACGACAACAACAACTACAATAACAACATCAAGTAACAGCAACAATGTGTATAAGGACACAGTCACGCATAAAACGTTTGCCTGGACGACAGCGGCTCTCATTACATTACTTTAGTCGAGTCGCGTCGAGTCGAGTCGAGTCGAGTTGAGCTGAGCTGAGCTGAACTGAGTTGTAGTCCTGGCATTTTGAGGAGTAACTGAATGTTTCTCCCAGTTGACGCAAGTTGACGCCAGTTGAAAAACTGGGCAGCATTCCCGCTCGACCGCTCACTTGGACGAACCGCTCCACATCCTTCCCGTGGACAACCAACCCCCCTGAGCTTATTAATATGCGTGCCGACCCCTTCCTTGGTGCTTACCCCGCCGGGTGTTGCGTGTCGCCCGGACATGATGTAAGTTTCCACTGTCAGGGCGTAATTTTGAAGTCCCCCCTATGAGGGAACACGCCCGCCATTAACTCATATCCGTGGGCCTATGTCGGGCATATTTGTCAATCATTTTACGTTTTATTGTTTTTAAAATGCGAACGTGGCAACCACTGTTGCTCCTCCAGCTGCCTCCAGCTCGGGCATCCAGTTGAATTTAACGACCAGCCACGCTTTATAATGTAAATTAAATAAACATGATTTTATATGATTTCATTGCGTTGCCTTGCCTTGCCTTGCCTTCTTTGTCCTGCGTCCTGTGTCCTGTGTCCCGTGTCTTGGTTCTGCTTGCCAGCTATTCAGCCAGCCAGCCAGCCAGTCAGCCGACCAGCCAGCTAGCCAGGTTGCAGTATCTGACAGTTGGACCTGTCCATAGTCCAACCAAGGTTGCCACCATTTGGAGTCCTGCCTTGTTTTCCGTGAGACTCCGCGGTGTCAGTTTTATGGGTCGTCAGCCATTTGCCGAATGCGACATCTGCAACGCCTTCGAGTGTAATTTAATTGAATAATTAACCTTTTTATTGCTGCTTTACTGTATGTTACTGTGTGTATGGCTCTGTGTATGAATATGCAAAACGTGTCATTTTAATTTACGACCATGATGTTTGTGTAACCGCTACCACGACAGATAATAAACACGCGCAAAATTAAGTATACGCCCGCTGGTACTTCATACTTAATACTTGATGCTTGATACTTGATACTTGATACTTGTACCTAATCCAACACGCTAACTAAAGGTTAAGCTTTGAAAAATTAACTAAAATTGTGGTCAACATTAAAGTATATCTATTACAATCTATGCCCCATCATTGAAGTCACATTAATATATGTATACTATAATCACAGGACATTGCAACGAATTGGGCAATTTGCATGGTTCTTCCTTGCTACTTTTTGTGCGTCATGTTGTCCTCAATGTGGCAGCATTTAAGTTGTTAAGTGAAGGGACAATGCACCTGTGTTGCACCTAAGTTGTCTATTGTATATTGTAGTCTGCACTATCGTGAATTCAATTCCATTTAAAATGCTTGCAACTGCAACAAGCGTAGGCTCACAGGGCACATTCCTACGCAGAACAGTTTACATTCCCTCGGTTAACCATGCATCATTTATGGTCATTAGACAAAGAAGGCTAAAAGCAACATTTGATTGCTTTCAGTATATAAAATATTCAATGCCTTCACTTTGTGCCTTATTAAAGTAATGCCAAATTACAGCGCTTAAGACAGGTCTCCATTTCAAAGACTTCAAGTCAGAACGATCACAAAACCAAAGGGAGGGGAACGCATTGAACGCATTTCATTGATTGTGCAGCAGTTGCACTTAGTAAACTTTCAACGCCCCTGACAATTTGAGCTTACAAAAGTTCAAATGTTCAGATGTTACAGATTCCTTCAATCTACTCTTCTCCCCGCTTGCTCCTTCTATGAATCAGACATTTAAAGAGTAGCAAAGAAAGACAGAGAGAATGGAATACGGAGGATACTCCAACCCTTGGACAGTTGGAATGGAATGTTTAATGCTTAAGCTTTATTTAAGGATTCTATGAGGATGTACATTTTTTATAGCTATATTGTGCGTATTTTTGGCACAATGTTCGTAATATCTATAAACGTAATTGGATGTGTGGCTCTCTTGTCTGACTTCAGCTGGTAAAAGTTTGCCGTTTGCCGTTTGCCGTTTGTACATTTGCCATTTGCCGTTTGGTGTTCGGCGTTTGGTATTTGTTGTTTGGAGAGCCACAACACGCCGCAAGCCTTCTGACATCGCTTACACTGAGGGTCCTGGGGCCAAGACTGGGGCTAAGCACGCGTCTGCTCAGCCGGAAATTGGCAACAATTGTAACGCGCCACAAAATGGCAGCCATAAAAAGTTTTATGAAAATTTCTAAACGCGCGCGCGACACCGTCCCCCTTAACTCCCCCATCCTGGAGTCTTCTGGATAACTGGGCCATCAATTTACCAATTACTCCACTTGACGTGCATTGCATGTAGTGTGTTTCAGTGCGCAGAGTCAAACACAGACACAAACACAGAGATGGAAGGAGAGCAGAAAGCAGAAGGTGAAACAAGAGAGTATTCAAGTGGCTTTCAATTGTTTCTTTTATTTGTCAAGTGTCTCTTTGTGGCAAGTGAAGCAACTCACACAACTGAAGCAAGTGTAGCAAATGTAGCACTGCGGCATCAAATGTCAGCCTGTCGTTCACTATTCTCCCTGGGGCCACTTGATTGCCGCTTTTAATTGCCATAATGCCACAGCTCAGCCTTTTGTGCAAGGCGTCACTCTGCCTGGTTTTCCGCTTTAACTTTGCTTACATCTCAAAGTGGTCAAATTGGTCAGATGGTTTCTTCCGCTTTTTGTACATGCAACAGCTGCATCCACTGTTGCTTCTAACTTTATAACTTACTGTTCCTTCTTCTCTTCATCCTGCGTGCGGCAGTTACTTTTACTGTTGATGTTGCTGTTGCTATTGCTGTTGCTGTAAGTGTTGCTGTTGTTGTACTACTAGAAAAACCCAAGAAGAAAATTCAATGCAAATTCGTGTATTAAGCCTTTTGACAGCTGCAAAGTTTTTTGGCGAAAACTTTCTGAGGAAACACTTTAAAAAATGTTCAATTCAATTTCCTGTTAATTAAAGAGAGAATATTCTATTGAGAGAGACAAACCCCAAAACTTCAATTGCCCAACGTTCGATATACTATATATGGCCAACAAGTTGGCTTCAATATTTTTGCATTTCGTGGACCACAGCTCCCTCCACCGCCGCTCTCTAGCTTCAACAACAACTAAGTATTTTGCACTTAGTCGCAGTTGAAGCATAAAATTGATTTTTAATTGAAAATTGTTTGCATATTCGATGGAAGTAACGAATACTCCTGTGTGGCTTTACCCTGACAAGGTGCATTCTGCTGGAACCTTGGTTAGTGGTTGCCTCGTGGGCCAATGAAAAGCTGAGTTCATCAATGGAAACATTGCTGCAATCGTAATTTGTGTTTGAATTGTTCAGTTCTGTTGTAGGTTTATTAAAATTGTATGTAAAGCAGAGCCACAGCAAAGCGTTGAAATAGCCGCAATGCAAACAATGCATGCAACAAAGATGCAACAATAACTGAACACTTTGCACACACATCGGTCACGAGTCACAAGTCATGAGTCAACGGTAAAAGGCTGCCAGAGGTGCATCAAAAGCTGACAAAGACATACGGCAAATAAGAGGCAAAGCGAGCAAGCAACCAACCAAACAACCAGCCAACCAGACAGTCAAGCAAGCAACCTGCAAACATCAAGTTGCAACGTGCAACGTGCAACCAACATGTTGAACTAGGTCAGGCTCTACAAAAGCGTTTATAAAATATTCGCCGTAGCTGTTTTCCTCCTAGCCTCCAGTTAGTCCACCTTCCATGCCATTCCATTCCATTTGCCTGAAGGTATTGGCAGTGGGTGCACACAACCATGGAGCATGCGTCCTGCTATATATTTGTAGCCCCTGTGGCCAACTCGCCGCAGGCATTTGTCGAATTCGCTGCTTGTTGCCACAAGGCAGCCCCTTAGTGGTTGTTGCTGCTGATGGTTCTGTTGCTATTGCTGTTGCTGTTGCTGTTGCTGTTGCTGTTGCTGTTGTGTCTGATTGTTTTCAGCAATTTCCCTTTTGAATATCAATTGCATTTTATTATATGAACCTTTTATTGCTTTGTTTTGTTTTGTTTCCCGTGTTTCTCCGTATCTCCGTTTCTTCATTTCTCTTTCTATATTCCCAGTTACATCGCGTGTCCCTAGGCCAAATAGTAGATCCCTTTATCCTCTTTCCACTTCCCATAACACTTACAGCAACAGCAACAGCAACAGCAACAGCAAAAGCAGAACCCAAAGTTGACACAGCAACTAGAACAAGCATATTACCAGAAGTTTTCTTGCCATTTGGCTTTGTCGTGTCGTGTGCTGACATTGCCAAAAACCACAGAAAAGCTCGTGCAGCGGTTGCCTGTCCCATGTCCTGTGTCTCATGTCCCATGTCCTGTGTCTCATGTCCTATGTCCCATGTCTCTGGTCTTCCCCTGTTATCGTCTCTTGTTTCTCGACTTTCATTTTTTTGTTTTTGGTGTCTCCTCCGTCTCATGTCTCCAGTCATAAACAGAGTTCTTGCTTTCTGGGCTTTGTGGGCCATGTGCATGTAATTATTTTTGCAAATTATTTGAATGCAAATATTGTAGGCCTCATTCGGCGGCATATGCACATGGCGAGTGGTTGTTGTTTATGGACTTTTGCTTTCTGTTTGACAGCGAAATGAATGTGACCGAGTTTTTGGCATTTTGGAACTGGTTCAGTTTGCACAAGAGGATGGGAAAATGGGGGGGTGGGGAGAAAAGACGAAGACGTCATAAAAGAATAACAGTTAAATTTTCACAAGTTAAACAACATTTTAAATTACATTCGGCAAATGCCACAACAATAAAGCAACAACAATTTCATATGCAAATTGCAAATGCTGCCACACAAAGGGAATGAGGTAAAGACAGCTTACTGGATGGAGGAAAGAATTGAAAAGCTTGGATGTGGTGGGTGGGATGGGTGTTAAGGGTGTGGAGGAAACGAGGGCCAAATGAGCAAACTTAATAAGCAACAAATTGGAATCGAAAAGCCAAAACCGAACACAGAACTGAATTTTCTCGGCTAAATATTTGCTCTACAAGAGGCAAAAGGCTTAACACTCACTCACTTATACACACATACACACACACACACACACACACACCCAGACGCCCTGCCCACTCCACTAAAACCTTTTTCACCTTCTCGCTCCAGTGTCCTACACTGCGTGGTATAGGGACCAGGCAGAAGCTTTGGCTTAAGGAAATGATAATTATCAGGAAGGCACACTCACACACACACACACACGCATACCCACAGTCACATACACTACAAACACGCAGACATATACACATTTCTACTTATAAATATTTGAAAATATTCCCGCGTAATTTTATTTTCCAATTTCAAGGCAAATGTGCGACAGAAAGTTAACAAACTGATGGCCAGAAGACAGAGAGGGGTTGAAGGGAAGTGGGGAAGCAACTGTTGTGTGTCGGTTCCTGAGCCTTCGTTGCCCCTCTGCAACTTTTGCGTTTACATTATTTTATTTAATTAGGTAAATGTATGCAAACGCACACACATTCAAGCAAATACTCATACACACACCTACCTACCTACATACACACGTACACACACACGCACGCAAATAGCGGAAAGTGGCACAACACATGTTGTTGCAATTACAACAAAGTTTAATAAAGCTGCCTGCCTACTGCCTTCTGTATTCTGTAATTGTGCATGTGCCCCTCTGCACAAGAAGAGTGTGTATGCGTGTGTGTGTGTGTCTGTGTGCGTGTGTGGAGAGCGTGTGTGCCTGGGTATACTCGTAATTGTTAATTGTAGGCTGTAAAACTTTGAACATACATTTTCATTTTGAAAAATTAAAAACTTAACTCTCGCACAAGTGTGCTTAAGCATTCCAAAAGTTAAACATTTATCGAATAAATCCAGTTAATCGATATATATATATACATATATATATATATTCACAGACATAAAGAACTCATGATTTATAAAGTAAAGCTTTTCTATATAAAAACAATACCATTCTTTAACGTTTTTTATGTGTTGACACGAAATTATAAAATTTCTGTTTTCTTTCTTTCTTTTCAGGATTTCTGTAAACAAAATGAAACCCTTTGACACCGTCTGCAACGTAAGGATCTGGAATACTTACTAGAGGAACACTTGGACACAGTTAAATGCAGACTATAAATTATACATACGATTGAGGAGCATCATCATTTACATTTAATTTAAGCTAATATATTTTATTTACTAGTTTATAATAATTGCGTCTAAGAACTATTCCAATTGTATAACTAAAATAAGAACTATATTATATATTACAATATAATAAAAAAAAAGAACAATGCTCTTTAAATGTATACAAAATTATATTGCCAAAATTAATTATTGTTTTATTTAAATACAGTTAGAAAATGTAAGCGAATATTAATGTGCTGTTAAAATATCATACCGATCGTTAAAACAGCTTAAAAGTTGCTAAAAACAAAGTCGGCAAAACTAAGTCCCAGGATTTCTTTTGAAGTCGGTCAATATTCGCTACAGTTATAGCCACACAAAGTCTTAACGAAAAAATAACAAAATTAGACGAAAATTGACGGAGTTAGAGCTAATTTAAGCAAAAGAATAGGCATTTATACGACTAAAGTCCTTTTATCACCTGTATATCCTTACATATCCTTGCGAACCCAAGTTCAAAAAAGGAGCCCATTACAGGCTTTCAATAGCTCAGATTTGAACAAAACCAATTGCATTCAACAGGAATAAGTCCCAGGACTCTAAGAAAGTTTATTTTTTTTAAAATCGAACCAAAATTGGCAGAATTAGAGCTAATTTAAGTGGAAAAATTGTCATTTTGCAATTGCAATCGAAAGGACTTGGAGCCAGGACTTCATGAAAGTCAATTCTTTTGAAATCTGACCAAAATTGGCAGAATTAGAGCTAATTTAAGTGATAGAAAAGTCATGTTTACCACTAAAGTCCTTTTATATCCTGGATATCCTTGCATATCCTTGCAATTCTAAAGGCATAATAAGGATATTTTTATAAGCTGTCGTTTGACACCAAAAACGTCCCGCTACGGCCAGTAGTCTTACAGCTATTTACAATTTACAATTCTCCATATGTTCGTGTGGATATTTGCGCTACGAATTTTTGCAATTTTTGCTTAGGCAAATTTCAACACTTTTCATTTCAAAGTAACAGGCGAACAGAATGCAGCAGTAGGTGGAATTTATGGAAAATGGCGAATATCTCGCAAACTAAGGGACCTAGCGAAGTATGCTTGGTGTCAATCGAAAGCTTGTAATATACTCCTTGTTTTGAACTTGGGTTCGCAAGGATATGCAAGGATATGCACGAGATAAAAGGACTTTAGTAGTAAAAATTACCATTTTATCACTTAAATTAGCTCTAATTCTGCCAATTTTGGTCCGATTTCAAAAGAATTGACTTTTTTAGAGTCCTGGGACTTAATCCTGTCGAATGCAATTGATTTTTTTCAAATCTGAGCTATTGAAAATTTTTGCAGTTTTTGCAACAAAACTGCAAAAAATGAAAAAAAAAATTTTTGTGTTTTCTTCTTGTTTTTTGATGCCAAACGTTAGTACTGATCCTTGCGAGTCTTGCAAGGTATAAAAAGCTGTATTCGGTGCAGAATTGTCAAGGATATAGCTATTTAAACAAGCTTATTTCAACATTTACAACACTGTTACGCGTTCTATAGGTTAAATAAGCTGATGTTTCGGCGGCTACCAATTACCAGGCAAACAGAAATGAGCAGATGGTTGCTGCACTTGGTGTAAACAGCGGTTTAATATGATCTGTTAAGTAACATAATATGTGGTGCCTAAAAGTATGCACCATTTTTAATAAGGTTCTGTTGCAGCAAGCTTTTATCTGTCAACCAAGTAACATTAACATTGGCGGTTTATGAATTTAATTTGAATTTAAAGTATTATATCATAAAACTGATAAATTTGAAATAAGACAGTTTTTGTTTGATAATACCTTTCTTTATTAATATATGTATTGATTTTGTGTGTTTATACATTTTTTTGTTGCTTATTTTTTGTTTTTGTATTATAAATGTATAATTATACTCCCGCATACCCAACATTTCGTGATATAACTCTCCCGCAAATACAATACAATGTTATACAATAAAAATATTTATACAATTAAGGATACAAAAGTGGTTAAATTTAGGCTTAAAATATAAATTATGTCTTCCAGTTATACAATTAATAGCATGAAATTTGATTTAAATATAGATTATAGAAATTTAAAGTACAAATCATAGTGTATGTTCTAGTAGTTGTAGGTGTAATGATAGTTATATAATAGTTTATGTATATATAGTACAATATTTATCGTACAATTTGAAATCACTTTAAAACTTAGACCAAAGCAGCAAAAGCAGGTTAAAAAAAGAAAGCTCAGCAATAATATAAAAGATAAATTAAAATAGATTTTGACTATCAAATTAACATAAAGAAACTGGAAATTTTCAAAGCTTTTCTTCTCACTGTCACTCGCTAATTCATAAAAGGCCATATGGAAAATCAGTTAAGCAATATATATATATATATATATATATATATATATATATATATATATTAAGCGAATCAATAATAAGTTTTGTATTATAACATCCCGATACAATCGCGACTGTAACCATTACCTAATCATTGTTGAGCTTCATACATATACTCATATTATAATATTCATAAATAATTAGTTAATTTGTTGAATTTTTTTGCTTGTTTTTTTGTCTTTGTTTCTTGACCTGATGTACCGTACTGCACATACATATATACGAGTATGTATGTACATATATATATAAGTTAACATATATGGTATGTTAATATCAATTTGTTGTATTTCTGCCTTATGCACTTTGCGGTATCTTTTTTTATATTTTGATTAGCTAATGGAAATAACTTTCAAGCAGTGTTTGTGTGTGTCTTCTTTAAGTAAATATAATAATATATATATATATATATATATTGGTATATGTATATGTATGTATAGGTATATGTACATCAAAATATTTCTTTAATTGCGATTGCATGTTGGCTTTTACTACGTTTTTGTTTGTATAATTGTAAAAAAAGAAATTTAGCTACCTTTCCATTCGCTTTACTACCTTTTCGGCTATTGCTTTATCGCAACTTAAATCAATCAAAAAATACTAGCACTTGCAATTGACCCCTATCCCGGCCCGTATTAACTCTATACTGTCGCTTCCCAACTGATTTGATCCGAACTGATCCGATCTGTGTATCACTTTTTGGGGTCTATGCCAGTAATTAAGCAGAAGAGCCGCACAATGGCTTAATAATAGGTTTATACAATGTTGCATTGTTGTTTGTTCATATGTTTGAGTTTGGATTCTGTCTGTAATCGGCTGTCATCGCTGACTAATATCAGTTGGGAAGACTCTGCTAACTGCTCCATTATCCGTTTCTGCTTTCTACTTTATGCTCCATATGAATTATTAACGCACTCTTGATGTTGGTCTGGAATCAAGTTCATTACATATATAAACTATATTGCACCATGATATATAAAAGTAGAATACTCACCTGGACGATTGAGCAACAGTCTGACGTTTGGGAGTATTTGGGGCGGTAACTGCTATTCCTTGTCGACTAGTCGGAGTGCGCGCACGCGTTCCGGCAGTGGGCGCAGAAGCCAGGCTGTACCGCTTTGGCTGCACAATGCGACTGGGCGACCGGGTGCTGCATTTGCCGCTGCTGGCTGCATCCTGTGCACAGCTGACTCTGGAGATTTGTGGAGAGGTAACATTAGCAGGCATATTCTTATTTATAGTGACAGTCTTGGGTGTGACACGATCCGAGGAAGGATCGGGGCCACTGGGCTTGGTCTTGGGCTTGGGGTTGGGACTTCTGTCATGCCAAGAATAACGAAACGGAAAAAATCGTGCAAAATGATAAAGTTGTGCAAGAACCGAAAAATAGAATCCAAAATAAAATTTAGTAAACAGAAATTTCGTAATAAAAGTTTTGAATCTAAACAAATAATTTTCATTTGTCACTTTGGTCTGCCGCTTACCTTCCTGCAGGATAACTGACTGGTCGTGGTATACGTGACTTTTGTGCCGAGTTGGAGGTAGCCGAATTGTTGGAGGTGGGCGTCGATCCTCCGCTCTTAGTTGCCTGCTCGCAAGCCAACTCTTTGAGCATACTCGAGTCCTTGCTCATTAGCTCCCACTGGATCTGTAAACGCTTAAAGCGATTGCTCTCTATCTTCCGCTGCTCCTGGACATCGAGTGTTTCCCGACGTTGCAGTGCCGCTATGGAAATGTTTGGTGAATTGGGCGGCGTCGAGAAGCGCTTGTTTTGCTGTTGTTGTTGCAGCTCCAATGCGTTCGCTGCAGCAATATCATTGAAGGAAACCTTCTTTTGCTGACTGAGCACGCGGCTGACTTCCTTCTTAAGTGCCGCCGCATCATATTGAACCTGCTCACCGGAAGACTCTAGAATGGCTGCAATTTCTGCATAATACTTGAGCTCGGAACGCGGCAGCGATGCCAAAAAGTTTTCGGCACGAGCACGCGCATCCTGATCCTTGCGAGACAGTCGTTGCTTTACCGGTTGTACCTGTGGCATCTGCTCCTCCTCCTCAAACACTTCGGATAGCTCGTCGGTGGATCCAAGCGCATAGTTATACGGAGGTTCCTGCAAGCTGCGTCGCTTCTCCAGCTTAGACAGGTGCTGTGTCTGCTGTGTCTTGCCCTCGATCATGGAATTGCGCTTGGAGCGCGACTGTGCGGAATTGGCCTTTCGTAGAATGCTACGAGGCATTGGCTGAGGTGGCGTCTGACCATTTGCCAACGTCTGGCGACTAGCTGGACTCGTTTCCAGACCAGTATCCATGCGTTGTTGCTCATATTGATACACATACATCTGCTTGAGGGGATCAGCGTCTACCTCTGAGTCGGTAAGCAGAGTGGAGGAGCCTCGGTAGCCAGAACTGGGTGGCTGACTAGACCCCGAACTGGATGCCTCATCCAGCTGCGTTGTTTGTTGCTGCAGCAAGTTCTTGCCACAGTCACACACGTGTGTACGATTGCGACGAATGGGTGGCGACATGCAGAAGAGTGGCCGTTGTGAGAGCTCCGCGTCCAACTGGCCCGATATCTGGCGCACCTCAGGAATGTGTTGTAGTCGACGGCGATACTCCGTGGGCAGCAGCGTGGCCAAGGATTGCCAGTCGGCAATGTGTGTATAATCCATAGTCTTAAACAGTTCGTTCTCATTAATACTTTGGCTGCTGCGCTGCTTCTTCAGAGATCCTGCGGAGCTGCCGCCGGCGTTTTCCAGTGTCATTTTATAGTTGAAGGGGGAGAAAATGACGTCCGTGGCGCTGGTATTCTTCACAAAGCCCAAATCGGGCAACGCATAGTTCGGATAGATCACGTAGATAGGTGCCTCACGTTGCTCGCCAAGATTATGCAGCTTGTCCAAAAAGGAGGGCGGGACACATCTGTAGCGATCACTCAGGCTACTGCGTGTAGTACTCAGAGAGCCGCATGAGGTTTGCATGGATCGAGTTATCATTTCGGAACTTGAAGCGCAGGACAAGCGACGGGTGCTATCTGCGTGACGTTGCCTAACTCCCATCGGGACTTGGGTCAACTGCTCCGAATTGCTTGCATCTGATGACTGCTGGCTACACTGCGTTCCTGCATGTGTCTGTGTGTTAGCGGCTAGATGGTAGAGTTGAGGATTGCGCAGCGGCATGCTACGGCGTCTGTGTGCCGGCGAATTGGTGGCCGTCAATGATCCTGTAGAGCTAGAGCTTGCGCCGTCATCATAGAATACGGCGTCACAGCGTGAACGCAGCTGTCGCTTGGGCGTTGTGGCTGCGCCTGCCTCTGTGTCCTCGTAGTTCTCCTGCTCGTCATGTCGACTCACTGCGGATCCCTTGCCGGAGTCGTGCATACTCTTTTTGCGCAAATGTTTCTCCAAGGAGCCACTGCTACAGCTAGAGCCAGCGGCATCGCTTGAGGGCCAGCAGCCGGAGGACACATCCATGCAGGTTAGTGCACAGGCCTGGCCTTCATCCTGGGCACAGCTGCTGCTGCTGCTTTTTTGTTTTATGAACAGTTTGACTAGGTTAAAAGCGGCCGGATTGGAGTTACCCGACGAGGCTGATCCAGAGATCTGTGCCTGGGAGGCAGCAGAACAAAAGTTTTGGCTACCTTGGGTGGAGGACAGTGCACAGCTGCAGCGATGCTTCTGTCGATTGTGCTGATTACTATGATGCGAATAGTGATGATGGTGATGTTGCTTCTCAGCTGCGCCTGTCGTTCTTGGCGTTGCCTCCTTTTGATTCTCACCCAGCTGCTGCAGCCGCTCCGATATAGAAACACTAATCGAAATGGGCATCTGGCACATGGGCAGCAGGTTACGCGACCGCGATGAGCACGATTCCATTGTTGAAGTGCTAATGGCCTGTGAGACATTCAATGGTCCTGACTGATTCTTTCCCTCTCCATAATGTTCCTCGTCATCCTCCTCCTTTTGTTGCTGCTGTTGCTGGTGCGGGCTGCCGGCTAACTCGTTCTGCAGATTCGGCAGACTGCTGCTCTTGCGCACCGTGCACTGTGGCAAATGGCGTGTTAGGGTAATCGTTTCAGTGCCATCGTTGTTGTTGTTACCCGAAGGATACCTGCGAGCAGGTGAGAGAAGGAAAAGCGAGCGTCTTTACAACCGTAGACACATCACAAGAGGCATTTTACATTATCAATTTGTTGGCGGAAAGTTTGTGGATTGGTTTTTGGATGTCCATTTAATGCGCATTAGCTATGGCTATACCTATCCTATCTCTTTCTATCTGTCTGTCATTATAAGGTTAGCTACCTAACGGCGTCTGTGCGTAAGGAGTTGCATAATGTTGGGTTTTTCATACCGATTCCTGATTCCCTACACGGGATTAACCCTGCATGCATGGCTTGAGGGATGGAAAAGTCATGTAAAAACTGGGAGATTCTGATCTACCTCGGTTGAGATCTGAGTCTAAGCTCATGTTTTGCATTCAGTTCCATTGGAATACATATTGTTATGGCACAAACATAAATGAATCTTAATTGAAATAAATTGAAATGACCTCACAGCTGCATTCGAGCAAGAGAATAGAGAGAGAAGTATAGACACTCGCGATACGATGTTGGACATCCAAAACCCAATCCGCAGAATTGTATGTTCATCTGTGAGTGTGTGTGTGTGTGTGTGTGTGTGTGTGCTTATACATAAATGTATAGCTTGGGGTTGTTATAGATATTTACCGCTGCAGTTGAGCCTTTGTTTGGGGCTTGGGAGATTTGCCCTGCAGCTGAAACGATTGCGTCGACCGGGACATGGATACCTCTAGAGCCTTGTTGCGCTTAACGATGTCCTCCAGATTGCTATGCAAATTGATGCAATTGTGTTTGTTCTTCATGGCATTGTCACAGGGTTCTGCTGTTCGCAAAGGAAAACAAAGTTTAGACAGAGATCCGATATCATATGAAAAAACTTACCATAGAAGCTCTCATCGGAATAGAGTACACTTCCCTCAAAAGCTATAGTATAGTTGTCCTTATTACAGGTGAGTATGATATCGCCCTCGTCTGGATAGGCATCCATGTCCAGAGAGTCGACAGAGATATGCGATTCTTTGACAGGCGAGAAGAGCAGCTCGGACTTGCAGAAGGAGTTGTCAATGAGTTCGTTTGTAGATGTTGTTGATGTCTGCGACATGTTCTGTGCCATGTTACTGTGTTGGAGCTGCAATTGATGCAGTTGCTGCTGCTGCTGTTGTTGTTGTTGTTGTTGTTGTTGATATAACAGCGACTGTTGCAGACGACTATTGACACCACCCAGACTCTTGCAGTAAGCTGGCAATTGCGAGAGCAACGAGTGTATGTCCTCAGCCCGGAAGCTCTCCATATCAACTTGTGCCAGATTGGCATCCAAGTTGTTAGCCAGATCCTCATAGTATATAAGATCACCTACTGCATTATAGGATGCCGACAGGGAACTGAGTACACTGCGTTGCATGCCACCACAACCATCCCTGTAGCCGTAGTCCAGGAACCACTGATAATCAGAATTGTCGTGAGTAAAATCTTGCGACGAAGCCAACGAACAGTTGATATTGTTGCCACCACCATTACCACCATTAATACCACCACCACCACCACCCGAAAGCAATCCACCTACCCCATGATGCTGCTGCTGCTGTTGGATCAGTTCATTGTTGCTGCGTCCACCCGGCGTTGTTGCATTGCTGTTGTAATCGGACTCGGGTGTAGCGACTGCTGCCACATTAGTTGCTGCCATTGCGAGTCCCTGTCTCCTGGTGCTGCTGCTGACCGATTGCAGAATGTTGTTGTTGTCAACCTCAAGGAGATCCTGATTCCGTATAAAGCTGTCGTCACAGAGCAAAAAGCTATTGCTCTCGCTGACACTAGCGCTGATGTTGCTCACCTGCTCATTCAATATGATGCTACGCAGCGCGCTGTTGTAGCGATCCAAGTTGCTCAACACAATTGCCACATTCTGCTTGAGGCTCTCTTCGCTCAGTTCCTCGGAAGTTGCATCCGCTGCTCCATCCTCGCCGCCTATGCTACGTTGCAGAAGCTGTTGCTGCTGGCAGTACTGCAGGTGTTGCTGCTGTAGCAAGCGATCATTCAACAGCTGTTGCTGGTAACGCCTCCCACCCGTTGCATATGCTGGTGCGAACAGCGAGTTGTTGGGGCTGTTCAATGGCTTTCTGTATTGAAACTGCCCTTGAGCAACCGCACCCTGAGCCGGAGCCGATCCTGAGCCGATGGCACTGGCGTTGGAGCTGGCGTTAGCCAAAGTTGTATTGAATGCAGCCGTGTTGCCGTTGTATTGTCCACCACCAGCCGGCAATGTTTGCTGCTGATTAAGCTGCTGAGTTAGGCGTGAAAGCAGATGGGGTGAGTGTGAGCTTGGGTTAGTTTTTGTATATGATAGAGTATGATTTGCGGGTGAGCTTGGAAGCGTTCTATTTTCGAATGGTCTGTTTGGATAGTCGAGTTGGCTATTGATGTGGCTAATCCTGCTAATGTTGCTGGCGTTCTGGTTTTCGATGATTGTTGAGAGATCTGTCATGCCACGTCGCACTTTCGATCCTGCAATTACATTTAAATAAACATCAGAGAAATTAGTTAACACTTCAAGAAGATGCAATAGCTTCCCTATTGTATACCATAAAAATAACTTTCCCTTGACGTAATGCCAATTAGCTGTACACTTGGCTTAATTAAAATGACAGCCGTGCCACTAATACGCATTAGCATGCCACAGTGCTACACGATCCCAAACAAAAAATGTGACACTTTTCCATCTTCTCAATGTTTCAATTAACTTTTATGATAGTCGCATCCCGCAGCTAGACAGAGCATTGAGAGCTACCTGGAGTAGCCTGGAGGGCAGGCCTATATCCAGGCGTCGAGAAGCTATAAGAATTATTTTTATGACTTCCCAATGTTCTTTTTACGACTTTGCCTTCTCCTCGCTGTCTGCAACTACCTCGGGGTTTCGTATCGGAGGGTCATAAAAACTTTTGTGGTGCTTGGAATAGAACTCCAAGCAGCTTTGTGACATTGCAAGAAACGACAACTTCGCGTTGCACATGCAACTTACTAGAAGAACATTTCTTGCCAATAGTTATTAAAGGTTAAAGGTTAAGCAGCTACTGCTCTATTGCGTGTTAAGTCACGTTTAGTTCACAAATGCAGCAAGCATCAAAATGGCGCAATGCATCGGATTTTATATAACATAGCCATAAACTATATAATTAACCTGCTGTATATCTGGTGTATACATATACATACACATACACATACATATGGAACGTAAAGACTAGACGCAAAGGTGGCCTATTTGAAAGTAGAAATTTCGACAACGAAATTCGGGTTGCATGTGAACAACTCATGAATAAAAATGGATCATATACCATATGGATACTATATATACTATATATAGATGGGGTTTATATATTATACACACTCGGAGCATCAAAGGTAAACTAAACTGAAGACAAGTGCAGCGCATTTGAGCATAATCTGTCCATCTCCATTGGAGTTCCATTAGGTCCAATTAAGAGTTAATTGAAGACAGATTTGGGCTGGGAAAAGTGGCCAAAAGCTAAGCAAAGAAATAATATTAGCACTGCTTTTTAGCCAAAGTAAATATTTGGGGCAAAGCTAAGGCAAGGGATTGCAAGAGGAGGTAATAAACAATCAATTTAATGTTTACTTTAAGCCAAAATGTTTAAGCGGTTAAAAGTGCGCACCTTGAGCTGTGTTTAGGCCAACAACAAAATTGTTATTGTTGGTATTTATGTTGTTGTTGCGATTGTTGTTTCGATTGTTGCTACGATTATTGTTTAAAAAGTCATTCTCATTGTTGATGTTGTTGTGGTTGTTGTTGTTAGCAACATTTTGATAATTATTTAGATGTTGCTGTTGTTGTATTCGCTGTTCCATTAAATACTGTTGATTACAGGTCAGTCCCGGACTGATTGTAGTTGCTTTTACGGGCGAGCTGGGCAGCCCCACTCCCTGTTCTCGCAGCTGCTGCTGAATGCGACGTCTCTGCATAAGCTGCTGCTGCAACAAATGCAATTGTTGTTGTTGCATGCGTTGATAGAAGCGCAGCTGCTGCAGTTGCTGTGGGGTCAACCCATTGTCGCTGAAATGTTGCTGCTGCGGCGCATAGTAGTTCTCCTTGGAGGAGCTGCTGCTATCACAACCGCTGCTGGTGCTGCTACTATTACTATTGCCAGCAACATGCTGCCAGCAGTGTGTTGCCGTGTTGCCGTTACTGTCGGTGCAATAGTCGCTGCTGTTAGGGCATTCCACACCAGCACTGGCACAGGCCGTGCAGCGCTGTCGTCGCTGCACTTTGGAAATGTCTACGAATCTCATGATGTATGCAAGTAGAAGCAACAACATTGAGTTACAATGTTGCGCATCAAATGTTGCTGCAACAAATGTTGCTGGCCGTTGCTGCTACTTTCGCTGTTGCTATTGCTGCTGTTAATGAAGATTTATTTTTGGTCCGTTGGCTCTTTAGACCAACGCAGCGTTGGGACAGAGCCCTGATAAACTGTTTAATTGTTGCTGCTGTTGTTGTTGTTGTTGTTGCTGCTGCTGTCTTCGGTGTTGCTGTTGCTTTATTTTCACTTGTTGCCAAGAAAACTGTTCGTTCTCTTGGATTATTCTTATTTATAGTTATAGTTATGAGTACGTGTAAAGTCTCTTTTTTTATTTAAGGGTTTAACTCCATTGATCGGTTCCACATTTTGTTTTTCTTATTCAGATTTTTCTTTGCTTTGATTCGATTTTCACACTGCACTTTTCTTGATTTTTTTCCGTTTTCATTTTTTCTATTTATAAAAATTGTTTTGCTTTTCTCGCAGTGCGTAAGTTTCTCTCTGTATAAGTTATATATATATATATATACAGCACTGACTGTACAGAAGAAAAGTTTTATAAATACACGAATATATTTTGAATTTGTGTTTTGTGTTTTCTGTTTCGAACGCATATAAAAGTAATTTATGAGTTTTCTGCATTAACAACCTCAAAAGGAAACGTTTTTCTGGAAATTCTAAAGCCTTAGACAAAGCAGCAGCTAAAATATGTTGTTTCATTTCTGTTTTCTTAAATCCATCGAAAATGCTTCAAACAAACAGTAAATATCGATCGTCTGCCTCGTCTTTCCCCCACAGATATGCGACTGGCCTCTTTCCGAGTTGCATAAATTAGCGCTGAAAAGGATTGGGCCTTTTGCAAAACGGAAACGGAAGTTGGCTACACTTCACTCTGCACCTTTCCCAAGTCAAATGCAATACCCTTGTATTAACTGCTGCTGCTTACACGTGTAACCACTTCAAGTACGACTTTCCATCCTCTTTTCCAATCTAAACCAGCTACGACTTCAACTAAATGTTTTGCAAATTTCCATTTTTAAACTGACAGCCAAATGGCAGAAGTTGCCCAGTGATAAATGAGCACAACAACACTATCAAGAGTATAATATTTCTATGAATATACCTAAAAGTATTCGTGAATACAAAAATATGTTTATATTCTATTCAGTCAATGTCATAGCAATGTGCCAAGAACACAAGAAGGAGACGATAGCCAGGTGCTAGACATATTTGATGACTGACATCAGCCTAAGCATTATATATTATATATTTTATATTCTAGATTCTATATTCTAGATGCTATATTCTATATCTTATATAAATATGTGAATAATGTTGAATTTAGCATAGAAAATACAAAGAGAATGCAACCCCAAAATGCATGAGAACGTCTGCTAGCAAAGGCAGAGGCATCTTGGCCAAAGACACACCCTGTTTGGTGTTTTGGTTAGTGCCACAAAAGAAAAAGAGGAACATTTCAGATTATCCGGTCGTGCAACCACTGAGCAAAGAACGTGCCATATAACACAAAGACGCAATACGAGTTGGCCAAAAGGAAAACAAATCCGCAGTAGAAAGAGAAAGTTGGCTCTAACATAAAAGGAGGAAAATAAACATCGACTTGCCACATTATGGAGCAACGCTTCGGCAGCAGCGCAAACGCAAATGTAAAAATAAAAGCTTGCAGCAACAAGGACCAATCTCATTATGTGTGAGTCACTGTTTCTATGTATTTGTGTATTCGTGTGTGTGTGTGTGTCTGTGGCGGTAACAACAACAATAACATACAGAGTATAAAAGCAGCACAAGAACCACAAAATGGCTGCCAGGACACACAGACAGTGGCCAAAAGAGCAACGGTAAGATTGCGAGTAACGGCAAACGGGCAATTGGCAACTTGCCAAGGACGACAACAACAACGAGGCAAGGGGTAACAATTCGCAGCACTTTGCCACAGTCATCGATAAATTGAATCGCTGCCGAGGAGCTAGAGAAATCATAAACAGCACAACAGACGCCGAGATGCGAGATATCCGGATGTGCAACGTTTGCTTCATGTGCAACGCAACGTGAACGCAACTTGTTTGGCATTCAATTTGCACCTTGACGGGGCAGAGTATGGGCGTGCTGCAAATAGACCACACGAAACGGTGCATGAACTACGCTTCGTACTCAGTGGCAGTGGCAGTGGCAGCAAGTGCGAGTACAGCCACAACGAGCAGCTCAAGGTACGTTCATGTATTCATGTGCTGCAACATCGGTCGCTGGCAATTAAAACTTCAAATTTTAAATTTGAAAATAACACACACATCTGCGAGAAGGTGTGCTTGTGAGTGTGTGTTTCTTGTTGCACACACACGTGAAGTTCAATCACATTTTGAACTTATTTCTTTGTCGATGTTGCCACAGCTAAAGACTAAAGGATGAAGTGAACACACACAGTTTGTGGCGCAGGGGCAAGAGGCTGACGCACTTTTCTCTGCTCTGCATCTGGCGCAAAAAATAAACGAAAACCGAAATGAGGCAAAACTTTTAGATGCTCTGGGCTGACGTCAGCCATTACTGTAGCTGGTGGCAACAGCATGTGGTATATAGTATGCAGCATGTGGTATGTGGAGGCAATGCTTTGCTATGAGCGATGCAATCTTCAGGGCTCGACGAATTGGATGCTCTATACAATAAAATAAAATTGTGGCGTGTTGCGTCTTAGTTCAACGTACTTGTTGGCCTACATTGCGCTTGCAATTGCTCTAACAGTTGCAGTTGCAACTGCACTTTTAAATTGTACCACAATATGTTCTTATGCCTACCTTCTACTTTTTCTTTAACTCGTTGCAACTGCAACTGCTCTCTTTGCATAAAGTTTTTGCTGCCAAAATATAAACACAATTAAACTTGCCAGATAAGATATAGCTGAGGCATAGATACAAATACTACATAGATACATATACTACCACACACAGATAGTCTTTCTACATAGTACAAAGATTGAAATTACGAAATAATTGGCAAGTGTTTGGGCTAATGCGGAAGTTATCCTAAATAAAGAACAATTTCATTTCTTTCTTTTCCCTTCTCTATAGCATTTTCTTCGGGTAACTTATCTAAATAGAGGAACTTTTGATTTATGGCAGATAAGATAAGATTTCAAGAAATGTTTACTAAAAGAAATGTTTTTGTTGAACGAAAAGATGATCTCATTCGATGGGCAGAAGACTCTCTTTTTTACTTTTATATGCGAAACACAATTTAAATTATTCATGCCATTCCATTCTATTTCACTACTACAACATACTTAGTATATATGTTTATTTAATCACTTTATAATCACAAGTTCGTCAATAGGCGCACTTATCAGCAGATAAAGTTTGGAGACTCTCTTATGATATAGAGCTAAAAGCACTGATTCTAATTCACAATTATACCGATTATACCGAGTTTTATATATATTATTAGCACTTTAGTTGGGCAATTGAAGCACTACTCGAAAGGAAAGGAAGAATCGCCCACACAAAGTTTATATTGCTTTGATAATCTTTGATTAAGACACGCTACTCATGCCAAAGGGGTTAACAACTACGGGCTGTCACTTGCGACATCCACAACAAAGAACTCAGACGCAAATTGGGAGCATGTTTAAAAGTTTAACGGAAGATACATATACAAAAACGTACGACTACATATTATATATGTACTTTAATTAGTACAAAAACAAAAAGAGAGCACACTAAAAATATTCTTTTTATTTAATCCCGACTAACACGACGCGTCGCACATTTTGACGCTTGCACTTGCCCAAGGAGACTGAGACTGACTGAAAGTACGCGAGCAAACGACGAACGGAATGGCGTACGTTAAACGACGAAGAGCAGACGACAGTCAAAAGCGAGCGACGTCCGACGAAGTGCGGCAATCTCTCCCAGCTATATTAGAGTGTGTGTATGTGTGAGTATCTAAGTTGGGGCGCCTGCCAGTGCACTATGGGGAGATAATTCACATTTCGAAGTCATTTCGAATGCAATGAAATTCAATGAACGTTTTTTTTCGGACGATCTAAAGCGATAAGCCAAATACTCCCAAGAGATAAAGCGAAACAGTAAACATGCTTTGTTTAACTATCAGACGAGATAAAATTAATATCAAGAGAATATATTTTAAAAGTATATTAAAAACTTTGCATGTTCCCCATAGTGCAGTCTCCCTTTGAGTGTAAATATCTGTGAGTGTGTCTATGTTTTTAGAAGAGTGTAAAAAGAGCGAGAACACCCGAAACAAATTGAGAGCTCCGGCATTTGATGATTATACAATGTGTCATAGAATTAATGCCAAATGATATAAAAGTGAAAATACCAACAACATTTGCTGTGCAGTGACATTTGGATGCTGTGCCGCAACTACAACTGCAACTGCAACTGCAACTTGAAGCACAGCATTTGCATTAAATTTAAAGAAAGTCCATAACATACCGAACCATATTTATGTACTGAACGAACAGTACATAAAAGTAACTTATAGGGAAACGAATTGAATTGTAGTTCTACATAGATTTATGCGTGGGACTAATGAGGCAAGCAATAAACCATTTGCTACACTCAAGTGGCATGCAGCAGTAATTGAACCCACTGCCAGGCCAAAAGTAGCAGAGAAAGAAGTCTTGGAGGGTTCAAAGTGCACAGTCAGTGGCTTCCGGCAGGATATCGCATCATGTCTCACATCTGAGGCCGGGGTTGGGATCTTCTAGTGCGCATGTGCGCGTGCCGCGACTCCATAAACATCTGCAACAAAGGCACTTGGTGGAGGGAAAGATAGGGACGTGCCATAGTGGCGGCTGCAGCAAGTGGTTCATTAATGATGAGAGCCAAGCATACTTTAAGAGCATTTTCTTAATAAAACAATTACAAATGCGCATAAATTGTATAAGGAATCCAATAAGGGGCAATATTATGGCATGCACGATCGTGTTCATTCGGAAATAAATAAACATTAAAAGTTGCTCTCAGCTTAAAAACAATAACAATAACAATATATACTTGTAAACACGCGATAAATGCATGAAAACAAACAACAAATTAACAAATAGAAAGAGAGTAAAAGTGCTTCACAAATGCAGGTAAACAATCCATAAACTAATAAATATATTTAAATACAATTCATAAATTTGTACGAGGGCTGCTTAATAGAATACAATATATTGTTCTTAATTCGATAAACAAGAGCGGATGGGCGTTCTTCTATATGGAGGTTACTCACATGATTTGCAAACAGAATCATAGACAACCAAGCAGAAAGGGTGAGAGGCAGATAGAGAGAGAGGTGGAAACCAATTTACATAAATAATTCTAAAGCGTTGACTGCGATGAGGCCAAGCAAACGAATAAAACTATCTGCTAAAACTATCGCATCCAACCAAAACAAAATATCACTGCATTCTTTTAGGTGCTGCACAGAATTAAATTCATTTTATAGTTTAGAATCAAATCAATAAAATTTTCTCGAGAATGAATGATAATTTGAAGGTTTTCTTTAAAATAAAAATGCAAACTTTAATGCATTTCGAATTTCAACTTAAATCTGTGCAAGGCAAATGTAAATGTATATCCATTTACCAACTTGGCGCCGCCTTGAGAATCAAATTTTGTTTTCTACAATTGTCGAGCGTCGCCATGGAGGCATGACTCATCGCATGCACTTGAAAGTCATCTACCATATTATAAATTCAATTTTATTTTGTTTTCGCTTTTCCTTGTTTGATGCCACACTCCTCGGATTGGCGATTGCTAGACGCAAATTAGCGTAGAGCATTTCGACCACCCTCAGCTTAGCGGCCTCCTACTTGCAACAGTTTTAATTGCCTCATACGAAAATAAATTGTCAAAGTAAACAAAATAAAACAAAAGAAAACAAAAAAAGAATAGAAAACACAAAAAGCAATAAACAGACATTGTGCAACACACGCTTGGCGTCTCAATTCCAAATTTCTTTGCGGTGGGTCATCAAAAAATTGCACTTAAATAGTGCAACTACATCGCCACGTGGGTAAATGATAGATTTAAATTTAGCAAAGGTTTTCCAGTTGACAGTTTCTAGTTTCCAGTTACGAGCTTACAACAGCTAACGATGCTTGATTAATGGCCTAATGGATTAATGGCCATAAAGCATTTCTCTGGCGACAGACGCACTTGAAGTAAAATATTTAATGACATATTTTATTTCGTGGCAGATCGTTATAATGTCAGCACGCCACAAAGATAAATCCTTCTGGCACTGTCCCAATTCACGAACAATATATTAAGTGATCTCAGCAAAGCAAGGGGCGAATTGCCCCACAGCCAGTCAACTCAGTCAGCGCCACATGTGGCAGCTAGCTAATTAAAGGCACTATAAGACAGAGACGCTTCAATGCAAGTGGCTTTGTTTTCTTAACACACTGCACGCCCTGCACACACTGCAACCCTTGCAGCAAGCGATGTACAGTTCCAATAAAATCGATACAAAATGCCACGCCCCAATAGAAGCACACTCTGATAAGTCCAGAAACTGCTAACATAATTACAAAGTACAAATCTATGTACTATTTATGAAGACTATATTTACCATATGTCAAATGATTTTTCTTTGTTTGTTTGTGGGAGAGGCATTCAACGTTTTGAGCATTGAAGTTAGTGAAGAAATAGCGGCAAATGTTGCAACATCTTGACACGCTTGACAGGTCCCTGCTGCCACCAATCAGACCTCCAAACGGGAACACCAACAATATGTCATTTGTCAACTAGCATATTGTCGGTACGCAGACAAAGTAGACAAACTACGAGTATGCCACATGCCACATTCACAGAGTTCCAAACATTTTTCTGTCTTTCTCTACTGGAAAAAGTTGCGAAAAAGATTTTTACGCATCAAAGTGAAAGTCAATCGCTCTAAGCGCGTATGCAATTACCACATACCGGTTATAGGTAACCGATTACTTGTTACCGGTACCGGATAATGCGGAAAAGTCTATGCAGACCATAAGAAAAAAACTAATCAATCCAATGTCTTACGGGACCAATGCAACGGACCAACACTTTATGACTAAACAATTATGCGACATGGCAACATGACAGACAACAGACGGACAGTCAGACTGACGGACAAGCCCAAGTAAGAAACCTGTACAACTGCCACAACGGTTATGACTAATTGATATCACATAAAACAGAAAAAGCATTTAAATGAATTTCCGATTAACAAAAGAAAAACCTGAAAAACTTTAAAATATTTCATCACTTTTATACAAACGCGAGCGATTTGAAGAAAACTCGTAGCGAAAGAGAGAGAAACATAGTTAATACAACTATTTAAATATGTGACTAACATATATTGTTTGATAAATAAGTTTTACTTATAGTATATATTTATATATACACAAATTAATTTATGATCAAATGCAGAACTCGCGTGATAAGCTCGTGATCCATGACACATATCTGACTAATCACTCAGTAAGTTGACTTATGCAAACCTAAGCTTGACTTCACTCAATTAGCGGACAGACAGATCGATCGGGTAACTCGGCCGCAGCACCTGCTGATCCATTGGGGAAGAATTCTATTTAAATGGAAAAACAAAAACCAGTCAATTAAATTACATACCTAACAGTATGGATTACATGGGAAATTTACGTAACGCCAGTGTGGCAGGCCCCTGATCTAGTCAATGAGGTTGAATCAACTTTGATCTGACGCCCGCGGCACTGACCTATCACAAAGAGCCAGCTATAATTGTTATCATAGTTTATTGCATAGTTAAAATGTTTATAAAATGATTAGCTTAACATTAAATTTGCATATATTCGATATATATGTATATATATTGTGGATATATAGGAAATTATGTGCTCGTTCCACTAAGGACTTACACTGAGAATTCAACTTATTCGTAAGCACAAAACAAACAGCCAATATAAATATACATATATATACTATATATAGTTATAATATGTACATTTATCATATATTGAGCTAATGTTTGAATTAAAAGCAACACAAAATCAGAAAATTTCTATGCAGCGCAGTCACGCGACTGATAGAAAAGAATGTAGCCGGTTTCCGAGGACTTGTGTATATCAGAAGTAAGGCCATAGAAGTCCTCGATGGTTGAAGCCTCGATTTTGTCAACCATGTCGTCATCGAAGAGCAACCAGAGTCCATGGCTTTTGACAATGCTTATGTAGTGGCCACGATTGGGTCCAGAGCCGCAGTGTATAACGACCGCGGTCAGATCATAGAGCCTGTCAGGATTGACTGCGTCATCGGAAGTGTTGAACAGTCGTAGCTCAAGGGGAAAGACTACGCGATGCGACACTTTTATGTGGCGATTAAATTGTTCCATATACTTGAAACGCTTCAGATGCAGAGCCAATATCATTGGCAATTTCTTGACACGCATTCGCTTTTGTGCCTCCTGGTAGCTGCAACAATTGTCGCACTTAAACTTGTTGTCGGAGCAAAGTGTTTCCGTGTTGCTGAAGCAGCGCAAGCAATGGGTTATTGAAGTGTTCTGATCCACATCCACTTGTAGATCAAAGAAGTTCTCGTCCTTGCTACTGACTGTCTCACAGTTAAGGCAACGTGTCTCTGAGGTAAGTATACCCTGGAATATTTCATGCACCCAAGTGGGCTCTGTATTGGCTCCGTTTGTTTGGGTTATGGGCGTTGTAGTGGCGGTGAGATTACCATCTAGGACACTGGTGGTGCCACTCAATGAACCCGTGGAATTGCTGCAATTGCCATTAGTTGCCGTCGAAGTTGATGTCGAAGTCGAAGTGGAGTTCGACGAGTTTGAAATGGAATTTGATTTCGTGGGATTATTGGTGTTGGTTTTCCCTTCCACTTGACCACCACTTAGGGGTGCAACGGAACTGGTACCACCGCCGCTGTTACTAGTCTTGCCGACGTTTCCAGTATTGCGCTCGGCCAAAATTATCTCGTTTATATGATTGATCAAAAAGTTAAGGAACTCATGTGCATCCTGCTGCATGTAATTGTCAAATTCCTCCTTTTCCTTGCGTAAGCGTGTGATAAATTTCTTGGGTGCAATAGATCCAACTTTCTTCTTCTGTGTGGCAATACTATAGAAAAGATCGGCTAGACATGAGAGTAGCGTCTCTTTCGGCCGTTTATTCTTGGCCTTGTACTCTAGCACCTTCTCCCGAAATGGCTTGCAGAAGTACAGCGCCTGCAGCACCGAGTTGCTATAGCAAGTGTTCCCAAAATTGACCAGCCCAAAATAATGTTCATTGGGCGGAAACAGATCAGATCCGATCTCCCGCTCCAGCTGCGAGACATTGGCGCCCATGGTAGCTACTGGGGCTGCCGCGGCACAGCGGTACAGAAAGCCCCACACGATGCAGGCTTACTTTATATCTGTCTGTCTTCTAGGCTGTTCAGTCGACTGGCAATTGGGCAGTTCTATAGTTGGTATTACTATCTCAATCTCATTCGTTAGTGTGCTCAATTCTCAAAATTGCAATACTCTTATACTTGATATTTGGTATTTTGGTATTTAGTATTTGGTATTTTACAGTTGATATATAATTGTTATATTGATTATATTGTTATTGGTATTTTCTATAGAGATTGCCTAATCTGGTTGGCTGAAGAGCAAAACACTTTTCTATCGTCTGAAAATAAATAATTTTGAAGAGGGGATACACGTGAGTTTCTTTCGCATAACACAACAAACGACAAAAATTAACAAAAAAAAAAAAAGTATTTTTAATGTTCTTAAATTGCCTGTCATTTATAGGGTTCAATCTGAATAGTATCTTTTATTGAACACATATAGTCAAGGCGACATTAAAAGCTAGGTAGTAAACCGAATAAATTAAAGTTAAAAACTAAAAACTAAAAAACTTTCAACTTCCCTATCCCCTCTCCAAATATATTTTCAAACAAAGTGTTTTACATTCGTTTCTCTATAATTTATTTATTTCACAAATTTTAAGATATTTCATTATTTTTGAATAGAATTTCAATGTCATTTTTGATGATTTTCACTTCTTTTAGTTATAAATAAAAAAAAACCGAATTTAATCGAATTTATTAAGAAAAGTAAGTTAAATATTGTATTAAATTTACATTCGTTTCTCTATAATTTATTTATTTCACAAATTTTAAGATATTTCATTATTTTTGAATAGAATTTCAATGTCATTTTTGATGATTTTCATTTCTTTTAGTTATAATTAAAAAAAACCGAATTTAATCGAATTTATTAAAAAAAAAAAAATAAATTAAATATTGTAATCTATGATTGCTGACACATATTTCGATTATATTGAAGTTTTATTCGTCACAAGTGCATTTCATATGGGTAGATTCGCCTTAACCGAACTGGGGTAAGATTCACAACTACTTTAATGTAGAGCATATACGACTCGAACATACCCTCAAGACTATTAGTAATATAACATAAATTAAAACTAAACAATATATACATGTATCAAAGATATGTTTAAGATTATTCAACCTTAAATTAAAGACATTTCCATAGGGTATTACAATAAGTGTGAATCATTCCTAGTAACTAAGGCGTTTAGTTATAATTTAATTGCCCGAATTAACATGTTTAAATGGATCGATAACGGGTAATCAGTGCAAGATGACGTACTCCAACTAAGAATAGCAACTATATATTGGTTATTAATGGCTTTGGTTCGGTGACTTTTTTAAAATAACGCTGGAAGTGTGCTGGGAAAATACCAAATAGGTATTGTAATGCCACGCCGCCAGGTGCCGATCTTACTTGTGGCAACGTGTCGTGTGCCATGGGCAATGGCCCCACACGCTTCGCGAGACTATAAAAGCCAAAGCTGACGATTAGGTTAACACTTAGTTAACATTTCAAGCCGAGATAAACAACATATTGTGAAAAACAGTGAAAGAAAACTTAAACTTAAACAATAGTTACAATTGACGGAGTTTACCTCAAAGAGGAATTAGAAATTAACACAACTAACTAATAGCAGCAGCAAGGATACGCATTCTACAGCAAGGATTAATTGTAAACAATAGTTTCAATTAACAGAGTTAACCTCCAAAGGAATAACAAGCCAACTGTAAACCTAGAAGACACAATTTATATCAAGGAAAATTTAAATCCTTGTAGCCGAGTCTCAAACAACACCAAGTTGGATAACCATTCGATAACATTCGCCACAACTTATCTTCACGCTGAACACACCGGAGTATCCTACAATCTTAATGCTGGCCAACGATATCCAGTGGAGCCAGTAAACCACCTTTCTGGAAAACTACTAAAGATTCTTGCCTAATCCTTCCTAACCAAAGGAGGATCACATACCAGTCTTGCATTTTACTTTAACTTAATTTTAAACTTAACAAATAAGACAATGTCAAAGGTCTCAGTAGTAGTAGGAAAATATGGCTCAATGTGGAACTGTTGCTAATAAAATAATTTTAAGTAACTTTATAATAAATCAATAAGAAAACAAAAATAACAATTTTGTACATTTTAAACTAAATTGTATGAATATTAAACTATTTTATATTCCCTAAATAATTGTTGTTTTATTTAATTGCAATTGTCTCATTCCTTGTTCTAATCCCTTTTCCCAGCCAAAGGGATTTTTCCTAACTGAGAGCTGCGTTTAGTCGCTCCCCTTTCCTCGGGAAAACTCGTTTACAGCCGAATGCAAATTCACTCAACTTATCGGTTATTATGCCTAACGATTTACTAACTGTTCGTCAATTCAGGTAACAACAAGTATAAAACTTGCTTGTTTATGAACCCGATTGGTAGTATCAAATGCATAATGACACCTATTGTAAGTATCGGAAAGTGATTCTAATTGAATATCAGGTTACGACGTGCTCTAACATGTTCAAGAATTATTATTGTAGATTTTCTTACACATTCTGTTGTTCTGGTCACCCAGCAGCACTCAACCATTAGAAAGAAGTCCTGCTTCATCTGATGAAGTTCAGTTAGAACATTTTCCAGCACAAAACATAACTGAAAATGTGACCAAGTCGAGCAATTTTTCGATGAATCAATCAACTTCTTCACCCCTTACGGCTAGAACATTAATAGTACCCAAAGATCGTCAAGTTATGATTATAAAGAAAAGACCACTGCAAAAGGAAATTAATGTTCAGCATCCAAAGGAATATGCCATCAAGAAAGACTCAACAGTATCTTGTATCATAATTAATGAAGAAGGAACGATTATTGTATGCCAAAGACCCCACATTGATGAAGAAGATTCAGAGCCTCGACCCATTGGATTCGGTGTGAGATTAAGCGCCAAGCTTCTTAAAATACTCAACGGTTAAAACACTCAACGGGTAAAATCAGGAAATAGAAAATGGAAATGGAATCATAGAAACACATAAAATATAGTAATAAACTAACCAATGCAGTATATCTGATTGAAAATACTTTAAGGAAAGTCAATAGGTATTGGAATTTGCATTAAACTGGATATCAAATTCCAACCAGAATTCTACAACAATTTGTTTGAATTGTTCAAGTTAAACAGTGCAAAACCGATATTGGATAACCTATCTTGAATAGGACTTAAAATTAAGTGAAAGATAGTTATTGTTTACATTATTCAAAAGAGAATTTAATATGGAACATTTCCAATTTGAAATTCATCTTGGTTGGCAACAGGTTAAAACTGTAAATTATTTATTTATGTACAAAAACAAAAATATTACAAATAAATTCATTGACAAGAATTTGTTGCATTTGCATTTATTATAAACTTAAATTAAATCAATTTATTTGCATTTTCAATTTGAGTTCAAAGGGGAACACCAATATGTAAACCTATTGGTCATTAAATCAATTTTAAGCTCCAATTACTTCAGCTAATTAAAATTTATTTCACAGATGTGTAAATATTTATTAAGAAGTTTTCCAAAAATCACATTAACTATTCCCCTAATATGACTATAATTACCTGTAGATATTTTGATATAATCGCTAAGCATGTTATCGATAGCAATAGACTTATCCCTACTTATAACCAATAATACTCGTCATTAGTGTAAGTTTTCGACTTAATTAATAACTATTTAACTCAATTGGAGATGGTTTTCCCTACAACCAAACAACATTTAATTACTCTCGATTTACATTGCCCAGCTAAACCCGTTTACAAACGATTGCAAATGCACTCAACTTATCGGGTTAGAATACGAATCACTAACTAACTCACAACTGCGACTAACAACTAATATAAGACTAGCTCTACTGTGCACCTTATGGACAGTATTCGAAGAAAAATGAAAGCTATAGTAAGTATCGGAATATACATTGAGATGAATATCAGCTTCTAACACATTGTATAATCGCAGATTCTATATAGTATTCTGTTCGTTTGGACATCCAACAGCGCGCTGTCTTCAGATCCAAGCACTACAAAACCTTTAAACAATAAACCTACTACCGAGCCAAACTGGACAGTTTTGGAACAATCTGCATCTACCACAACTATTAGGTCAAATCGTATACCAATGGTAAAAACAAGTGCACCTGGCACTGACAGTCCGATACAAACTCTTTCTAAGAAAATATGTATGGATCGGTCCCTTTCAAAAACAGCCAACCTAACAGCTATGACTATATCGAGTGGTATTCCATCTGCTACAAGTGATGATCACTTCATGGATCAATATACTACGACAACCCCGTTCATTTCAGGGAGCACAACATCTTTTACTACTGAGAATGCACTTAAACAATCATTCTCAATGCCTTTAATACAGGAGCACATGGTGGATACAAAGGAGTTACATTTGAAGAACGGTTCAACTGTTGGAGACCCTAACGGGAATGTACTCAATACGAATTCAATTCATAACAAAGAAACAACATTCGATGATTGTCGAAACCAGAAATCTGATGACGAAACGGAATCAGAGTCGCGTCCCAATGAGATCGGTGTAAGGTTAAGTGTAAAACTTTTAAAAATACTTACAAGATTAGGTTAATATTAATATGTTAAATTTATAAATAAAACACAAAGCAAATAAGCCAAACTCAATACATTTAAAAGTATTATTGTCTTTATATTAACTATAAAAACAAACGTATGGAAATTATATTTATTTCCACCTGGATTTTCACCGGGGAAATCCCAAAATATAAATTGATTGCAGCTAGGAAAATATCAATAATAATTTCAAGTTTTATTGATTTCGATAGCCGTTCAAAAGATTTTCCAAAAGTGTTATTCATTTTACCCCACGATTTTCACATTATAATGATATAAGATGAGCTAAGTCCCGTAGCATTTCACAATGTTATTGTATGCTAATTAAATGCCAATTATTGTCAATAATTGTTGCAATTGAACACAAGAGAGATAAACAAAACAAGTTTTAGATACCAATATATTCGATTTGTTTACTATTTCTCAATGTTTTATTTCTCATTTGAAACTTACATTGATATAATCATAATTCTCATGTTTCTCTCACTTGCATCGTTGCATTAAACTGGTTAAACATGTTTCCATTCCTTAACTATCGAACGTACTCTCCTCGATACTGATATATGTCTAATGGTTAGAATTTTTATAGATTCAGTATAATTTAAGACCTTTAACTAGAATGATCAAACTAACTGTAGTAAGTTATAAACAAATTAAGAGGAAATCCATTCATGACAAATACTTTACTTGCAGTGTTCATTCCTCCTGTGCCTTTTGCTAGTATTGTGTGTCTATACCAAGGACACTTTTGCCGATACCAAAGTGTTCTACGAATTTCAGTGAGTATTTTAAATATAGCAAGGATAAACCTTATTAAATCGGAAATTGTGCTCTATATTCCAGTATCTGTGAGGTGCACAGAGCAGACAATGAGACGCAGTTGCAAAACAACAATAACAATAATAAAACTAAGGAAGAACCTGAGGTAATAATTCGAGGAAAAAGCACTTCATCCTTGGTAATACAAGCCAAGGATAAAAACTCAACTAACAACATCTTTAGAGATACATCTGTATACACAGGAAATGGTAGCAGTTACCACGTGGACTACAATTATAGCATAACACCAAACGATCTAGAGGAGAGACTCAGTGGTCAAGTGCTCAAGGTGATTGTCGGTTAACCGCAATGTCATTTGATCAACTTTCAATACCGGAGAGTATCAAATATATAACTACTATATAGATTGACAAATGTCATAGACGACATTTGTATACAAATGAGAGATAAGTGAATTTACTCAGACGTTAATCAAGATGATGATAATTATCGTGATGAAGATGATGTGAATGTGAATTATAACAATAATTGTTCAGTTTAACTCAATTAATTGACAGATCACCATACAATATATAGATATATACAGATATATAATATAAATACTCAAATATTCTTACCGTTTAATAAAGTTTCTTTTCTGCTGAATCCCTGGAACTAAGATGAACTCCAAACTTTCGATAATCTCTTTTCAAAACACTTTTCGGGCAGTTCAGAATAGATGCCAGCAGTATAAAGTGTTGTAGAAATTTAAAAGTATATTTTCCTGTAAAGAGAGGAAACGTATAAGGGATACATTAATTATAGCAATCGAAAGAATAACAGAAAAACAACTTAAGTGAGGAAAACACAAATTCTAATTACCATACCAAACCGTACCCTACCAGACAAACATATATGGATATGTAAATTTATACATACAGCTACACACATATATATATATATATATATATGGATCTGATCTGTAGACGAGTCATACAGAACCTTGGGAACCGTTCATAACATAAAAATAATAATAATAACAAAAAAAAAAACAAAAAAAAATGAGAAAGTCTAAATCTCATTACAGCTGAGAGAGCAATATGCGATTCTACCTTGTGGGTCAAGTGCGCGAGAGACAACAAATGTTTTGAAGCTGATGACGATGAGAGAATTAGGTCAATCGCGTAATTGAGTTTGAGACAGAGAGCAAATTTGCTGCAATGGTTAATAGAATCAATTAATTAATCAACTGACTGAGACTGAGACTGAGTCTCTGAATGTGCGTCTAAGTCTAAAAACTGAGGCTAAAGATAAGCCTCCGCCCAAGTCAAAAATCGACCTAACATTCAGTTTGAGCTCAGTTTTTATACGACAGTCAAACGGAGCATATCGATCTTGTTTACCGGAAAGCAACTATGGAACCAGTGAGATGCTGCTTGACAGGATTAACTCTGTTATTGATAGCCTGTTTCAGCTCAGCCGCACATCCTTACAGCACCAACTACACCAGTGACATACTGCGCCTGGCCAAAGCAGCCCATATCAAGGCCTATATGGGCAAAGGAGCACCGCAGCCCTGCGATAACTTCTACAACTTTGCCTGCGGTAACTGGCCACGTCTGCATCCCGCGCGTCTCCACAATAAGAAGACAAACTACTTGGAAGAGCTGCAGGAGCTCTTTGTGCGAAAAAGTGCTGACATGCTAAATGCAACAAAACCTGGCTTTGATAGCAGTGCGGATCGCCAAATAAAACTGTTTTATGGCTCCTGCGTTAACCAAGCGAATGATACCCGAGCAGCTTTTAAAGCATTAATGGAAGTAGCAGACTTTCGCGGTGGATGGCCAGAGATTCGGGTGCCGTCTTGGTATAACTATGAATACGATTGGCTTCAGGTGGTGGCTACGCTTAAACGGCGTTTGGGCGTAGATATCCTGATTGGTCTGGACATTATAGTAGACTACAAAGAAGAGAATATGCATCGGCTTAAGCTAGGGGCACCTCAGCTGCCACTGGGCCATCGTCGCCAATACTTGGACGATAGTTATTATAACGCACGTGAGCGCTACGAGCGTGAGATAGCACAGAAGCTGCAACGCTACTTTCCAGAGCAGCCGGAGAACTGGCACAGCGAAGTAGCTTTACAAGTGCGACAAATTGAACAAGAGCTGGCCAAGGGATTGCCCCACAATGCAGCTCTAACCATGGAGCAGACAACACGACAAAGCACCGTCGCTGACATGAATACCGCTTACGGCAGTTACGTGGACATCAGTCGCTATCTGCAATTAATCTTTAATGAGACTTTATACATACAAATATATGAAACGCCTGAGGATTACCTTCATAATCTCATGGAAGTCATAAAGAATACACCTAAATTACATTTGGCCAACTACACAATGTGGCGAGCTCTGGATGCTCTGGATCAAGCTAGTGCTCCACTACAGTCACAGCCGGGCATCTGGTGCGTCCAGCTGGTACGTCGGTATTTCCCACATCAACTGGAGAGTCTGTTTCACCGAAACTACAATAATATGCAGATGATCAACGAATTGCAATCCACCTGGGCGGATATTAAGCGAGTCTTCCGCGAGGATCTACAGGCATCCACAGAACTGCATTGGCTTACGCTAGATACGCGTCAGAAGGCTATCGGCAAACTGGAGGCAATGGAGCTACAATTCCGCAACCATGACGACTCACAACTTATTCGAGAGATGCACGATCTGCACCTACGACAGGATAAATTCTACGACAATCTTGTGACCGTCCTACAATGGCGCACACTGCGACAACTGGGCAAGCTGATGAATGAACCAAAACAAGTGGACATAGTCTACAAGCTTCCGCACTACGAACTGAACTCCAACAGAATACAGATACCGATCACATTCCTGCAGGCGCGTTTCTTTTGGGATCCCGCTTATCCCAATGCACTGAAATATGGTACACTGGGCGTTCTCTTGGCACGCCAGATGCTTCATGGCTTTGACGATGTAGGTCGACGCTTTGATCGCCATGGCCACCGGAACAATTGGTGGGATGTCACGTCTGAGAGCTCCTATACTCGGCGTACTCAGTGCTTCCAGGAGCAGTATGCCATTTTTGTGCAGTTCAGGGAAAAGCCAATTAAAGACAAAGAGGTCCTAAGCCGAATTGTAGCTGACAACGGCGCCCTAAACATTGCCTATCGTGCCTACACAAAGTGGTTGAAGAACTCCTTTGAGACTCCAGCCATTTATCAGTGGGAGCGTTTGCCAATCCTTGATCACTCTCATCTCCAGCTCTTCTTCTTGGCTTATGCTCAGCTTTACTGCTCCGACTATCCTGATACCATTGAACTCTTCGACGAATTACCCGAACCGTTACGTGTGAACACAGCACTCTCCAACTCGGAGCAGTTTGTTGATGCCTTTCACTGCACAAAATCCGATAACCTAAACTCCCGTTTCAAGTGTGCCGTCTATTAAAAAATGTTCTTCCTTAGAAGCTACGTTATGAGCACCCATATAAGTAGATGTATTTATATAATCTACAAGTCCAATAAAGCTTTGCACCCTTTAACTATACCTTCCTCACAGAATTTATTGGACAACATCACTAACACGAAACAAGTATCACCTTGATGTGTAATGGATAATAATATGTCTGAATGACATCATTGATTTTTTAGGTCTATCATCAAATACAAAAATTAATTTGGATCGTTCTAAAAAGATTCATGCCGTTCACTGGATCTGGTTCTGGCTTTGTCAGACAATCACTTGCACAGGCTACCCTTCTCTCTTTCTCTCTCTATGTTATTCTCCTATGATAACCCGGGATGAACTGCGAGCTTATCAGCATTAGCCACTCTCTAGAGTATTGAGAGGCATTGACTGCTTATTGTTGACAGTTTTAGTTTGAAAGCGATTCAATTATGAAGTAGCATGTTGGAGTCAAGTTGGAAAAGATTTATTGCGCCTTCAATTTTACATATTCTTTGTTTAGGTCAGGTGCTTGGAGATGGAATTTTTCCGCCAGAGCACACTGTGCGACAGAATAAGGCACATGAAATTCGTCGCCAACTGAACCTAAAAGCCGATCCCTGCATTGATTTTTATGAGTATGCGTGTGGTAATTGGGACACAGAGAGTACACAATTAGCAAAGCTGGAACAACTTATAGATGTAGAGCTGATGCGTCTTCTGGATGAGGCGCCACATCACAAGGATAGTGCAGGTGTACGTCAGGCCAAGGATTTCTATAAATCCTGTGTGGTGACGCAAGCCCAAGGCCTACAACAGCAGCAGTTTGTCAGTGAGTTCATTCAGCAAAACGGTGGATTTCCTGCTATTCCTGGATCAAATTGGCCAGTGTATCACCAAGACTATGACTGGCTTCAGGTAATTGGACGACTGAGAAGAGACTATGACATGGACATTTTAATAGGGCTGCGCGTGGGCTACAATTATGTCAATGTTCAGGAAAATAGCATATACCTAAGCGAGCCCAGCACTTTGATTCCCCAAGAACTATGCAGCAGACATCGCCTGGATATAAGGGACACTGCATACGAACCTATAGAACGTTTAGTATCTAGTCAACTGAAAACCTGGCTGACATTGGGTAATGAAGAATCCGACCGCTTGGCCGCTGACATCGTCAGTTTCGAACATGAACTATGCGGGGCAATTCTTGGCCTGGATCCATGGGATGCTGAGCTTCATATCTACAATGCCAACTTTACCCGTAAGACTCTAGCTGAGTTTACACGTATTTATGGAATAGACTTTGATGCCTATGTGACCAAAAGCTACAGCAAGACCCATAACAAACCCGTCTTTATGGCAGCACCGCAGTATTACCGCCAGCTGCGCCTCACCCTAGACAACCACAACGACAGCCAGATAGCCAACTACATAATGTATCGTGCAATAGCTGCACTAACATTTCCACTTGAGGAGAAAAATGGAAGGAGGCCAGCCTACTGCTTGACAAGAGTGAAACGGCTTTTGCCTTCAGGTCTGGGTGAACTATATGAACGTCATAACGCAAGAGACGACGCCAAGCAACAGCTGTTTCAGCTTTATGAAAAACTGCAGGACACACTGAAGCAGAGTCTAAGCGCTGAGTGGCTTGAGGAAGGTAGCCGACGCATCGGTCAAAGCAAGTTAAGGGATTTTCGGTTAATGTTAACAGACTACGAGAAACCTCAAAACATACGACTACAATTGGAACGCAATAATTACTGGCAAAATCTTAAACGACTTTTAGGCGAGGTGCAATCCAAGCAGTTAAATCGACTCTCTGAAGAGAACGTACCATTGCCAGGCGATCCGGTGGAATCCTATGATACACGCGTACAGTATCGGCCGGTGAACCGACGCGTGGAAGTGGGTTGGGCTTTGCTTCAACCACCCAACTATGATGAACGTTATGGCTATGCTCTGCAATACGCCACATTAGGAACAACTCTGGCTGAGCACATGTCAACGGCTTTTGATGAAAGGCATTGGTCTGTCGGGTTACTGGAGCGCGACACTTGGGATACTCTAACGGCATGGAGATATCGCAACCGTACTGACTGCTTTAAACGTCATGTCGAGGGCTATCTACAGAGCAACACAACCGCCACACAGCTTCTAATCAGAAGAAGCGCTGGTGTTAATATCGCTTTCCATGCCTATCTCAAATGGTTGGGGTTTCAGGAGCCAAATAATCAATTTCTTAGCCTATCAAAGGAGACCCTACCCGGTCTTAACTATTCTAATACCGCACTTTTTTTCCTTGCTTATGCACAGCACCGTTGTCATCCCAAAGAGAATCAACGTGATGAACTGGATCCCTGGTCAAATCTTTCTTTTAGTGTACGACAAAATCATACTTGGACGCGGTTTGAGGTGAATGGGCCGCTAAGTAATCTGGCAGACTTTGCACAAGAATACCACTGTCCCCTAGGATCGCCTATGAACCCTGTGGACAAATGTAACACCTACTAAATACTTTCTAATAAAAATTTTTTATTAATCTAAACAATTGTTGCTATCACAAATAAAAACACAATGTTGGGAAATAATAAACATGGATTGAACGGCAACACTTAAAAATGATTGTTATTGTTCAATACAATTACAAAATTCTGTTTTTTAATTGAGATCCCCAATATTATAAATGTTTACATTAAGGGAAAAATAATCGGAACTGGGAAGAGTTTCGAGCATATTATTCTCTTTAGCCTATTGAGAGAGCATTCATGCGATAACCTTTGAAAACTGGTGCACACTTGGCCTAATTTGTCAAGTTCATGTGCAAAAAGTTACTTGGCCAAGCTTATCAATCAGCACGAAGCTTGAAGCTCAGTCCATATTTCAACTTTATGATGAAAACAACAATAGACGCTTCTCGGTATTTTTTTACAGTTTTGTGCCTATTCCAATTGGCATTGAGAAACTGTCTGGCTGCTTCTGGACGTTACAATCCTAATCTGAATCGGAATCCTATCGGCGGTTCCAACCAAAACCCTAACAATGATAACAAGGCGGCAGAGAGAATACGAACATTCATGTCCGGAAACATATTCAGAAACATGAATGTCAGTGCGGATCCTTGCGTAGACTTCTACGAATATGCGTGTGGTAATTGGGCAGAAAACAACAAGCGGCAACTGCACAGGGGAATTCTTATTTCGGCACAGGATGTAATGGAAACCAAAGTAGTGGACCAACTGTTGGACCTACTAAAACTACCAATGCCACCACAACACCAACCCAGTACAGACTTCACCCCTACCAAAGCTGCGTATTTTCGCACTGTGCGCAACTTTTTTGACAGCTGCGTGTCAGCTGATGGAAATGACGATGGACGTCGTGGCTTTCTCATGAGGATACTACGAGAGAATGGAGGTCTACGGAAAGTGCCCAACTCCAACTGGCAGCAGAACATTGATTGGTTAAAGACTTTAGCCGTACTTCGTCGAAATTATAGCATGGACATACTGATTGGGGTTAGTGTGGATCTTAATCTACAGCAATTGGGGGGTAAGAGTATCTACCTAGGAGAACCGCGGTTAACCATTATGTCCACAGAGTATTGCAGTGCAATTGCGTCGCGACAGGCTAATTCCAAGGATCAAATCTACGAACAATACCAACAGCAGGTGGCTGATAACATGCAAGATTGGTTTGGTATAGAGAGCGGGGAGGCAGAGCTCTTTGCAGGTGATATTATACGCTTTGAGTTCGAACTCTGTCAACACATGCGCGAACAGCAGATCCTTCCAGGCAACGAACCTGAAGAACAGCCAATACCTAACCGTTCTGGTCGTATTGGGCGGATTGGTCAAAGTCGACTGCGTCAGCAGCCTAGTGGTAGCTCGTTCTATCCGCGTATGTCGTTAGTTGAACTTACCACCAAAATGGGTAACCAGATTGACTTTAAGCTCTTTGTGGACATTTTTGCGAATTATGCATACAGTGGAAACGTCTATTTACGATCTCAGAACTATTTAACGCATTTAATGAACACTATTAAGGCACATAACGAGCATACAATATCTGGATATATACTTTATCGGGCTTTACTGGAGTTCGATCAACCTTCGGAGAATGAGAGACTAACACGGAGGCAACAATGTGTCATTGTATCGCAGCGTTTATTTCCGCAATTACTAGGATTTATGTACCAGCGCCACGTTCAATATGATGATGCCCAGCATGACATGGAGCAAATCTTCAGCAACGTTGTGAAAGCCTTTGAAGAACAGCTCAATGTCAATTGGCTGGATGATAACGATCGAAGGACAGCTAGATCCAGACTAGGCGAATATCATACCCAATTACCCGACTACCAATCCATTGATCTTTCAAGGCTTATCTACCAGAAAGCCGACGATTACTGGCGCAAGCTGGAGACAACAATGCAGTATATTGCTAGCGAAGAGTTAAAAAGTCTTAGTGGCAACAATTTTGGACCATCCGCGGTTTTGGAAGCTTTTGAGGTAGACACAGCTCTGCTCGCTAGCAAAAAAAGCGTATTTGTAGGTTGGGGCCTGATGCAGCCACCCTTTTATAACTACTTCTATCCCAAGGCACTCAAATATGCCCTGCTCGGCCAACGCCTTGCCAGCTCTCTCTTGCTGGCCTTCGACGATGAGGGTTGGAACAGGCATCCCCTTGCGACAGCACCCTGGAACGAGTTGACAATGTCCGGGTACCGTAATGTAACAGAGTGCATGCGTGCTCAGTATAGCAATTACTTGTCAGATCAACCCAGCGAATTCCGTAATGCAACTCGTCTCAGGGAGATTATGGCCGATACAGCAGCCCTAAATGTGGCTTTTAATGCTTACTTGAACTGGTTAGAAGAGATGGACCCTAAGTCGATCAATCAGCTTTCAAAGGAAACACTCTCCAACTTGGACTTTACCAATACACAACTTTTTTTCATTCATTTTGCTCAAACCCGCTGCTGGGCAAAGAAAGGGGACGAGCCTGCCCCAGAAGCAATGCCTCTAATGCTCCACACACCTGAGCGTTGGCAAACCAATGGACCTTTGAGCAACTCTGAGGAATTTGCACGCGAATTCAATTGTGCAGCTGGTACCCCAATGAACAACCCAAATAGGTGTAAAGTCTTTTAAGATAATCGTAACTAAAAGGATGTACATTAATCAAGTTTAAATACATTACAAAGCAGAAACAGAAAGAGAAACTTAAAAAGTATCTAAGCACCCTCGTAGCCTCAAGTTTCTGAAATCTGCCAATTAATAGTACTTTATGCATGTAGAAGCGAATCATTAAAGCATATGCAATAAAAGAGAACAAGAAACATAATTTTATAAAGACAAAGAATATTCAGGATAGTTGAGTTTCTGTGTCAGCAATAATCGAAGCCGTTAAGTGTGTCATAAGCATCGGTCTTAAAGTAGAAATAACCACTTGAACACGCATCATCAGTTAATTTGCAAAAACAAACATATATATATATATATATATATATATAGTAGTTATATGCAAGTTAAGAAACTGCGTATTTGTGGGTAGTTGTCGACCTTCAACTGTTGTCGCTGTGTATCGATTTTATTGTACAACGAAGAACAAGAATCCATTGAGACTCAAATGTTTCCGGTTAGTTGAGGTTAAGGCTATCAATTTGAGGACTTTGCTTTAAGTTTTGTAAAAGAATATGCATATATACAGACTCAATATGAATCAGTTACTTTTATAGAATAGGTTTAATAATCTTACTTGGATATTCAATACTTGGGGAACAACACAAATAAATAATCCAGAACGGAAATGATCGATTGCGCCTTCTCCATTACAGAATAATAAACATTATATTTATGTATACATACATACATATGAATATTTATGGTACAAGGTTGTATGTGTGTTGTTGTATATACAGCAATAAATTATATGAAATATGTTAGGTAACAACTTGAGCGAAAATATTTGAAAAATTCAAGGAGATCAAAGATCGGTCCCACATGAAAACGAGAAGAGTATTATTTGGTGAAAGATACTTAAAAATATTATATGAGTCACAGTGAATCTGACCATTGAATTGTGGCGAAGTGTAAGTTTGTACATCGTGTTCAAGTCACGTTCATAATGACGATTGTTTAATTTATCGATTGAAACATTAATAAGAAAACAGCTGAAAACGCATTGACTCAGCAGCCTAAACGAACAATGAATGCCTCCTACACTTTGATAAAGTGCATCGAGAACAGAAATAACCTGCTCTAGCTCTCCGCCAGAGTTGACAGCATAATGCTTTTTGATAAATCAGCTAGACAAATCCTCAAATAAATCAACTAACACACCAAAAAAAACTTTCAAAATTGAAAATCACTCCACAAACGACCCAGTTTCCAGTTCGTGGTGTCAGCCAAACAACTTAGGAAACCTAAAGAACACCCAAAAGAGCGGGTGTGGCTGTTTGCTCTTGAGATCTTTTCTTGTTTTTGGAATTCAAAAAATAAGTTTATATATACATATATATGCATTATTCACACATTTTTAGCCTATATTTTTAATGTTTTACATTAGTTTTAATGACACGTAACAAACAGACGCATGTGTTTTGTTACGGAAAACATTTCCCTAATATTTTGTATACACAATCCGTATACCAACAGGTGATACGTAATGATGGATGATTTGTATTGCTATGATTCCAACTAGAGAGTTCCTAAATATTAAAATACCCTTTAAGCAGACTGACTTTAAATAAACTTTTCAAGGAAAAAGCAAATCAAAGTGAGAGAAGGAGAGAGAGTTGCCCTCAGGTGCATTAAGTCAGCTATAACCAAGTTGGTTATGTGGGCGATGGTGACGCCAGAATCGGCAAGTACATATATGGTCTGTACATTCAAGTATTATATATACAATATGAAAACTTAACATTCGACTTTGGCAAGCAAAAACAATAATCAAACTTATTTCTTTATTCAATTATATTCATTATATGCTCATACACAGAACCAAAAATAGTAAGGAATTATTCAAATTTATAATTAATTCTATTCAACTTTTCTACTTGCATATAAGAAATATACTAGGTACAGTCGTAACCTGACAAAGTAGAGGTCAATAAACGTTGTCCCATGTAAACCACGTTGCTATCACAGGGTCTATTATTAGTGTAATAGTCAACATAGTGGTTGCCCGTAAACAATTTGAAAGAAATATTATATTCTACAAGTAGGCCCCAACTATTTTATTAGAAAACAGCTTTATATAGAAGAGGTAAAGGAAAACAGAATTGGGTATGAAAATTGCAATTTCTTTACTGAACTCTGATAAACAGCTGTCCCAATATACGCTAACCATTGAGAGGGTTTACGACAAAAAGAGAGATAGACAAAGAGAGAAAACGTAGAAGTCACATACATAATTATGAGAAAAATCGATTTTTCAAAACAAACTTGAAACAAGTGAATCAGTAATAGGAAAGTATTATCAATTCCTTGCGGATTTTATTTCTAGAAATAGGTGCAGCTGCATATAAACTTACGTTTCAACGTTTCAATAATAACAACAATAACAAAAATATTAATTTTATCCTATATGGAAATCACACACACGCACACAAATACAAATAAAACGCACTTGCTCTTTGTGATATTTATACACGGTTTTCAATCGATAAGGTACCAGCACGAAGTTTCTTTTGTAATATATATATTTAAGATATAATTTTCTATACATATACATATATGTATTTACACGTATATGTATATTTATTAATATTCCTATTCCTTATTTATGAAGAAGAAACGATATACTTTCAGAGTACATTTTTATCGATTTGCCACACGAATTTTTTTGGCCTTTTCTTTAGATTGCGTTAGCTTTGAAATGCACCACACACTGGAAATTAGAGATGAGAGAAAGGAAAAATGCGATTCTCAACACGCTCAGAGAGTAGAGCAAAAGGTTTAGTGTGGGGGTTGCGAGTAACGTGGGGTGGGATGGGGTGACATGGGGTTTTTGGGTAATGCTTAATGGGATTGCGTGTGTGGTGAATTTCGTAGAACGCGCGTAGCACATATCTACACTGTATACACTTTAGAGCTTTTATTAAGAAACAAACAAGTAATACAATTCGATTATATTATTTATAATCAAACACCCACTTTTTTATCAGATAACCATTAAATTTCGTATTAAAAATATATATTTTATATACTGTGTATCATATTTTGTATTGTTTCCATTTGGGTTTGTTTTTGGAATTGTATATAATGAACAACAAAATCAACGAACGACCGAAACAAACAAACGAGCCCAACGAACAGGCATTGAGCGACCGTCGACGTGTGGCGCTGGTTTGTAACTCATTGAGACTGTCGCTGTCGCACTCGCTCTTGGTCCGCTCCACGTTTCTTTATTGTGCGCTGCCACAAAACAGGCAGCGACGTCGACAGTGCAGTTGCTGTTCAGCCAACGGTTTCCAGTCGCAGTCGCATAATTTGACCAACATAAAAAGCATTAGAGCCAACTTAGCGGAGTATGGGAAAAGAGCGCAAATAACATAACGACCAGACTAAAGAGCGTCAGCTCTTAGTCACCCACCTTGGGTGAATGCATACTATCATTGAATTGGTCTAATTTGAACATTTTTAATTGATGACACACCGTTCTACTATCAGTTAAGCGCTGTGATGCGTGCCACAATCGTTATGTCGGAAGAGTAGAGCATTTTAAGCTCTGAGGGCAAGAATTGATACACACACATTAAAACATATTAAGTAGTTGTACACATAAATCTGTTTACAACATAACTATATAAACAATATATATAGAAAGGCAGAGGATTTCAAAAACAATATACCCTGTGTATAATAATATACCATACCTGATACCTTTTGATAAGATGCCGTCCAAACCCATTGCCACAAAATGCAAAGCATTTCCAATGCGCAGAAGCATAACTCCAAGGTATTATTTTGATGCAGGGGATGGAGATATAGTTCAAGTTAAAGTTAGGGGTGGCCAAACACATGTATGTAACAAACACGACTTTATACGTTATTGCAGGCATATCAGGTAAAATTCATATAAATTGTGGCCTAATGACAACCCTGATGAATCATTCGGTTAGGTAAGTCACGTCATAACTGTTTTTTGCTACCCCCTGCAGTGGGGTAGGCACCAGGAGACCTTTTTAGTCAGTGTCCACTAACAGAAAAATTAACTTCGTTACTTTGCCAGACTGCTTGACTGCGGTTAATGACAGGACCTCCAAATGGTAGGTTTATAGGGATGTAGGGACATAGGAATAACATTTTTCATTAAAATTTCTATTAAAAACAATATTTCTGATCATATTAAGTTATTGAAAAGACTTAACACTCGCTTGGCACACTTTAAAGATTACTTGGAATACAGATTACCCAGAATGCAGATTGTTATGATTGTCTACCATCTGTTGTTACAATTGAATGGGCAGTTTATGATAAAGTTCAAATGACATATGAGAAAAGACTTGCTTATATGAAATTGTATCATATGACAAATTAAGTAATAGGAAATATATGTTGTAAATATATTTAATTTAAATTTAATAAAGCAATTTATGTTATAATTATGTAGTGAAACCAGAGCTATTACAAATGAATATATTCATAAAATTGGCCTAATACAAATGTATATGTATCGCATATGATATAAAGATATCCGGAAAAGTATAAATATATAAACAAAATACAATATAAAGGTAATTATCACTAATTACTTTGAGACGCCTCTGACTAGGAGCTCCATAGGTCAGGGTTAACATTTGATATTATATATACATAAATCCATACACATTTTATAGATATACATTGTGTTTAGTAAAGAAAATGAAAGCGTAATGCCAAGCGAAATACGATAAACGATATTTTAAACGGTAGGGCGCAGGAGATGAAGTGCAGGCATAAATCGAATTGACAATTGAAAAGAGAAAAAGAGGAAAGAGGAAAAGTGCTGTAATAATGGAAATTAGATAAACAAAGACACGATAAACCTAACTGCAGCTTAAGTTGAAAATGAAATTAAAATTGAGCAAAGATGCCAAACAGAAACAAATGAAACAAACGAAACAAAGCGGAACGGAAGCTGAGCTGAAAAGCAACCAAAACGAGAGAGCGAGTTAAATGAAATCACAGCAGCAACAACAAATCAACCTAATGACGACCAACTGGCAACTTTTCATATGATAAAAATCTCTTGACCAATGACAAGTAAGATATGGCAGGGTCTGTCTTATTATGAGTATATGAAAGTTCAAATGATAAATCTATCATTGTATATTGTATTATTGTATAATTAATAAATAAATAATTCGAAAATCAGAAAGCCCCTTAATATTAAGAGATACATACATATGCCCATATATGTGAGTATGTATGTACAAATGCTTGTGACAATTACATTTATTAATACATGCATACGTGAATGTACACCTACAGGTTGATGGACTCACCTCTTTTGCATTTTATTAGTCAATTATCTCAACAAACATCTGGTGTGCTGCTGCTGCTGTTGCTTTTGCTGTTATTGCTACTTGCGTTGACGCCGACGTTGACGCCTTCGCCACCCACTATATTGCAAGTGACACTCCTCTTGCAGTTTTCCAATGTGGCGCTTTTTGTCAGTATTCGGCACACACAACTTTCGTTGCCAAAATTACGTTTTTTGTTTTCGTTTTTACTCTCCTTACGTGTTTCTCCCACTGTTCAATAATTTACTTTGATTATATGCACGCGTATGTATGTGTTTGCAGTTATGTCAACTTTGATTGCTCTTTAATCTTCGACTTGCTTCATCGAGTTGCTGTTGCAAAAATCCTATGTAAATTATAGACAATGGAATGAGTATTCACCCGCGTTTAATATAGTTTACGAGTTTTTTATTGGATCATATTTCCCATGTATTATTAAACTTTTGTAATTTCGAATAGTCGTTCAATTTGGTTTTTTCGTCAGTAATTTGGCTGGTAAAATTAACTCTAATATGGAAACTTTCGACGTCGTATTGGTTTTTCTTTTATACTATTTTTTTAGTGTGTACACACTTTACAAGAGTTAAGGAAACAAAACTACTTCACAACGGTTACCAAATTGGTGTGACCAGCGTTTATCAAGTGCATACAAACTCACTATGGTATCTGCAGTTAACTACCTGTTGTTAAAAGAACGGTCTCACACGTTATACCTCCGTTGTGTGGCAGGGAACGCTTACATCTGTTTGGGTATCGATAAAAATTAAGTGCATTGATATCGATATCTGTGAGAAGCGGCAGGTTTTTTGTTTATTCGAAGGATGCAAAAAATTTATTATTTTATATTCATAATCATATGCTCATGTAAAACGAGTATTGCTAAAGCCGAAACAGAATGCAGCAGCGCTGAGGGTACTACTTGTAATGGTAACGATAGACTTGGCCGCAACCAAGATCAAAGTATGCCCACGCATAAGTTACTACATACAAAAATTAAATAAAATTGTTTGCAGAATTTAAAAGTAGCATAGATAATGCTTTAATAAGTTATTCGCCTTGTAGCAGCGATCTAGAAGATGTCAACTGCACCTGTTATATGGATGTTATTAAAAGTAACCTTGCCCCTTATAAATCAACAGGTTTCAGTCGTAAAATGATTAACGAGGCGGCAAAGTATGGTACGCGATATAAGATTTATGAGAAAAAATTATATCGTGATAAGGATTGCATGTTTTCGGCACGTTGTAAAGGCATTGAACACTTTCTGTTGCAGTTGCTACCCAAATTACCCAACATGGATTTGGTGATCAACACACGAGACTATCCACAGCTCCATTCAGCTTGGTCTCATAATGGGCCAATCTTTTCATTCTCCAAAACGGAAGAGTATCGTGACATAATGTATCCGGCGTGGACATTTTGGGAAGGTGGACCAGCTACGAAGTTGCATCCAACAGGCATTGGGCGTTGGGATTTAATGAGGAAAAAACTTATTAAGCACGCATCCATAATATCTTGGGATAAAAAATTAGAAATAGGATTCTTTCGTGGATCAAGAACATCTGATGAACGCGATTCGTTAGTTCTGCTATCCCGCCGTAAGCCAGAAATTGTAAAAGCACAATATACAAAAAATCAAGCTTGGAAATCTCTGAAAGATACTCTTAATGTTCAACCAGCAAATGAAGTCTCCTTTGAGGACCACTGCAAATACAAATACCTATTTAATTTCCGTGGAGTAGCTGCAAGTTTTCGTCTCAAACATCTTTTTTTATGCAATTCGCTAGTGTTTCATGTGGGCAATGAATGGAAGGAGTTCTTTTATTACCAACTCAAGCCATGGGTACATTATGTACCACTGTCAAGCTATCCTAGCCAGGAACAATATGAGGAATTGTTAGAGTTTTTTAAAAACAATGATGCTCTTGCAAAAGACATAGCGCAACGCGGGCATGACTTTATTGTACAACATCTTCGTATGGCAGACGTCACTTGTTACTGGCGCAAACTTCTAAAGCGGTATGGAAAACTACTTAAATACATAGTAAAGCCAGACAAGGAGATGATCCGCATTGGCGACTTTAAAGATGAATTATAATTTTGTACTCTTTTAATTGAGTGTAAATCAGAAATCGTCAAAATATAATTTTTAAGTATATAGTTTTTAAGCATCTGAAAATTTGAATACAATTTAGAAATTGTAACCTTTTTGCTGGCTATAAATTAACTGCATAACTGCATTCATAATTAATAATAAATTTATTTTAAGATTATAGTGACCACGATTAAAACGCTGCACTGATTATATAAAAAAGAAGCTTAAAACATACGGAATGCGCCAAAAAAGAAAAAAACGTGAATCATTAAAACACAAAACTTAAGACTTAACAAATAACTATTTAAATATGCTGTGATCTGAAGATTTAAGAATATTCACGGAATATAAATTAGGGACTCAATCCGCATTCGCACTGCAGTTTGCAGCTGATCACTAACATATTAAACAATACCAATACAATTTTATTCAGGAAACATGATCTAAAGATATATACGAAATATTTGTTTCATAGTCATTCTCTTGTTGCATAGTGGACACTTTTTAGATCGATGGATGGCAGTTTCGATACACTGCTTACAGAAAACGTGACCACATTTGGTTGATATTGGTTCACGTTTTTGAACGTTTTCCAAGCACACTGGACATTTGTATGATTCCTGTGATATACTGAGTTCATTGGCCAATTTACGTTTAGACCGATGACGGTTGCTGGTATCACGTTTTTCTTTGTCCTCCAAAATGACCATACTCTCATTTTTTATTAAACTATTTCTAAGACGATGACGATAAGGCGATTCGACGGAATCTGCAAGGTTAATATAAGATGGAAGACGACGTGCACTTTGCGGTGAGCATAGATCAATGACTGCTTCTGGAGAACGGTTTCTTGCCAAATTCCGCGAGGGTGGCTCAAGATCAAAATTGGAGAGATCAATTAATTCTACCGAGTCGTCTATATAAAAAAAAAACCAAATTATAAACGAAAGTGTAAATTGACAGGAGGTATACTTACTGATTGCATTTGAAAGACGGTTGCGTCGCGCACTAATACTTCTTGGCGTCGACTGAGTGCCTACTGGGCCCAAACCTATATCAGCTAAGTTAGATTCTATATCCGCACAAAAACGTCTTACTGCAGTTTAATATATGTATATGATATCTGCTCATTCGTATGTATTGAAAAATTAAACACTTACTGTCATTTATTTCGGCATTAATGGTTCGTACATTTTCATCGGTTATATCCAAAAATGAAGGTGTAAATTCTCGTTCCATTCTGCCACGAGCTACAGAAGAATCTATTACAATGCTGGAGGTAGATCCAGAACTTTCAGCGTGCAAGCCTCTATGACTATCATTTTCACTCTCCATTGTGTTATTAAAGCGAGGCGCGCTATTTTCCATCGAATCGTTTGATGCAGTTGTCTAAAGTAATTGGTTTGAATCTTATAGAACTAAATTTAAAGAAATATAAAATACTAACCGATATTGAAGAATTTACAGACATTATTTAGAGTAATTCGACTTTGTAATTTTTTTATGAAGTGTTTTACTGAAATCGATCAACAGCTGTGTCGCCAATTTATCAAATAATAGTGCTTGTTAACGTATCAAAATTATCGATATCGTTCGGCTACACGTCACATTAATGTAAAATATATCGGCCCGGTTGTCCAAAAAACAAAAGGACTGCAAAAATAATATAATTTAGGATGGATAAGGATAAATTCACCCTGCAGACTATTCGACAAGACCTGATCGATAACAATCTGCAGGCGAAAGCCATTATACAGGTAGGCTATAAGCTGAAACCTGTGAACCTGTACCATACACATACGTGTTCATAATTTTAGGATATACTTAACAACAGTTCTTCAATTGCTGAACTCGAAGAGTTTAATGAAGCAGGGCGCGCCAAGTTTTCAGCGATTCGCAAAAACATCGAACGCCTAGATGATTGGGCACGGGATATGGCTGATCCAGCACTGGCGACAGAGGTGGACAATCATCGTGAGCAATTCTCCAAAACTTTACAGTCGTTCCGCAAGGCTAATGTCTCGACTATGTTAGAAATTGAGAAAGCCAATCGCGAAGAGCTTATGGCCATCACGGGTGAAAGCGACCTTAGACAACGTTCAAATGCAGGTGCTCGACATAATCGCAGCAGCCTTGTGTCACAGGAGAATGATGTGACCGAAAAAATGCTAGCCATCTCGCGGCATTTATCGGAAACAACTCAGAAAAGTGCGGTTACACTAGAGAGCCTCGTTGCTTCGTCCCAAAACGTTGAGGCTACCAGCGATGAGCTGCACAATACTGCCGGCAGCATCACGCAATCCGGCAAACTGCTTAAGAAATACGGAAGACGCGAATGGACCGACAAGATCCTTCTTTTCTTTGCCTTCTGTCTATTCCTTGCATGTGTATTTTACATTGTTCAAAAGCGCCTGTTCTAGACTGCGTCACAGATGTTTGTTTGACTTTCGTATAGTCATGGTAAAAGTATACATTTGTGGTATTTGTTATCTTAATTAATTATTTTAAGTAGGTAATGTAATAATGTTAATATTAATGTGTGGAATGCTTCGTTAAATTAAGGTTTAAATATTATTAATTGCTTAAGCAAGTAAATAATTAGGCACACGTTACTGTAACTGCATATTTATTTAAAGTTTTAAACTAATTTTTATAAAATACAAGCATTTAATTTCTTAACCTAGTAGGGGCATCGAGGCACATTTCCAGGATTGGTAAAACCATTTGTGTTAACTATGCGACATATATCCTTGTAGGAACGCTGATGGTCCTGCGGCCTCAGTCTATTTTTGTGAGTAGGTCCATAACCTTGGTCGTAGTAACCAGGATATCCTCCAGTTGTACCTGGGTAGTAGTAGTATTGCGCTCTTTGAAATAATCGGTCAAGCACTGTCCTTCCGCTGATGGAAAGTATAACACAGAAAATTACAATAATATAGCATACTGATAACTGCATAACTAATTGATTATAATTCACACTTGCGCTTATAATAGAACTGATTTCAAAGTACGTTTGTTTTGTCCTACTTATGGCGATTCCACAACCTGGTTGCGGTTTATATATGAGAAAAGGTCATGGACATCATGCTAACCAACAACTGATAACACAATTTATTTAAAATTGGAACCAGTCGGTATTTAACAGCACTGTTTACTGCAGCATCGTTTACAGCTGTTAATATAATTTGCTTTTTATGTTTTCCAGCACTGTGATGCCGGTATGAACAACAGCTGACAGCACTGGCTCGATTTGTTTGGATTTTCTACTTCGTTTTGTTGCTTTTTCTATTGCTATAACCTAATTAAAAATAAATATTATGAATCGCACGGAGCATACTTATGAGGAACTTAAGTCCTTCTTCCGCACACACAGCAAAATACGGGAGCAGCGACCACATACATCAAAGGTAAATAAAATGCAGCTATAGAGTAACCAGCAGCCTTTTGATATATTCATTATATGCAAAAGGTTCATTCGGTATGTTGGAATGCAAATGGCTGTAATTTGGCCTCTGGGTCATTTGATAAGACTGTTGCTGTGTACACATTGGAGCGTGATCGTTTTGTGAAGAGCAATGTATTCCGCGGTCATACTGCTTCCGTGGATCAATTGTGTTGGCATAAAAGCAATCCGGATCAGTTCAGCACAGCAAGTGGTGACAAGACAGTGCGCATCTGGGATATACGGGTTGGCAAGTGCGTCTCGATTACAAACACCAAAGGAGAAAATATAAATATTGCCTGGTCACCGGATGGTAAAACAATAGCTGTGGGCAACAAGGAGGATTTAATAACATTCATAGACACACGCACAAACAAAATACGAGTGGAAGAGCCTTTCAGCTTTGAAGTCAACGAGATATCATGGAATAACACAAACGATTTGTTTTTTTTGACCAACGGCATGGGCTGCATGCACGTGTTGAGCTATCCTAGCCTGGAGCATCAGACGACTCTGAAAGCTCATCCCGCCAATTGCATATGTATCGAATTTGGACCCACAGGTTTGTATTTCAGCCCTTTTTTAAAACAATAGGGATTTCCTACAATATCTGCGTTTTAGGTAAATATTTTGCAACTGGATCTGCAGATGCTCAGGTTTCGCTGTGGGATGCCAACGAATTGGCATGCTTGCGTATGATAAGCCGACTAGAATGGCCTGTGCGTACAATATCGTTTAGTCACGATGAGAAGCTTATTGCATCTGCTAGTGAGGATTTGGTAATAGACATTGCCTACACAGAGACTGGAGAACGTGTCACCGATATTCATGTTGATGCTTCCACCTTCACGGTAGCGTGGCATCCAAAGCAATATCTTCTAGCCTATGCCTGCGACGAGAAAGAAACGATTGGCGATAGACGACGAGATGCTGGCAACGTAAAGATATTTGGCTTTTCAGACTAGACTTAAGATATAGAATATAAAACCCATTGAAAACATTTTAACTTTGCCAATTTTCATTTAGTTTGCGCGCACGGAATTAAAATTTAGAATAAACTATCGATAGCATCGCACGAAAAAGTTTTAAAAAGCTGAAAGCTATTAACAGCTATCGCTGACCTCCACAGTATCTGGCCATTGCGGGAAATTTAAATCTAAATATATATAAAGTGCATCTAAGAATTTGCTTTTATAAATTATTTAATTCTTTATTTGGATGTTAAATAGATAAACTTTGAAAGAGTATTAAATATTGTCAAGATTTATATATATTATATTCTATAATAATTATATATTTATATAATAATATAAATAATATATATATATATATATATATATGATACTCAGTAGTTCTCATAAATCTAAAATAATTTAGAAAATGGTTTAAAATACTTTAAACCGTAAAGAACATTAATAAGGGTTATTTGCTTTCCGTCAGGAGAATTCCCATGGCTATACTTCAGTAGCTCTGTTCAGAATTCCCACTTACTTGTAGTGTGCCTGCCAAGCATAAGTACAGCACTCGGCTTTCAGATGCCAAAGTGCAGGGGTTAAGCTGTATAAAAAGCAGAGAACAAAATAGGAGAAAATAAATAATGGCGTTGACCGCGTTGAGCTTAAAGTGCAGCAAGGAAACGGTCGATAATAGGTATAATGAAAATGCGAATTGGCAGGACGCCACCGTGCAACTATTAACAATTATAAAGAACCAAACCTGAGTCCCATTAATAATCCAACTATATTCTTTTAAAACGCATTGCATTGGATAAGCCATGTGCTAATGGCGGCTATAAATACCAGTTATAGGCCACAATTAATTGGCCAAAGCAACTAGCAGGTCTGCAATTGCAATAGTGCTTATAAATTCAATGGTATAAAAAGTGCAGTTATATATAAAAAATTGAATAGATATTTATATTAATTTTATAGTTAATAGAATGCAGCAACATCTGAAAATTAATCAAACCAATGTCTTCCCTGAAAATAAGCTGTATAAGTGTGTGTCGAGGAGGAAAAAAATAAGGAAAAGACTTTTCGGCTACCTGGCTTTCTGTCACTCTGTATGCTGACTAACGCTCATTAGCGGCGGATACTAGGTTGACTCACTTAACGAGTCAACAAAGAGCCTGGTCAAACGGATACAAAGGAACCCAAAGTTTCTCTAATAGTCTCTAAGGGATGGGAATCAAATCTGTATATTATCCAAGAATTGGTATCTGCTGGTCGAGTAGTTGCCCTTTGAAGGACACTCACTTAAGACAGTGTTAAATTGGCAATATGGGTCAACGTTTTGTATACATGAAAATAAACTATTTAGAGCTTCTACCAGGAACTTTTGTAATTACGAAAGCATGAATTAATAAACCTGCAGAGAGAGAGAGAGAGAGAGAGAGAAAGACTACAGCCTTATACTTATGGTGTGTAATTCGTGGTAGCTCGTAAATAATGCAAAAACACTCAGCATGTTTTTTTGATAGTCTATTTTTTACCAACTTGCAATGACATTTCGATTAGTGATTTTAAAGAACAGGACATCTAATGTCACTCAGCTGCCAGTGATGAAAACAGGAAAACTCACAGACACAAAACTACAGACATATAGTTAGTCTTGTTAGAAAGTCAATATGTCATATAAATAAAAATTTTTCTTCTATTAAATAGTTTTATAAAAAGAAGAGCATTCTTATAGACGATGATAACAGTTGATGGTTTTGTATGTTTATGTGAACTAACTAAATGTCATTGAGCCATTTAGCTACAGGGTATACAGCTGTATGTGCTGCCCTTTAAATCGTCTAACCAAATTAATTTCGGCTTGAACGCCCACTCGGTAAGACGCGTTCAGCTTGAAGGCTGATAGCTGATGGCTATTACTAATCCGTATCCGGCAGTTTTTATAGACGCCTTCAATCCACTTTGTAAGCTATTCTACGGCAATAAAGGCTCAAGTGAGTGCCTCTAATATAAAATTGAATTTAAATAAATGGAGTCGAGGCCGTAAAACCCAAAGCCAAAGCTAAAGGCGAAAGTGAGGGCACGACCCGCTGGCACACGTTTCGAATCTGATTTGATTTGTTTGCCATTGGAGACGCTGTCCTATACCTCGTGCGTCATACCTCATGCCTCATCCCACATGCCTTATACTCCATGCCTCATTCCTCATGCCACATGCCAAGTGTACGCCCAGCACTTTGGCAACATTTAATATGCAACAATCTTGGCAGCAGCAGCAAAAACAAAAATTTAAAGAAGGCGCATAATCAACATCATCGACAGCAGAACCCATCAGCCATCAACCATCAGGTAGAAGGTTGAAAGCTGATGGCAAAAGGTGGCAAGAAATGAGGAGGGAGGAGCCGAAACTTTGTAATAAATCGCTGTGTAAAAAATGTGGCACGAAATAGCCTTAATACATTCATGCCATGCGCGCGTGCTGCAAGTTCACTTTGAATATGCTGCCATCGATGAAGTAGCATTGATTAAAAATGCAAGAGACTGCACTGCGCAGATCCTTCTGTACTTCAATCCTTAGGTAGGTGCACCTACCTCTTTTTGGCCACATTATGTAAATATTCTTGTCTCTTCTAGTGTGATTGCTATTGCCACTTTCAGGGGGCACTGTCACAATGTTGTTGATCCAAAACATTTCATGTTGCCGCTCTTGTTAATTGGATGACAGCCAATTAAGGCTGTCTACAAATTGGCATCTTGTCTGGAGAGCATGTGAGCGAGATTTAGGCAATTACCAGACAGCTTTTCCCTGATCCTCTCTATGGGCTTTTCTGCTTGTATAACTGTCTATATGTGTATGTATGTGTGTTTGTGTTACAACATTGTTACCTCATCTACTACACAGTACGATTTAATGTTTTTAATGTTTTTAACGACATAAAGGTGCATGCAGCAGCCACTGGCAAAGGTCCTTGTTTATACTTGTGCCACATGTTACTGCTCCACCTACCAACCCCGCCACGACCACCACCCTACAACAATCCGCTTTGTTTGCTTGTGTGTAATTTCGATTGTGTAATTTTGAGTCCTTTCATAATATCACTGAACAAGCTGAATAAACGACAACGCTTCTGTTTGGCCTATTCAAAATAATTTATAAGACAACTTAACCTTTATTCCGGTAGCTGATACTCTTCAAGGATAAATAGGGTATATAAGCTGTTGGTTGGCTGCTAATTTAAAGAGTTGAGCTAAATGTAAGAAAATTCTTAGAATGTACCATTGGGTCCAGTTAGTCTTACCCTAAGTAACACTGTGGTCCTTGCTTTGCCAAGAATCTGATTGGTTAGAGGCTGTCAGATGCCGCGGCATCAATTTTCAAGTGTCAAATTGGACTTGTGCTCATTGAAGGGTAAATTCAATCATTGGCTGGTTATGCTGGTTTAGCGCTTAAAGGACACATATTGAACAAATTGGTTACCAAAAAACGTTCCTTCAAGTATTATTCGTGTTTCAAGGTTCCTTTTACCTTAAAAGATTTTTGTGCAAATGTAAAACAATAGGTGTACTTTTTTATGGGCCAAAGGATACTATACTATTGTTTCCTTAAAGTATATTTAATAGTGCCCAGGCAAAAGGATACTAGCTACAGCCATAGAGAGTATACCAAAAGTTCATTTGAACGTCCTTGCCCTGTAATCCCCAGCGACCTCTTAAGGCACTGCCAAAGAATTTTATGAAAATGTAAGCCGTGTTTTCTATATCTGTGTGTTTATGTGTGTGTGTGTGTGTGTTTTTATGTGTGTGTGTGAGTGGTACACTCATGTTATCACACACAGAACGCCTGATTATCGTGTGACAATGTGCGCACGAAATAAAATCAGCATTTTCGATTTTCCTTACAGTTCCAATGTTTTGATGTCTACGCGTGTGTGTATGTGTGTGTGTTTATGTATGCGACAGCTGTAATGGCCCGCAGCTAAACACAAGTTTTGTTTTCAACTCTTAAACACGCATCCTGTATGCTTTTAACAGTCAATGACTCCTGTTAGGCCCATGTCGCCACGCCATGCCCCATACCCATGCCGCATGCCATTCACAATGCCAATTCTCCAAGCAACGGCAACAGTAATGGGAATGGTAATGCCAATGCCACGCCCATGTTGGCCATGTGAGTGACTGAAGTGTGGATTGTTGTGATGGGAATGTCATCCTGTCAAGATGGCAGATAAGAAACGAATGGATACCCAGTTCTGATATATCAATGAATGGCAACTGTCCCTAGTTTCGATGGATTGGTAATTAGTTCGCCTCCAGTTTCATTTCCTCATCTGCACTTGACGTACATCCAATTTCCCTTATATATGTGCCAACATCAAGATACACACATATATATATTATATATATATAGATAGTTTGGTGGTACTGTACTTCTGTTTGGGCCTCCTAAAGTCCTGTTGGAATGTGGGATAAAACTTTTCTATTTACAACCCATCAAGTAGACATTATTTTTGTTGGTTTCTTTTCTTTTTTCTTCTTGTTCTTCAAACTAAAGTACATTTCGTGTATACACACACATTCGCACACATACACATAGCTATGCCCAGAGCACTTGCCGTTTTCGGTTATCACTTGCGGAACATTTTATGCGCTTTTTACAGCGTGTATCCTTTTTTTCTTGTTTCTTTCTTTTGGATTCGAGCCACAACTTTGCCTTTTATTGCATTAACAAAAGGTTACTTGAGCACGTGCAAAAGTTGGTAGCATAACCATAGACTGGAATTGGTTACCTGTTTGGATATGTCTAAAGCTGTAGACGTCATTTTATTTTGGTTATGCGAAGGATGAGAGTGATATAGGGAAGGAGAGGAGAATGTTGAGCTATGTCTTTGTTTGGGTATGATTTCTTTTACCTTTGTCAAGGACCTGCGTTACTTCTGTTTAATTCACACTTCAATTACCAGATCCAGCTGGTTACCAGGTCTGCCCGACCAAAGTTTTGTTCAACGGCACCACATCCTACCACAGAGCAGCAGTAGCAGCGACAGCCGCAGGAGCAGCTTATGTCAGGACAATACATTATGAGCACGTACGTTTTGGGCCCGAAATGTCCGAATGAGGATAACCGCAACATATTTTGTCCAGCGAAAAATTGTGAAGAAATTTATTAAGCTACGTTTCCCTGTTGCTCCTGTGTTTCTATGCTTCTGTGCTTCTGTGGTGCTTGTGTCCTTATGGGACTTATACATTTTCCCAAGATTTGACAGTTTGCAGTTCATTTGGTTCTGAGCAACATTTTGCTGCTTGAATGCTGAGAGTCATAAATATCCAACATACACAAGAATTGGCCATTCGGTTGTTGCTTTTTCAGTGGTCTCCTGATCTTTGGGTAGACCTTACAACCTACCCTCGTCCTGGCTATGGGCTGTCTTGTGGTATATATGGCTATACCCTGAAAAAGAAGCTCAATTCATTTGCCAGCTCTGACCTCAGATTGTTTTTATACAAATTTATTGGCTTTCCTAACATCTAAGTGAATCTAGTTTCATTTCTCTGTCCCTTTTTTTGTATGCTTACAAGGATATATTGGGCATTGTTTTAGGTAAAATATGTTATAGATATCTAACAAGTTTGCGAAACTGCTGCCCACTGGCAATGACCCTGAACCGGAATTGCCAAGGTAACATTTTCTTTTAATTACTTTTAATGAATGAAAGAACGGAAACTAAACGTTTAGAAAACTTGCTTCGACTTGTAATTATCCAAAACTAAAGTTAACAGGTAACAGCAAAATGAAATACGAACAAGGATAATAAAATAATAAATTTATTTCATAATCATAATCATCATCATCATCATCATCATCATCACAATCATGAAGTTTTGTTCTGTCCTCTAATTGCGACCTTTGAATGTAAACAATTTGGTTTTAAATCGATTGCAAAGTTGCCATAGAATATAAATTGGATGAAATGAGGCCTCAAATGGAGGAATTACTGGAATTACACTAAAGTCCAGTCAGTGGCATAAATTTTCATGCTGTTCCCAATTGTGCTATTCCATCTTCATTATCATTTTTAACATCATTATCATGAACACAACGCAGTTTTCTATTCAAGTTTGAGCCAAAGTTAAATGAGTTTTGTCTTTAGGTTCGCTTTTGCGTTTTGGTCAGAAAGTTTTATAAATTAAATTACTAATCCAAAGTTCCCTTGGCACTTGGGGCATGAAATCAAACTAATTAGCACAAGATTGCCATAAATATATTGAGAACAGACGCTGAACTCATAGTAAGTACTATTGAATAAAAGAGAGATGAAAAGATAGCTTCATAGCAAGAGATAGAGGGGGAGAGAGAGAGACAATGGCATTGCCTCTGGTCAATTTCCTAGCTGCTGATACTTCAATTTGTATGCATAATGAGCCAAATCATCAATTAAGAAGATTAAACAGTCTGTGTGAGACTCTAATGGGTATTCCTTGTACTCCTTTTAATCCTTTACATTCACTACTACACTACTATTTTTGCAATTTCCTTAAGCTAATTTAATTTAATTTACAAAACCTTTCAAACTTTCTTCAATTGATAAAAATTCGGAAATTATAAACTTTTCTTTTACGAATAAGTTAACATAATGTAAATGTATTTTCCTATAATCGAAACTCATTAATAAAGGACATGTTTGCTGACTTCAAATGAAACTTGAGCATCTCACCAGCATTAAAGTAAAGGTAATTCTACATATAAGTATTACCCACTTCCCAGAGAAGCTGGAATAACTTAATATATTCCTCATAAATGTCTATGATTAGTATGCACATCCCGAATTCTGGGAAATCGCAAATTTAAGGATATGCTATCTGTCGTTGCAAGGATTATTATCCAGTATCATATAGGGGAGTGTTTGATAATTGGAATACATTCAATTCCAGCTGTCAATATGATTCAAATTGTGAGAACTCTTATAAAGGACATGCTGTGGAATAAGTCTAATAAATGAATATTTGCTAAGGAAATTATGAAAAAGAAAATGAAACGCAAATTCTGTAAGTTTTTCATAGAGAAAAAATTAAATCTGACAATGTGTCAGATTTTATGCCTTGAATCGCGTTTTATGACCCAGTTGGCACTTGAAGTTGGGGCTCCACTGGGAAATGGCTAATGGCTAACTGCTTTACGAGTATCGATTTTTCTTTTGGGCCAAACTTTAGGCTGGTGTCATAATTAAGGTCACAATTTGAGACTCGCAACGCTAATTAATTTTTATTGGAATTAAAATCTGAAAAGAAAAAAAAAAGAGATATAAAAAGAAGCTTTGCATTTTCTTGTTTAAATGCTTAAATATTTCCTTCTACTTCTTAGCCATTTAATTACTTTTATTGCTTGGCTAAGAATTTAGAGCATAAGGAACTTGGCTAAGCTGGGAGGCTTTAAGGTCTGAGCCCAAAAGAGATTAACTTCAAAATGAAATCAAAATGAAAATGAAAATGAAAATGAAAATAAAAATAAAAATAGAAGAAAATACCTTTCCACCACTAGAGAAAAAGCACTCTGTTCCAGCTCGTTGGATTCTGAACCACATGAAAACTTCTTGTTTTCACATTGTTTTCCCCAAGAAAAACACAATGTTGAATGAAATGAAATTGGATTTCATTTTAAATACATAACATACATACATTCTATGTACACAGAGTGATTCTATATATACATATATGATATATTGTATATATAGTAGGCCATCCTTTTCGTTTCAGCAACATGTCAAGGACAACTTAAATTCGTGGCAACCCAAAAAGGCGAAAAGCAATTCACAAAAATTTTAACTGCCAGTTGGTTAAGCATTCAGTTTCTCAATTGCTCAGTTACTCAGTTGCTCAGTTTCTCAAATGATAAAGTTCTTAGTTCTCTGTTCTGTTCTGTTCTGTTCTGTTCTAGGCTGTCGTTTCTCAACTTTGTTGTTAGATTAAAAGCATTTCCAGCAAAGTTTTCTGTGATGGCACAAGGATACTTGTAAGCTAGAAAGTCAGTGGTTGGATCCTTGTGGATTCGTTTTGGGTTGTCGCCTTCACAGCCGCTGGCAATAAAAACCTATTACAGTTTCGGGACAACAACTTTGATTTCATGCAACTGTCCAGCTGTACACATACTCCCACACTTACACACACACACACACTAATGCATACATACACTTATACACATATGCATTTACATATGCTGAAAAGTAAATAGAAAACCTTAGACCAGAATCTGATATATAAATGTAGCATGTTAGTCGACTGACGCACTAAAACAGGACTCGTTTTGAAAGCATAAACAGTACAATATATATATATATATACATCTATGTATGTGTGTATGAATGTATGTTACTTTGCAGGATAAAGTGCCATTGCCAGATGTGATTTTAAAATTGCCTTGGTTTAACTTTAATCATCACGAACTTATCATATTTTTCGTATACAAAACTCAGCAGTTTCTGTACACGACGTATCCTTGTTGCTGTTGCTTATAATCACCACAAAGACACCCAGACATTCACGCACACTTACACAGAAACATTCACACACACTTGCATACACACTCAAGTAAGAACTTGAAGACAGATTTAAAATGGTTGAGCATTAGTCGAGTTGCTCTCAAAGAGCTTAGCATCCTGTGGCGGAAGTAGCTTCTAATCTGTTTGTGGCGTTTGCATCTTGACCCTTCAAATAATATTTGGGGTTGAGCTGCTTTAATTTAATTAAAAGGATAACAAATTGTTTTGTTTTTTTTTTGTTGTTTTTTGGGACAATTTTTTTTTTTGTTTGTAGCAGGTTGCAATAATTAAATATTTATTTGGGACTTTCAACGTCATTTCGGATGCAAAAAAAAAGTCATGAAAATATTTAAATTCTTTTTCTGCTTTTTCCTTAGCTTTTCGTTTCAGTTAAGTCCGGGGAATGTTCGTTAATGGCTGTTCTGGCAAGGACTTTTGAATTTCTAATTACTGCCAGAATACTTAATATAGAGTATATAGATAACATGAATCTGCGACAGGACAATTGCGGTATGCTTTGAATGTTAAATGCTTTGCGGTTCTTTGTTTTGCATCAAAAGGATTCCCGCAACGATGTCCTGTACAATAAGTAAATTTAAGAGCATTGCAAATCTCTAAGGCTCAATCGGTTTATCGATTTAAATGCTGCTGTCATAAAATGTTAAATTTCAAATATACCACACGAAAGGGGGAACTCTCCCTTCCTTCACTCAATATACCATTGTTATCCTTTCGAACTGCTGCTGCTGTTGCTGCTGTTGCACAAAGCTATAAAATTCCCGTCATGGTCCTAGTGACCTGAGCACAGTTTGTGCCATTCTGCGCCAATGTTGGCAAGGAGCTATCGGCAGAATGGTGAAATTCTGGGTAGTGTGAGGCTTGGGGATGGTATCATTTGCCCAACTTTAATCGTTTTCCATCGCCGTATCCAATAGCTAGAGAAAAAGAGAGACGGGGAGAGAGAAAGAGAATCCTAATACATTTTTTATACCTAATGCGAGTCATTTTAGAAAATACGAAGCTCTCCGTAGCGGTATCTTGAGCCTGTGGCAAATAGGAAAGGATATTTAAAGGTCATGCAACAACATATGCTACAAGTAGTAACTCCAAAATGTACTTACGTATTGATTGACCAGCAGACATTCCATTACGCTGTGCTGTGGCTGGTGGCCTATTGGAAGCGATTCAATGTCCTGTCACACTTAAATTGATTCATGAATATTAACGCGAATACATCATTATTGTCTGTTATAATCAGTGATATATCAGCGATACATTCACTAGAGTATTATGGTAGATGGAGTCAGTGGAGGGACTTCAGCAAGCGGATGTTTCCGGCATTTTGCTTTTGCCGGAAAACGTTAAATTGAACATGGCAGCACCAGGTGGCACACGCATACAAACACACACAAACAAAAACACATACATTTACCATTTCTGATGATTTATTGGGCATATCTTGAATGTTTGCGTTCTTAAATTTCATAAATTTTATCAAGTTTGAGGACAAGGACTGCGTTTCATGGCTAAATAAAGTAACAAAGTTTCCTGCGACTGATTTTATTTGCTTTTCCCTTTGCAACTTTCTTCCTCTCAGTTTCTATGTTTTTGTATAGGATAGAGCTAGGGGTAAGGCTATAAGGAAAACAGTTTAGACTAAAATTCAATTGAATTTCATTTCCAATTGTCGTTGTACAACGACTAAGTTTGCTCCCTTTAAGTTATTTTTGGAAAAGCAATTCAAAACGTCGAGCAACAGGAACCCAAATCAAGGATTCAAGTTGAAATCTTAATGGTTGTACTCTCGCTTCAACTACATGTACATATTTCAATTGTGATTGTGAAACCGAATGAATCTTTGATTGAAATGTTATTTCTGTTAAACAAATGTAAACTTAAAGGATTGAAAGGGAAGGGAGTAAAATGCTTTTTATAGCATAAAATCGATTTCACTTTATGTTCACTATTCACATTTCCAATTGAAATAATCAACAGTGTTTTTAATTTAATTTTCACAGTACTCCAATTGAACAGTTATTCGAACGATTCGATTAACTGCATTCCAAATGAACATTTTGAATATTCAATATATTTCATGATTATAATTTCGTTTTAACTTGTTTGCATATGAAATGAAAATATGGAGTATTTTAATTACTTTACTCAAACGTTTCATTTGCCAATCGAATCCTGATAGTACTTACAGCGTCCAGTTTATTGGCACATTGCCAAGCCGCAGTCTACATTTGCTGTGAAAGGATAAAGGATAAAGGATATCCAACTATCGAGAATGCAACAGTGTGTGCCAATTGGAAACTAACTCACTCGAATTGCAATTGGTTGGAGATGTCTCTATAAATTGCATTACATAAGCTCTCAGCTATTGTCCACTGCTTGTCCGCAAGGACATCGATAAGGATAACTCAACTAGTGATGCCAGCAGCAGTTACCTCTGTGCTATAGCTGCAGCTGTAGCTAAGCAAGGATTCAGGTGAGCAGACCAAGTTTATGGTCTCCAACAATTGATTTCTGTAACTGACTGGCAACTTATTGAGTTTTACTGCCAAGGACTCACTAGATTAACAGTTGGTTACGCTTGATATACGTACGCATATATTCTCTATAGATTCGTTAATCTTCTCAATTTGTACGAATGCCAAATGGAGTGAGTGAAGCTCTTCATCCATTGATGTGTGGCTCTTAAGCTATTATTATTGATAAAGTCAACAGTTGGCAGCCATAAGAAATTTAAATAAATCAAAGCAGTTGGCATAACCGTAAGGGAAAATTAACTTCCTGATGCTTCTTGCGACTCCTTCCACTTCCACTTCCCTATGCTGAGTAATATGCTTCACTGAGCACGCTTGTGTATGACTGTGTATGTGTGTGTATGGGAATGTGTTATTGTGTAGGTGTGTGTTTATATGCTTTATATGATTCTTATTCTCTTATTCCGGGCATTTCAACTTACGAGCATCTTTAAGTCCTCATAAGGAACATATTGATTCCCGTTGCGAAACGAAGTAAGAAAATCCTGGTGCTTCTTTTGAATGAAACGTAACTTAAAGTCATTCCGTGACAATTATTCTTCCAAGACTTGATCTAGTTTATATGTTATATGCTATTCCCAATATGGTGATTAAGAGTATTGCATATTCGGCATGCAAATGTTGCAAAGTTTTTCAGTTGTTTTTTGTGCTTTTGACCTCGTGATTTATTTTCATTTGCCTCAGCCAAAAGACCGTTAAAACAGTAACAAAAAGCATTCATTGGGGAAAATTTGAAATTTATGTCTTTTACTTTATAAATTGTATAACTTTGTTTGTGTATATGTGTGTATGTGCGTATGTGCATGTGTATATGTATATGTGTGTGTGTGTGTTTGCGTGTGTATCCTGTGCTTTTTCGATTTCCTGGCCTGGTATGCGTCGCTGAGTTCGTGCCTTCGTTTGTCGTTGCCTTTTAATTTTCTTTGATTTAGCAAGTTGCCTTCTTAGTGAAATCAACATTTGGTCGAGGGGTACTCAGCCCACCTCGCAGGACCTTTTTTGGATGGAGCCCAACATGCCACACCTTGCAAATAATTTGCTTAGTTGTAACACGTTTTTGCTGCTTGTCTTCTGCTCCGACGAGTTTAAACGCGACCGATTTCCGTTTCCGTCTCCGGCAACGCTTCCCATTCCTTCGTCCTGTGGCTTTTATATGTATTTTTATATATTTACTTTTTCTCATATTTTTGTTTGCTTTTCCTTTTGTTTTACAAATATTTTTCGGCTAAGGGAGCCGACTTTTACTCTCTAAATGAAATCTCCATTAAAGTGTTTCCCAATACACGTACACCATATACTTATCCTTATTCTTACCCTTATTCTTATCCCAATCCACATCCTTCACCTTATCCGATGTGCACAGCATTTCCAACGCTAAATTCAATTTAGAGCCGAAAAGAAATTTCAACATTTCCAGAGATTCAGTATTGATTTCAAATAAAATAGACAGTTACTCTGGGGTACAGTTAAACAGTTATTTTCTTATATTTATTTTTGATATCAAATTGGATCAGGATAATAAAAGCGATTTCTATTCCTCGTACACTTTTTAGCCCTCTTACGACGTGGGCAACATCGAGTTAAAAGTGACTTTTAATTGAGTTGATTGAATTGTAAGGATATATATGTGCTTTGTTATAAAGTTACGCGCATTGAAGGACAATCAATTATGATTCATACATTGTATGTATGTACGTATGTGTGGTCGAGTGTATGCGTGTGTGTCAGTGTGTGAGTGTTCACATGGTTTTGAGCGTGTCGCTTGCAGCTAATCGAATTTATTAGACCTGTCATTTGTTATCAACTTAACAAAGTGCACAGGTCCTTCCACCGCTTACCCTGTTGTCCTTCGGAAGTTCATACCACTGACAATGGCTATATATATATATGTGTGTGTGTGTGTGTATATATGCTACATATACACATGTATATATTTATAGTCAGCGGCAGCCACATCAAGGCCTTTATTTATGGCATTGTCCTTGCGGCATTTGTTAGCTGCCAGGACTCTGAATCGATATAAAACAGAACTGTTAACTTAATCTTTATCACTGTCCTTACTACTCTGATGCTCCTATGAGATTAAAATGCCCTAAAACGGAATAAAAACTCAGCTATTGCTCACTTTAATTTCCACTACTATTTCCAATTAACATTTTCCAGCACTTTCTGATATTAGTTAAAGCACTTTTAATGCACTTTATGAAATTGGAAGGGGACTTTTCTATGCTCTTCTATTGATGAATGAAATTAGCACACTAATGTAGGCATGTGTGTGTATGAGTAGATGTCTGTATTGGGCATATCCACACGCTCACACCCACCTACCCGCATTCACACACTGATACACACACACAAACACACCATGGAGAAGACAATAGAGGCGTCAGTTTATTTACTAGGCGTCCATGTCCGTGTCCATGTACTGCTACATATGTGTGGCCCTCACTGACTCCCTCTCTCTCTCTCTTTCTTTCTGTGTTTTTCTCTCTTTCTCAGTGTCTGGCTTATGTGTATGTGTGTGTGTGGTTGTACGTGTGCTTTCTGTTGGCCGTTTGTTCTGTGCTTTGTTGCTCACTTGTTGGACAGGCAGCAGAAAAGGAAGAATAGCAGAAGCAAACGCCAAAAGAGCTGGTAATTTCGTTATTCATATGCAAAAACACAAACAGTTAGAGGGTATTGAATGAATAAGGTATGAAAGTGTACGAATTGACAGACTGAGGGACTGACTGACTGATGATGAGTAAGTGAATGATAGAGTGATGGTTGATCATCAGTTGTTATGTCATTGTCATCTTTGATGCACTTTGTATATTCCTTTATTGCAGCATTCATTGCCTCCTTCCTCTGAGGATGGAACATGATAGAGTGAATAAATGAGTGAATGAATGAATGAATCGTTTATGCTCTGCTTTCATTTGCAGTTGCATTAATTTTTGCGTCTTTGTTACAACAAACGAAAGCCGCTTAGTGCCACAAAACAATAGCCAAAGCCACTCAGTCACTCAGAGTTTGGGACTAGTTTACATTGTTTTCTTTGTCCTTTGTCCTTTGTCCTTGCTGGCTTCCTTCTTTTCTACGCTTTTACTACTTATGTACAGTATGTAAGCCAACATGATGATGTTCATGAGATGATGATGGAACACACTTTAAAACTATCAAAAAGTTTCCTTTCAAAATATTTACAATTGCGGTTGCCTTTTGCCATACAAAGAACAACTGCTTCCCCTCTCTCTCGCTGTCTCGCTCTCTCTTTCTATCTGTCTATCTCTTTCTAAAGAATCGAACATTGTTTTGTTCGGTGATTATTAATTCTGTCCATCCCAGCGGAATTTTCCGCTTGGCTCTATTAATTTCAAAATTCAAGCATTCATTATGCTAATTTTGTTAATCTTTGAATGCCACACAGCTTTTTATCAAATTGCTATTCGTGCCTCATTTAGCCTCCTCATTCATTATTCACGCTTGCTTCTTCTCGCTCTACCTTTCTATCTTTTTCTCTCTCCCACTCTCTGACTCTCCATTTCTACCTTTATCTGAACAGCATTCTCTATCTGTTTCAGTGTGGCTGCCCATGCGGTTGGCCATTTAAATTATTTTCATGACACTTGATTATTTCTGCACTTGAATTTATGACCGAGCCACAATAAATGAATGTTGCATGCAACTTTTGAATTTTAATTAGCTGTTGAAATATGTTGAAATTGCCAAGAGAACGGAAATTCGCTAATTTAATGTGTTATTTTAGTGCCTCAAATAGAAAATAATGAGCATCAAAGCTTGTTGAAACATTTGCAATCTGTTTAGGAAAAAACTATTTACGCGTTGGGGAAATTGAGAAAACTTTGCCTTTAATAGTATCGTTTTACGAGCTATAAACAACTGTGTTAATTATTATTGTATTTTGCTTGCACGTTAAGTATTTTTCCTTAAGTGTTCGTTGGATATAAAATTTAAATCTTGTATATAAGATATTGACTGAATAATCTTATTCTTATTTAATTTCAACTAGTAGAATATTCTATAACCTGAGCTGGGATATAGCATGATATGTTTTGTTTACTTTTCCGGTAATCACCTGTCCTCAATTTTAAGACTTGAACTTTTCCTTACATTTTTCCTCTGATGTCCTGTTCTGTTTTTTTTTTGTATATTCATTTTCTCTTCAATGAATCTAATTCAATTTATCAGCTGTAGCGGGTGTGTGTATCTGTGTGTGTGTCTCTGAATGAAATGGGAAAATCAATGAGAATGTGGCACTAGCGTGTAATTAGTGCGGCCATAAAATGTTTTATGCCACATCCATCTAGTAAGGAATCCAGGTACCCCTTTACGAGTGCTTAGCATGAAAAATTCAAATCACTTGATTAGTGGCAATTAATTTGCTTGCGCTAACTACATACATTAATCACATACATAAATATATACACTTACGTATCTATATATACTTATCATTCATGTAGTTATGTAAATATGTACATGGTAAGTATGCTTGACACCTCCTCATCGCCCGGCAGCCATCCGCCATCCGCCATCTTCCTTCCTCCATCACTCTACCAATTCTGTCAAGTTTTAGCATGTCAGATTTTTACTTATGGGAATAGCAGTTAGCCAACGGGTGTTAATAGCCCGTTTGCGTGCTGTGTAGTACCAGTTGTTAGCTGACTGAATGGCTGACTGGTTGGCTGGTTGGCGAGTTGGTTGGTTTGACTGGTTGGCTGGTTGGCTGGCCGGCACTTGTTCAATTTGTAACTAACTGAATTTGTAACTGTAACTGTAACTGTAACTATAAATGTAACTGTAAGTGTAAGTGTAAGTGTAACTGTAATAGAATTGTCACTTGAATATCGTTCCACACATCTGCTTGTTGGCCATTTCGCTGTCTTAGCCCACTCGGCCGACTGCTGCCATCATTCATAGTCCTCAAGCAATTGTGTTGTCTGACAAGTGAATTTGTCATGCTGCCAAAGAAGAAACAAAGCCAAGGCCAACAGTAGCAGCAACTGAGTTAAGAAATGCAAGGAAAGACTCTATAGAGTATAAAACAGGCAAAAGAAACAAAACAACAAAGGAACAAAAACAGAGAGAAAGAGAATTCAAAAGAGTGGGTGGGATGTAAATGTCATGGGAATTGAGAATAATTTGCATGGGCTACATGCCTATTTGGCCTGCTGGCGAATGTCTTTACAGTTGATGGACAGGAAATGCTTTTATTTTGAGCTTTTCCGCAGCACATGCACTGACACATACATTAATGTAAGTCTCGCACAGATGACGGATGGCAAGTGAAATTTTCGAGAAAATTCATAAGCAAACAGATGCTGCGCCGTATCTTGATGAATTAACACAAGATGTAATTTGATTATATATTCTGTTTAATATACCAGCTAATTATCTAAATAGTTTGCGATTGTGCTTCATCATTGGTCCCTTGACAATCTTATCATGACTGGCAAAAACAACTATCTTTCCTCGTGCCTCGTTGGCCAAATTGCTGAAAGTGTGAAGCATTGCCATAACATGCCATAGTACACATATTGTTTGGTATTTTTTCAGAGACATTTGTGTACTCTGTATACTGTATAATGTAAATGTATGTAGGCATACATGTGTGCTTGTGTGTTTATACTTATGACATATTTATGCACATAAGTACATACGCACATTTTATGGTTCAGTAAAATCTCCAGTACTGCGCACGCTCATCTCTCCAAATTTGTTCTTGCTTGCAGGCTCTCGCAATGTTTCAATAATAGAGTTAACGCTCTCTACAATAATATCTTATATGATATTGGGCACCGCTTAAGGAAACGCCTCTTTAGCTCAGTGGTAGAGCGTTGGTCTCGTAAACCAAAGGCCGTGAGTTCAACCCTCACAGGAGGCAAGTTGATTAATTACTATTTTTTTCTTGTAATGCCTTTTTTTGTATTTTTAAAATATCCAAAATGATCTCAGATCAAAGTAATTTGTAATATCCTGAAATATAAGCATAAATTTATAATGTTCTATGTCCTTGATATAAGCCTTATGAAAATGTTGTAATCTACGATTCAATACTGATAATGCTAAGTTTAACCACTTTCATTGCGCATGTTTTTTTTCCCAATAAACAGGTGAATAGCACGATCGTTCGTAAGAGCAGCTTTCCTTGTCTAACGCTTTGCGTTCGCTGTAGTTGTGTTATATATTGTATTCCTCATTTGGCCGCGCTCTCAACAGTGCCTCTTTAGCTCAGTGGTAGAGCGTTGGTCTCGTAAACCAAAGGCCGTGAGTTCAACCCTCACAGGAGGCAATAGATGGAAGGTATTTTTTTTTTTGTTTTACATTTTTAATACGTAATTAATTAATTATTTTTTGCATTTTAAATGAATAAATTTTATTTGTATTGGTCATTTAAGTATAACTTTTTTTTTATAATAAGTCGAAACCCAATTAACAGTTTATTATTATTACACAAAGTAGAAGCTCATAAAAGATCTTTTGAATTCACTTTGTTAGCAGTACATTATTACTATGGCTATATTTGTAGGCCATAAATTTAATCCTTAGTAACTACATTAGATGTAGGCAAACATATTTTTGGCAAGCTTTTTTGGATCATCAAGTGGGTCAATGGTTAGCGACGGTGGACATAAATAGTTCCAACGCGAAATAATTTTCTTCAAATGTTATTTTATGACCGACTAGCACGCACACACGCACACGCGAACATAGAACAAGCACATACACACACATACACACAATATCCTGCCCACACCCTTGAAAACATTCAAATGTGATGTATGTACACACAAATGTAGCTGTACATTACACACGTTTAGGCCTTTAAAACTAACTGCAAATAAGAGTTGTAAATAGGGTTTCGGACCATATACGAGCAAAAGTATGGTTAGTGATGAGGACGCTTGCCTCGTAAAAACAAATATGTGTGTATGTTTGACCGGGATATATGTGTGCGTGAGCTCGTGTGTATGTGTCTAATGATTATGTGTGCACACATACACTCATACATATGTATGCTTCGACATTTGTCTGTGGATGAATGGAGTGAATATTAGAGGAAATGCCTGTAACGCCATTAAAAAAAGAAATAAAAATAAATTGAAGCAAGGAAATGAATCACTAAAAAGAGCTCAACCTTTAATACAATATATATATGTATATATATATAATGTATAAACTATATATATACAATTGTATATATACAGAGATAGATAAAGTTGTCAACTATTAACTCTTTTTTCTATATAGAACTGTTATAAGTCAAACTGTCCACGCTTTTTACCAAATATTCAGCTTATTTTTTTTTCTCTTTTGCCTTTAACTTCTTTCCATTTTGTGGTCAGATGCCATGAAAACCACTTAAAGCCAACAAAAAAGAGGCAAAACGACTGAATTGTGTTTCGTATTGGACGTTTTTTTGCAGGTTATTTCTTTTTTAGGGTTTGGCTTTCATTTCTTGTTGAATTTGCCTTTATGTGGTGAATTGAGTCGTGCGGTTAGCCATGTTTAAAAGGTACCCTTGAAGCCCATCTAACAATGCGTTGATTGAATGGATGGAATGAATGTTCATTTCAGGTTTATCCTACATCAAGGATTTTATTATCTATACGAAACTTGAGCGTTGATTGAAAACATGTGTATTTTTAAGCTGTATTTTGACGGCACTTAGCCACATTGAGGGATGTGCAGTGGAGTGCACAAGCCGAGCCGTGCCGCATCTTCAGCCGCAGCCGTGCTACGCCGCAAAAATAAAAGGATTTTCAATTAAAAAGTTTTTAATTTCAATTAAGGCACGAGACGGCGAGTAAGTAACGAACACCAAATTAACTCATAATATCAGCATCAGGGCATGCCAAGAAAATAAACACTCGACCAGCATCTTTGGTGCTCGTATAAGGACGTAATTAAGTTCTCATCCTGGCATCTTCACATCCTGACATCCTGAGCACTTCAAGCTGCTTTGCATTGCCGTAAATTAATACGGTATTTGCGTCCCTGAAAAATATGCTCCATGTGCTCTCTCCAAAAGGGCTTAAAGGATGCTAGCAAAATATCTGCCTTGCCATCCATTTTAGGCGCTAAATAAAACGACAAATTTAAAGCATACTGTCTCGACCTAGTCAAAATGTGCTGCCTGTGCCGCTGCTGCTGCGGCTGTTGCTGCTGCTCTTTGTTGTGTTGCTCGAATTTATTAATTAACAAGTAAGATAGCTGTTTTCGGGTGTGCCCGACTTTGAGAACCCCTCTGCCCACATACAGTGACATACACACAAACATACACACATATACACAGTTCTATGCACACTCTTAGCTATCTACTCGCGACTTTAAGCTCTACTGCGCGTTATACGACGATATTAAGTATTGAATAACTCTCGTGTCTTTTATTCAATTTTTAGCCAAGTATCTATAAACATATATATCCATTATAGTTGTCAAGACTCTAGATCATATCACATTTTCGTTTTTTCATTCCATTTCTCCACTTAAATTAGCCCTAATTCTGCCAATTTTGGTCCGATTTTAAAAGAATATACTTTTTTAGAATCCTGTGTCTTATTCCTGTTGAATCCAATTGGTTTTATTCAAATCTAAGTCATGAGTTTAAGGTTGAATAGTTTCCGTGTATTTTATTTAATCTTAACGAAATGCACAATGTCTATAAAGAATATTAACTCAAATAGTGTACAAATATAAAGAATCTAGATTCTAAATTTGATTGGTCTAGCTCTTATAGTCTCAAACAGATGCCCATGGGTATTAGATGATTATTTCCACCTGTTAAATACTTTTTGATTGTGCACAAATCTAATACCGCCCTTTTACCTTTTTCAAAAGTTAAAGGGGGCTAATATGGCAACTGATGGAACTCTGTGCGCGGCAGTAGCTTGCCACAAGCAAACTTGCTGCCAGTTGCCAGTTGCCAGTTGCCAGTTGCCAGTTGCCAGTTGCCGGTTGTCTTGTAGCTACAACTAATTGAAGGTGACAGTCTGACTGACGCTGTCTAAGGCTAAGTCTCTGTTGTTTCTACTTTGCAGCCTGTTTTTATAACACTGATAATAGTGATAACGTTAACAGGCCAAGTCAGAGGCAAGTGCACAGCTCAGGCTGAAGAGAACCTCATCAGCTGTATCCTCACAAAATCAAATCAAGGTAATTTAGCGTAAAAGACTAAAAGCCATCATTCTATTTCATGTTGCTAGAATCTGCTGACCTACTGCCCTGCCCACTCCACATCCATAGAGTCAGCTTCGGTATTGGGCATTGTGAAATTCAGAATTTGTGTATTTTTGTGGGCATGAGACAGGACGCCAGCTGTCAGTAATTTATGTATGTTTGAATCCGTGTGTATATATGTGTTTGTGTATACATATCTCTAGCTATATTCCTTATTTTCCATTTTTTTCTCTCTGTCTCTCTTTATGTACTTTGATGATACACCAACCCACACACTCTGAATGTTGTGTATGTCCCGAGCTTATAGTCAATAAACAGAGCCTGGAAAATACGTGAGACGCCTCAGGACATTGTTTAGTATGCAGGTGTCGACCAGCCACGCCTACATTGCGTGGCAGTTTGCTTTTGTTCGTTTCTTTTTCTATGTTTGTATGTGTATATGTTGGTCTGATTTTAGGCAGTGCATTTCTTTTCTCTACCTCTCATATTCTTTGTCTTTGCACTTTGGCCCATTAGGCTTTGGCTTTTTCTGAAGCATACCTTAACACACACCCACACACACACACACACACACACATCTGCACACACACATCTGCACACACGCATTGGCATACCAAGCAAAACATTTTGCCTTTTCTCGTTTAATTTCAACATTTTTGTACTCGTCATCGTTGCCGTTGTTGTTGCCTTTGAACAGTGTTGCTGGCAGCGGGCGGGGCTCGTGCCGCAAGCAGCTGAAGTGAGCCCTTTGTTAATACACCCCTAGGTTACCACCACCACCTACCTCCCCTTCGGGTAACTTTAGGTTACCCCTGTGTCTAAGTAAATGACTGTCGTTGCCTGCCTTGAATTTAAACAAATGCGGAATTGTTGTCGCCTTTTGCCAGAGGTCGCCATTCATCTCGTTGCCTTTCAGTTATTTACTTGTATTTTTTCCTTTTCGTTTTCGTTTTCTTCTTGCTGTTTATTTCTTCAGTTGTTACTTTTATTATTATTATTTTTTTTCGTTTTGGCACATTTGCCTGCCACCAATATTATGTTGCAGGCGCTTACTTCATGCACCTTTTTGTATGCCTTTGTTTTTGGGCGTTGTGGCTGTTGCTGTTGTTGTTGCTGTTGTTGTTGTTGTAGTTACCATTAATAATGCATTTATGATATATTTTGTCTCTTTTTTTACTGTTTTATTTTCGTCAATTTTAATGACACAGCTCATAAATTTTATTGGCCTAATCAACATTGTGCGATGCTGCGACATTTCAATGAATAAATAAACTCCCATAAATATCTAATTAGAAGCAAATAATGGTGAAAAAGGAATACCAACCGAAGGCTATTAAATCAACAATTACTTTTCGCTTTCCGTTCCACCATCCCCCTCGCTCTCTCTAAAGTCTATCTCCCTGTAATGTTTCGTATGCAAAGTGTGTCATAGATCAATAGCTTGTTACCCAAAAATCAACTTTTTCCTCTCAAAATTTAATTAGTTTTCATTTCTGTTGTAGTCATTTCTTTCGTCTCCCTTTGCGCCTCTACTTCAATCTCTTTTGTCATCTCTTTAAAAACCATGTTCCAGTCAAAAGGAAACATCTCCGACTACATAAAATGACAGCTTTTTAAGCAGTCTAGAAGCGAAGAATCTTTTATTTATATTAGTTCTTAAAGTCCTTGAAAATTAATCATATATATATAGCTATATACATATATATTAATACCATAAAAATAATAATTGTAATTAATAAGAATGCATTTAGTTGTAATCGTTTTATAGTTGATTTATTTGTAGTATATTTTTACATACGATTGGATTCTGTTCATTTCACTTTAACATCGAGTGTCCTGCTGCATTGCGCCTATTGTTTAGGTATTTTATTATATAATATAATAATAATAATATATATGTGTATATATATATACTTTTTTATATATTTATTTTTTATTTAGGTAAAATTTATTTTCATTTTAGATAATATCAATATTATTATTATTAAGTTTATTTTAATATATATATTTTCATTTTAATTTATTTTAATTTTTCAATACAATCAGTGAATTTTAATACTAAACATTTATAGATACTTCAATATCGACAATTGGTTTAAGTATAAACAGATACACACACATATATACATGCATATTTTTATGTATATATGTGTATATACATGTTGATATAGTCATATATATATATATATATATATATATATATATATATATATATATGTAAATACGCTCTAAGTTGACTCAACATAACAAAACATAACTATTTGGGTTTCTGGCTAAAAGCTGACTAATCAATCCCAGTCGATACATATATAGTTTGATATATATATATATATATATATATATACATATATATATATATATAGATATGGGCAAATATATTATATGACATTATTATACAATAATCGCATTGCACTAGAAATTTCCCATATTTAAATAAATATTTGATATATATATATATATATATATATATATATTATTTTTTTCTATATTTTTTTCTTTATCGACTTTCAAGCAATTTGCTAAAATTTTGTGTGTTTTTTTGTTGTTTGTTTGTTTTTTACATATGTAAATATTTATTTGTTCTATTTGAATGAACCTATAAACAGATATTGAAATGGATAACAATATTTATATACCTTTTGGATGTGTGTGTGTGTGTGTGTTTGTGTATGTATGTGTGTACTTTTTAGTTATAATTATTTATTGTTTATTTAATATGAGAAACAAAATGTTTTTATCGAAAGTTTCTACTTAAAGGAGCTTAAAGATTTCAGCAAATTTTTGGTATGTTTTCGTGTTTAGTTTAATGGAAGTTCAAATATGTTTGGCTATATTCGAATCTAGCTTCTATATAGGATTGATTCAAATACACAATTTCTATATATATATATATATGTATATATATGTATATATATGTATATGTATGCTCGTTAAAATACATTGGCAAGAATTTCTAGAATATTGTTTATTTAAATGTTTGGCTATTTATGGAAAACATATTCAATTAATATTCCCCTTTATGTAAATGTATATATATATATATATATATATATATATATATATTATCATTAACTTTACAGCTTTCGAGTCTACTCAATTTAAGTTATTTGTTTGCTGGTGTCAAATTTAACAAGCACATTGAAACTTTTGCCGATGGATATTTCCATTGGCAGCATCATTTGGATAACAATTTTCTACCCTCAATTCAAAAGGACCACATAAAATAGGAAACTTCTTGGTCATATATGTCTGTGTGTATGTGTTTGTATATGTTGGCCAAATTGTTGTTTTTGTTATTGTTGTTGTAGTATGTTTGCTGCTTTTATTGAGTACGTTTATGGGTAAACATTCAACGGTTTCCTTTATACGCCAGATGTTTCCCAAACAAATCTTATTGCTCATAATTTTGGTATATTTTCTATTATGTATTGTAGTATTATTTGCTATATTATTTATACTGCCTTTTATTGTACGTTGAAATCACATACAAATCCAATTACAATTTGAGTTTACTTTAAATGAATCTAATCGAATTGCCTGCTTAAATTGTTTGCTTACCAAGTGGTAAGCATATAGGTAGTAGATCGGTTTTCAACTAAGTACAGTTACCATCGTATATATATATATATTTAATAGTATTTTTTTTTTTATTTTTTTTTCTATATAATATTTGCCTAAGAAGTGACCCGTATTCATCAATAGTTTTATTTGTTCAATTTGTGTTTAAGCTGATTGAAAATGTAAACAGCTTTTCTATAGATTTGCCTATACATACACATATATGGATACGCATATATATGTATTGCTTGTATAATTTTATTTCTAAATCTGTTGAATATTTCTTTGTTATATTTTCTGTATTTGTTTTCAAAGAGTTGTCAATCATTAGAATTCTTATCAGATTCATCAGAACCAAAGGTAAATCAATGGGCTGTTGCTGAGAGAGACAGATTAATTTCTTATTGGGATTGTTAGTTAAGTTGTACGTACGAGTAATATGTTCCCATTGGAATACAAAGGTGGGCTTAAATCATTCACTATAATAATGATCTATATACGATAAAAAGAGTTTACAGGAAGTTGATACTTTCTCAGTTCCTTGAAGATGGCAAATGATTTTCGATATCCTTTGAAGCATCGCTCGACGATATGTCTCTTCACTAGATTTTTAGTTTGTAGCTCAAAAGAATACAGACTTCATTTCACTGTTATTGCTTAAAGGTTGGGAAGAAGAGAGTTCATATTTGCGATATGGATGATCTTTTGGAGAAAAGGGGCAATAGAGACTGCTGCTTAATCCCGAATGAAAACAAACTCGTTATAATGATTCCAGCGATTCTCTTCCGTATCCACACCTGGTTTCGGCTCGGCTGCGGATCCTGCAGTGCCTGAACCGCAGCTGCCAGCCATGCGATATCCATGATCATGGAGATTATCAAAAGCCTGTTCGATGAAGCAGTGCTTTAGGAAGAACCGTGAAGTGTACCGATCTGGACCACCATGATCCGGATCTCGCGATTCATTCAAAGTATCTCCGAAGACCTCTCGGCACTGAGCCACACGACCACATACAAGGATACGCGACAATTTACGGAACTTGACATCAGCCAGTCCATCCTTGCCAAACTGGAAGCTGCCACGATATCCAATGGTTATGCAGCCAGGCGGTCTGGCATCCTTTTCGCCACGTATACACTCAAGCATGGCGGTTAGCTTAAAGTGTTCCGCTTCGCGCTGCAGCCGCTGGCGTTCACGGAAACCTTCAGGCAGATTGAGTGCCTTGTCTCGCAAGAAGTCTAATATATAGCGGAAAAGGACACCATCGCGGTCTAGAAAGTAGCGACCCTTGCTGTCCTTGGCCATAGCATCGCGACCCTCCGTGCCTGCAAACAATTCATGCAGCAGTGTCGACTTATCCTCCAGCAGTGTGGCTAAAGTTGTCGTATAGTGGACTCCACCAACATTAAGCTCTATAATTTCGGGCATGGTGACACGCACAACAAACACGCGTGAGACACACTTTAAGCCTAAGGCTTGCTTTTGCCTGGCTCTTTCCTTTCGTTTCTACACTCTCACAGGGCACTCACAGGAACCTTTTTTACACTGATTCGCTTGGTTTCCCTTTTGTTGTTGTTTTTTAATTGCTATTGTTGTTGTCTTTGTTGTTGTTGGCTTTCGTTTATACACGCTGTTATCTGGTTTTTGATTTCGGATTATCCGTTTTAATTTTTTCTATTTTATTTTTACTGTTTTATTCTTTCCTATTATCCGCTTCGCCCGTCCGCACTCGCTGAGCTTTCGTTTGGAACTGGCCTTTTTCCTCCTTGGCATTCGCTCTCGTTTGTGTGTTGACTGGTATTATGTGTGTGTATGCATTGTAGAAACCTCTGCAAAGAGAGAGGGAGAAAGAGTGTCTTTTTTTTGGAGAGTAACCAGCGAGATGCAGAGAGCGAGAGCGAGAGAGAAAGGGATAGAGGAAGAGAGTTGCGCACACGTTGCATTTGTTTTGTTATTGAATATTATTTTTGTTTAACAAGTGGTTAAATTTTTAAGCATTTTGGAGAGAGTTAACACTCACACACAGACATAGCATGCGATATAAAGCAAAAGAGAGACCAATTGTATGTGTGTGTGCGAAAGAGAGAGGGAAACAGAGAGAAAATGAGATAGACAGCCGCGTGAATGATTGATGAGGACTCGCTCCAGCTAAAAACAAGAACAATAAATATGTGTTGAGGTCCACTGATGGGGTTATGTTTGTGTTCATGTGTTGCATCTCTACAATACTCATACGCACTGTTGCACGCACCACTTAACAGCTTATCCTAACTTATCCTTATCACAAGTAGCCAATGGCATTGTTCTCATTACGCTAAGTGTTCAATTTTTGGCCATAGCACTACTGGCAACTGGCAACTAGCAACTGACAACAGGCTGTGACAATTTGACACCTCGTCACTGGCATTTACCCATTTACCCGCTATGCCATTTGGTCATTTGGCCATTTGGTCAGTTGGCCATTTAGCTATTTGGGCACTTGGCCATGGCCTAGGGCAGCAAACGTGCCTCGCACGGCTAAACGCAACTGGTTGGCCATGCAATGTCATGCCTCGGTCCTTGGTCCTCACTTCTCTTACCTATCCCGCAGCTGATACTGCGGCCACTGTTGCCTGTTTCAACATTTTAACGCCCTTGTTTTTTGGGCCAGGGCTCGTTGGCTGGCTGCCAAGTGGACGGCTACACACATAGCCTTGTCTGCAGGACATTGGAGCTTACCTGTGGCTGCTGCAATAGTCCTCTTAACAATTCATGTGCCTGTTGACAGCCACTGAGAGCACGGCCTTAAAAAATAACCTCGCCTTTAGCTTCAGCATTAGCTTCGGTTTCAGCTTCTGTTTGGGTGCGCTATGCCCTGTGGGCTCTGTTGCAATATTAGCCCCAGTTGGCCATCAAAAGCAACAACAACAGCATCAGGAGCACTAATATCGCTAACGTAGTGTTTCTGTGTTAAACTGCACACAAACACACACACACACGGAACACATACACTCACAGACTCTGCACACATACTCTTCAACTTCTAATTGAAGTGAAAACTTTCACTAGGGAAAACATTTTGCCAGTTGAAGTGGTTTGAGTTGCTTGGCAATGGCTCAGCTGTGAGCGTGTGTGTGTGTTGGTTGCTTGAAGTGCGTTCAACCCACCCAAACCCCTTTTTCGGTTGCTGTCTGACTTGTTTGCGTCTTTGCTGACGCGTTTCATTTCCGTTTCCTACTGCGGCTCCTTGCGGTTTCTTGCGGCTCCTTGTTGCTACTTGTGGTTAGATTCCCCCAATCCCTTTCCATGCGAAGTTCTCGTTAGCAATGTTGGCTCTTATCAGCGCCCTGTTAGGCACGGTCACCTTCCATTCCTTATTCCCCTTGCTCTTTTTTTCTCTTTTCCTGACTGAGACGAAGACTGAGACTTCGACTTTAAGTTTGACTTTCAGTTCGACTCTGACTCCAACTTTAGTTCTTCTACTGCTGCTTTTTCACTTCTTCTGCTCTTCCCTTTGCTTCTCCTATTCCTGCTTCTCTTTCAAACCGATGCCTTAGCGGTGTAGACTTTGCGGTTTTTTTTTTTGGCGCACATTAAGATGGCAGCAACAATTTACGCGCCATTACGCGGCACGTGTTTGTGCATTTGCAAGAGCAAGACAGGGAAACAGATAGACAGAGCGTAAGAAGAAAAGAGATAGAGGGAGAGAACTTAAGAATTTTGATGTGTGTGCTTTGCCAGGAGAGGAAGGTATACAGTGTGAGTGTAGGGTGTTGCGGTCTGTCGTTTACCCTCCCAAAAAAAGCAATCGTTGCGCAATCGTCCTAGCTGGATGCTTTTTGGCAGCCTGGAAATTGATTTTGTCTGCCTGAGTGTGTGTTGTGTGAGTGAGTGTGTATGTGTGTTTGTATGTTGTCTGTGTGCAGCACTTTGTTTTGACAACACACTGAATTGTCGATTCAGTGGCGAAAAAAGCAGCTCACGTGCTACTTTAGATTTGTTTGTTTACCTTGTAAGGATTATTTTCCCTTTAGGTTTGAATTCTGTTTTGTTTTTTAGGCCTGAAAATAAAGCTGACAACGCATAATTATGCGTCTGAAAAGGAAAAGTGAAAGGCGAAGAAAGTTGCTCTATTGTTGTAATCAAAGTTAACTTTAATAGCATTAAGGATTGTCGAAAGTATAAGCTGCAATTTTAGTTTTATTGTCACATTACTCATACGCACTGTTGCCCCCAATGCGATTATTCAATAAAAAGCTGCGCACAAAATTCAGTCAACAATTCAAATCGGTGCCTCAAGGATAGCAAGGATTGCAGATGTCAATCAAATTTGTTACACAAATTGGGAATTTGATTTTGTGCAGCGATTTAGTGCAGCGTCAATGACAATGCGACAGCAGCAAGGACTCCACCCAGTGCCCCAGCGCCCCAGCGCCCCAATGACACACAACACTTCTCAATATAACGAAATTCCAAGTCAAATAAATCAACACATATACACATACATACAAAAATCACAATAGAACACACACACACAGATATAGATAGAGTGTCGCAGAAAAATAGTCTCTTATCCGAAATTGACAGACCTTAAATATTGACACAACTAATGTAGCAGGAATCACAATCGTTGGAGCATTGGGGAAACTGTTGTTGCGGAAGAGCAGGAACCAACGATTAGCTGCAGTGACGTATCGGTTGTAGCCATTAAACATTGGTTATTTACTTGACACAATGCTTGATGGGGATGTTGATAGGTGTCCTTTGTGCCAGTTGAGATGAGTTCCCCCTGCCTCTGTTGCCTGGCCCTTGGCTGACACTCAGCTTGGCATCTTGGCATCTTGGCAGCTGGGCTGTTGGGGTAATTACCACAAGTTCTACAATAGCCGTTACCAAGTATACATATACATGCTGTATATGATACACTTTTAAAGCACAGTCTTACACACCTATAATGAACTGGGTAAACGCAAGTCAAAGAAACAAATTGTGGAGGCATGAAATAAATTCACTAATAGCTAGTAATACAGCTGCTACTTATAGTACTTATTGGGCAGAAAATTCATCATATGGAAGCTCTACTGTATGTTGGCAATTTACTGAAATATGTGCAGTGCCAGGCGTATCCTCAAGATACTCGTATTTTGAGAGCCTGCACGCGCCGCTGCTCACGCGAGGAATGCAAATGTGAGCCGAGCTGCTGGGCAATTTAACACCATGCAGTCGCCATCAAGGCGTGATGGTGCCGCAGGACATGACAGGATGAGAAGACCAGAAGATGAGTAGATGAGGAGATGTAGAACTGTGGAGAGTATGGGCCATGCATGGCAATAGATTTAATGGCGCTGCCAGTGCAACATTCTGAATGGTAAATAAAAAATGCATAAGTATTCAGCGAACGCCAACAAACAGAGACACACAGTAAATTCAAAGAAGACGGAGAAGAACACAGAAGAGTAAGAGGAAAGAGAGAGTAAGAGTTGAACAGAGTTGGTTTGGCATGTGAATTTTATTTACTGCTGACAGCAACAGTTTGACAGCAATAAAAACCCACGACCAAAGCAAATGATGTTGCATTCCGCATGCTGCATGCCGCATGCCACATACCACATGTTCTATACTGCATATTGCAGTGCCATTGTATGCGAAGGACATTTCCAAAAACTACTTGTATGCACTTATACTGTACGCGTATGTGTGTGTGCCGTGTGCTTTAGATTTGTTCAAAATAGACACATTCGTTAGGAAAAATATATAAGAGGCTCTCACTTGCATTCTGCTTTAAGTGGATTATACAAAGGATTACGCAAAGGATAACTCAAAGGATTACGCAAAGGATTACCTTAAGCTGGTGCATATTATATACCCTGCTATTGCCCCCAGCAACACAGCAAGAAATAACAAGTTTTTGCCATTGCTTCTCGATTTACTCTCCGGCTGCTCCTTGCTTCGACAATCCTTGTTCGTCTGCTTATATACTTTTCCTAACTTAAGGATAATGTTAAGACTGTTTAAAGTGCAAAGAAAATTTAAATTTAATAAAATTTTCTTTAGAAATTATTTTATTTGAATAAAACAAATTTTACTTAATTTTCAACAAGTCAGAAATAAAACAAATACCGATCGGCATTCGGTGCATATGCGAGCTATTCTGCTCGCAGTTTATTTTCTGAAATCTTTTTATGTTTCTATATATATATATATATATAAGTTCTGTATACGATTTGCTCTCGAATGAGCAGTCGCTTCAAGCAGCCAGTGAAAGGTACACAGTTCTTCAAGAAGAATATAAAATTCGCTTGGCCATAAGAATAGGAAACATATTGAAAATTTGCAGTAAAAACATTGCAATAAAATTGTTATAAAATTTTGTGTATTTAAAAGCTGTTCCAGAACTGATTAACAATTGCATTTGAACAGTTGAACAGTTGAATATAGCATAAACATGAAACGAATGAAATGGTTATTCACTGGGGATAAGTGGAGGAGCTGGTGGAGAGGAGGTAGCCCACTGGGAGGCCACTGGGCCATTTCGTTGATTTCTCTCTGTGCCTTGGCACAATTGATGGACAGCTGTCGAGCAGAACGAACCAATGTTGGTAAGTTTTGGATGCAATTCAAATATTATAAGGGGGTTGAGGGGGAATGCAAAGTCATTGTTATACGGAAAAATGCAAATGTTACGTAATGGAAAATTGTATTGCCACATGCAAATGTGGCTTTCAGCTTTCAGTTTTCAGTATTCGGTATTCGTTATTCGGTATTCAGAATGAATGTGCGTCTATCTGTGGCATGTAAGAGTATTTTTATGCTCAACAAAATGGCATGCCACAGCAGAGCAGCAGAGCAACAGAGCAAAAAAATATAATAAATAACACATCATCATCAGCAGCATTTTTTGTGCTTCATTCGGCCAAAATGTAAACAGAATTTGCATAGCAAAACACAAAGCAAAACTATGAATAGGTTTTTATTGTATATAAACAGATTTCCTAATATATTTTACTTATGTTTATATATCCGAGGCCTTATTTATGAAAATACTTATCCGGATATGGAAAAAATCTTTCAATTGGCCATTGCCAAAGCGAACGAGGAGAACGAAGAGCTCAATCTGCATGGTGTATCTGTGGCTATTGAGCCTGGCAACGCTTTCGAGACATCCAAGAAGCTGTGCAAGATGCTTCGGGTATTTTTTTTTTTTGGATATAATCATTGTAATTGTCTTGATCGTATTTATTGTTTGAAATAGCAAAATCTGGTGGCTGTTCTTGGACCTAGCACAAATCGTCCTGCACGTCATGCACTGAGCATTTGTGATGCTAAGGAACTCCCGTTTCTGGACACACGCTGGGATTTTAACGCACAGCTGCCCACCATTAATCTGCATCCCCATCCGGCTCAATTAAGCGTTGCACTCAAAGATCTGGTCACAGCTTTGGGCTGGGAAAGCTTTACCATTATTTATGAGTCTGGCGAGTATCTGGTTACGGTCAATGATCTGCTGCAGATGTATGGTACAACAGGTCCTACCATAACCCTGCGACGCTATGAGTTGGATCTAAATGGCAACTATCGGAATGTCCTGCGCCGCATACGCAACTCCGACGACGATTCCTTTGTCGTGGTGGGTTCTATGGATACTCTGCCCGAGCTCTTTAAGCAGGCCCAGCAGGTGGGACTATTAACCAGCAGCTATCGCTACATAATTGGTAACCTTGACTGGCATACCATGGACCTAGAACCCTACCAGCATGCTGACTCCAACATAACGGCACTCCGTCTGGTTTCGCCTGAGAATGAGCAGGTGTTGGAGGTGGCCAAGGCATTGTACGAGAGCGAGGAGCCATTTCAAAATGGTAAACAGAACCATTCCAATTCCATTTACATTTTATAGCCACTTTAACCCTCGTCCTCTTGCTTATCCTGGCAATTTATTCAAATCCCAAAAATATTCACATGACCGAATTTAAATAATTGAATCTTTTGGAGGAAAAACGATGATATACGAGTGTGGAAATTGCCATTGAACGTCCATTAAAAGTATTCTTTATGGGTTTCCCTACACTCTTTTTCCTCCACTCTTTACTCTCCACGGCCCACAACTGCCCCTTTATTGCAGTGTCATGCCCTCTGACCAATAGCATGGCCCTCATCTATGATGGTATACAGCTGCTTGCCGAGACATATAAACATGTTAACTACCGGCCCATGCCCCTCAGCTGCGGGGATGACAGCTCCTGGGACAAGGGCTACACGCTCGTTAACTATATGAAATCGGTGAGTGAGAGGAGAAGAAAATGAAAGGGTGCCGAACTGATACATGATATATAACATGTGATGTGTGATATCTGATATTAATGTACCATTGCAGCTGACATTGAATGGGCTCACGGGCACCATACGCTTTGACTACGAGGGATTGCGCACCGATTTTCAGCTGGAGGTCATCGAGTTGAGTGTCTCTGGCATGGTGCAAATTGGTGAATGGAGCAGTGAGAATGGTTTCCAAATGAAGCGACCAGCTCCAGCTCATGTACTGGAGCCGGATATGCGTTCTCTGATGAACAAGAGCTTTGTGGTCGTCACAGCCATTGTGGGTAACAATTGCAGCTGTGACCAGTTGCCTCCGACGATTCCCCTGAAATTGATTTACTTATTTCTGTTGCCACAGAGCGAACCCTATGGCATGCTGAAGGAGACTTCCGAGAAGCAGGAGGGCAATGCACAATTTGAAGGCTTTGGCATTGAGCTGATTGATGAGCTGTCCAAGAAACTCGGCTTTAGCTACACCTTCTACTTGCAACCCGACAACAAATATGGCGGCATAGATCCCAAGACGGGGGAATGGAACGGAATGTTGCGGGAAATCATAGACAATGTAAGTACTCATCTGGGAAAAATCATACGACCTGATTTAAATCGTTCGTCTCCATTCATAACCATTAGCCATAAACTATTTCCCCATTGGTAAGCTCAATAATAGCTTCCATAATTATCGATATCGATAACATTATAAGCGAAGCGTTAAGCTGTAACAAGTGCCCCAAGCAAGCTGATTGAATGAATTTACATATAATTAGAACAAAGAGTTGTCTTTGCCTAAACTTTGTAATTAAATAAATTAATTTTAATTTAAGTAGATTAGTTACTGTAATTAAAGATTAGGAATCATCTGTTAAGGTATTATTTCATTTGAGTATGTAACTCAAAGTCCTTGTGTGCTGGTCAACTCCTACATAAATCATGGATTAAATGTGTAATTAATGAACTTGTCCTTGTCACAGTGCGCCACAGTGCGTATGCGCAATATTATTGCGTATGCATTTCAATTTGCATTAAAATTTATTTGCCATGAGAATTTGTAATTATATGAGCATAAATTAAATATTTGTAACATTATTAATTAGCGTGCTGACATGGGTATAACCGATTTGACCATGACATCAGAGCGGGAGAGTGGCGTCGACTTCACCATACCCTTTATGAACCTGGGTGAGAGTACAGCGAAATAAAATAATAAAAAACATATTCCCATAACGTTTAGACTTTAAAAATAGAACTTTGACTTTCTCTTTCTAACTTTGACAGGAATTGCCATATTGTTTCGCAAGCCAATGAAGGAACCTCCTAAACTGTTTTCCTTCATGTCGCCTTTCTCTGGCGAGGTCTGGCTTTCGCTGGGACTCGCGTATATGGGTGTGTCCATCAGCATGTTTGTTCTGGGACGTCTCTCGCCAGTAGAGTGGGACAATCCGTATCCATGTATAGAGGAACCCACTGAACTGGAGAACCAATTTAGCTTTGCTAATTGTCTCTGGTTCTCAATTGGTGCCCTGCTGCAACAGGGCTCTGAGCTGGCTCCCAAGTGAGTATTCCATATAATTAATGTGCATGAACAGTTAAGTAAGCGCTGGTCTTTGCAGAGCCTTTTCAACACGCACTGTAGCTTCTTCGTGGTGGTTTTTTACTCTGATTTTGGTATCCTCATACACAGCGAATCTTGCGGCTTTTCTGACTGTGGAATCCTTGGTGACACCTATTGAGGATGCTGATGACTTATCTGAGAACAAGGGAGGAGTCAATTACGGTGCCAAAAACGGTGGCAGCACCTTTACTTTTTTCAAGGTCAGTTCAATAAGATTTCTTCTAAAAGTAAATCACTATATTGCTTTCACTTAGGATGCTAAGTATCCCACCTACCAGAAGATGTACGAATTCATGAAGGAGAACCCTGAGTATATGACCAATTCAAATCAGGAGGGTGTCGACCGCGTTGAGAATAGCAACTATGCGTTTCTCATGGAGTCCACGACAATTGAATATATAACAGAGCGTCGATGCACACTTACCCAGGTTGGAGCTCTACTGGATGAGAAGGGTTATGGTATAGCCATGCGGAAAAGTGGGTAAACCCAATGTATTCATTGTGAATGCCAAATTCACCATTACACTTCCAGACTGGCCTTACCGCGATGTCCTTAGCCAGGCAATACTCGAGTTGCAGGAGCAGGGAGTGCTGACAAAGATGAAGACCAAGTGGTGGAAGGAAAAGCGTGGTGGCGGTGCTTGTTCGGTAAGTGTTCATATATATCCGAAAGGACAAAATGTTAGCACCATTGGGTGTGAATGTGTCTGTGTGTGTGTGTGTGTCTGTACTCGTTTCTGAGCGCAGGATGCAGGTGACGAAGCCGGTGCAGTTGCACTTGAGATAAGCAATCTTGGTGGCGTATATTTGGTATTGGGCGTGGGCTCTGTCTTTGGTGTCTTTGTGTCAGTGCTGGAGATGATGCTCGGCGTCAAGGAGCGCAGTAGCGAGAACAAGGTACAATCCATTCCATGTATCCCATACAGATTCGAATATGAATTCCAGGTCGATTTTATTAGATATAGTAATAGCTGTAGATTTTTTAAGCCTGAATCCCAGATATATACACACACACTTAACACTAGGTGAGCGTGGGAGACCAACACCTCGTTATGTTCATCAAATATTTCTATCATCGTTTTGAGTACAGGAGGAGCCTGATTCGGATGCCTCTTCATTAGGCTTTGCTAATCTGGGCGGAGTTTATCTGGTGCTATTTGTGGGCAGCTGCTTTGCCAGTGTTTACGGTTTGATTAACTGTATCATCTGCGTTTACTGCACGGCGCGTGAAAACAAGGTAACCAGGACATCAACTGGCCAATCTAAAAATACTTTCAAACTGATGTGCTAACAGCTAACCGGCTAACCGGCTAACCAGCTCCCCCGACGCCTCGGAGTGAAGCTCTCTATGTCGTGACTAAAAATGGGCATGTTCACGCGTGTGTGGCAACAGTTCCCTCAAGGACATGTGGAAGCCACTGAACTCATCATTTTCTAACTGAAACTCAAACTAAGATTTCCTCCTCATACATTCAAAAAGTAACAACTTTCTACTGCATGTTAGTTAGCCCCATAAAAAGCATGCCTACAATTCAAACCATTTACTTAAGGAACCGTACTGAAACCTTATGTAATATTCTCAGGTGAGCTTCAAGGCAGAACTGCTGGACGAGCTGCGCTTCATTATACAATGTTCTGGCAACACCAAAGCTGTCAAGTATCCGAAGAGCGCCGGCAGCAGCTCACGTTCAAGTCACAGCTCCAAGTCAAAGGGCTCCACAGATTCTGTTGATTCCCTGCCAGAGGATCATTCAGTAGAGGATGTGCTGGAGGCAGTGAAGCCTAATATTAAGGACAAGCAGGAAAATCATGCCAAAAAGTAGTAGCAAATCTACTACCTTTTTCTGTTGTCTGAAAACTTTTTTAAAGCTTTGTGTGGAAAGCTTTACTAGGTACCCAAACCGTAAATTGTTTGAGCTTTTGTTATACGCAGCTTGTTATACTAATATCACATATAGATGGTACCACTAGTCATATATTACAGTTCTAAAGAGAGATTTAAAAGCATTTGTTAATGAAATAAAAGATAAAATAAATCTATTTTATTTAATTTTCAATTTATTTCAATAATTTAATTTTTATATTGTTATTTTTTATATTGTTATTTATTTTGAACTTTTAAATAAACGATAAATAAATTAACCAGACAAAAGAGCAAAAAACATTTTGTATTCATTTTTTGCGAATACCAATATATTTAATAAGTTGTTATATAATAATATTGCCATGTTCTGACACATACATATGTAATTACAAACATTTTAGGATGGTTTTTTTTTGTTTTGTTTTTGCTTTTTGTTTCTTGTATTTTTTGTAAACTGTTTTATCTAATTTCCATTTCTAGTAGACACTTAGATATTGAAAAGGTAAAATTGTACGAGGTTTTCGCATATATCAATATATAAGTATATATATGTATATGTATATGTATATGTATATGTATTTGTATATGTTTTGTATATGTATTTGTATTTGTATTTGTATTTGTATTTAGATATTTATAACCCTTGTTTGTATATAGATATATAGATATATTTATATATATATTTTCATAGTTTTATTATGTATAGACAACTATTACCATTTGGTATATATGTTTAGGTATGGTTTGAGTATCCATTTAGGTATTTCACTAACTATTATAATGATAATAATAACCTTTAAATATGATAACATGCATACACTCACACATACACATACACAAACACACACGAACACAGACACAGCATGCATATTGCTAATAATTTTCATAGATGTTTTGATTATTTTGATTTGAAGTTTTTCATAATTTCCCTTATTTTAGTTCAGTTTTAAATTCATTCATCATAATTACCAATAATGTTTTTTTAACTACTAACGAATATAATTAATGAAAGCACAACAACAAAACATATCTTAACTGAATAACTATGCCATATATATATATATACATATATAATATATATATATATATTTATTTGAGTTATTTGGCCTCATCTCATCACATACGCCACAGGATTTAATATTATTAAAGAAGGGTTTTTTGTGGGTGTTGAAGTATGTGTGGTATGTTTGTGTGTAAAAAACCAACAATTGCAATTAATTAAGCACAAAACATTCCAAATTTTGCTAAACTGTTACTAATCATTTAATAATTATCAATGCAATCGTATTTTTAATGACCCTTTTTGTGGTCAAGTTAAGTGTAACAACTATTTTCACAGTTTTCGTTTTTACTACAAATTGTTATCAGCATTAGTTTTTCTCATCTTTATTTAGATATAGAAATTATTGCTATGTATCGTTAATAAAAAATTAAATTAAATTGTATTTAATTTGTTAGCTGTTTTGCTGGTCAGTGTAACTCGACGAGTAGGTATGTTCGGTGGGTGTGTCAGTTCATAGTACAAGTAGAAAGATGTAGTAAAAGTATTAGTGTATTAGTGTATAAGTGTATTAGTATTGTGTCGGTGTTGGTGTTGATGTTGGCATTGCTTTGCTGCGTGTTCAGGATGAGTAGAACGGGGGGCGAGGAGTGTATAACACAGCATTTACAATCGGCAAAAAGGATTATTTATATAGAATTTTATTTTGTTGCACAAATGTGGCAAATTCAGCAATACGTAACTGAACGGTGTACAAAAAAAAAAAAATATTTCGCTGTAGTTGTTTAAACGAACGGACTTTGCTCCGTGTACATTTCATACTCATCCAAAATGCTGCAAGTAAATGCAAGGATGTATTTTAAGATTGTCAATTAATACTTTATAAATCGAAAAGCTATCATCCTTTAACTAGTAATATATATTATTTATGGTTTTCTTAAAATATATAGAATAATTACTACTTACGTCACATAATGTGTCATGCAGTCACAAAAGAGCATAAGCATCGCTGTTTGTGGCTTCTGCAGCGAAGATTCGCATCTGAGCAACTCTAAATAATCCTTCATTCCACAGTTTGGTCCCAAAGCTGTTATCAATAACCAAATATCATAAAGAATATTATCATTATAACAAATTCCCGTTAATATATCAAGTGTCACGTATTTGTGGAATGTATTATGCAGCTCTTAATACACTCTCTCAAATGAAACTTGATATATTAACGGGAATTTGTTATAATGATAATATTCTTTATGATATTTGGTTATTGATAACAGCTTTGGGACCAAACTGTGGAATGAAGGATTATTTAGAGTTGCTCAGATGCGAATCTTCGCTGCAGAAGCCACAAACAGCGATGCTTATGCTCTTTTGTGACTGCATGACACATTATGTGACGTAAGTAGTAATTATTCTATATATTTTAAGAAAACCATAAATAATATATATTACTAGTTAAAGGATGATAGCTTTTCGATTTATAAAGTATTAATTGACAATCTTAAAATACATCCTTGCATTTACTTGCAGCATTTTGGATGAGTATGAAATGTACACGGAGCAAAGTCCGTTTCGTTTAAACGACTATGTCTTGATGACATATTTTCTTAATAATAT